>JAHRHZ010000046.1:7641007-7690552 GCA_024137785.1 Ginglymostoma cirratum
TTTTCTGAAGAAGGGTCCAGACCCAAAATGTCAGCCTTCCTGCTCCTCTGATGCTGCTTGGCCTGCTGTGTTCATCCAGCTCTATACCTTGTTGTCTCAGATTCTCCAGCATCGGCAGTTCCTACTATCTCTGAATCAATTTAAAAGTTGATGTGTTCCGAAAGATTATCTAAGTTGTTCACTATTCATCTTTCAGTAACTCTGCCAAAGTTGATTCAAAGAAGCAATTAAACATGTGTCAGGAGACATTTGTACCAATAATGTGGTTAACTGGTTGAAAGAACTTGTGAACGTCAAAAGGGAATCAACTGACAAACTTTCATGTGAACTGCAGGAGAAGGAAATGGCTCACGCATACAGACAACAAAGTGTACTGCCAAGTAATTAAACATTTAGGATGAGTTGATACTGTACAGAATTCTTTCAAATGATTCCAGTTGGTCCAGTGATTGCTGACAATGGTCTTTGTTGAGTTAGAGTCATAGAGGAGTCGACTGATCTCAACTGAGATGGTGATAGTAGCCTCAACATTGCTGTGTTAAGGGAGGGTAAGGATGGCTGTTTAACTGAGGGAATGACCAGCAACAGCAGAAATGTAACTTGGCAGGATGCTAATGATGTTAGAAAAGCAACAACACCTACTTCCACTTAAATGACAATGTTAATAAACTGGTAGTATAAAAATTGGATAGAGGATTCGCTAACTAATAGAAGACTGAGTCAAGATAAGGGAAGATTTTTCAGGGTGGCAAACTTTACCTGGTGGTGTGTGATAGGGACCAGTACTGGCGCCCTTAATTATTTACAATGTATTAATGACTTGGACGAGAAAAGTGTCCACTGTAGTTAAGTTTGTGAATGATACAAAAATAAGTGGAAAGGCAAATGGTGAGGAAGACACAATGAGTCTACAAAAGGATATAGACAGATTAAGTGAGTGTGCAAAAATCTGGCAGATGGAATATAATGTGGCAAAATTTATGCGCTTTGGCAGGAAGAATAGAGGAGATGAATATTATTTAAATGGAGAAAGACTGCAGAAAGTTACAGAACAGAAGGATTTGGGAATTGTCACCCACCAGTCTCAAACAGCTAACATCCAAATTCAGTGGGTAATAGGGAAGGCAGATAGAATGTTGCTCTTTATTTCAAAAGGAATGGAGTGTAAAAGTAGGGAGATTTTTGTTTTAAAACTATACAAAGCACTAGTCAAACCATAGCTGGAATACTGTGAACAGTTTGGAGCCCTTTATCTAGGGAAAGATGTACCCATTGTATCCATGTAATGCCAGTTTTCATTCGTTGGCCAACAAACCCCTGATATAACTTTAACATTTCCTTACCAGTGCCATTAATGTCTCTGACAGATGATCCAACAGCCCAGGCTAATGCTGTGGTGATATGGGTTCAAATGCAACCCTAGCAGTTGGTTGGACTTTGCATTCAGTGAATAAATATGGATTATAAAGCCAGTCAGTGATAGTGATCATGAAAATGCAATGAGTTTTGTAAAAGTAATTTGGATAATGGAGAGAGGATCATTGATGAAGCAGCTGAAGATGGTTGGGCCTAGGACACCACCCTGAGGAACTCCCACAGAGCTGTCTTGAAACTGAGATGACTGACCTCTAACCATGTTAAAGAAAACCTGAAAGAACTGCGAATGCTAGAAATCAGAAACAAAAACAGAAATTGCTGGAGAAACTCAGCAGGTCTGACAGCATCCGAAGAGGGAAATTAGAGTAAACATTTTGAGTCCAGTGACCCTTCTTTCTTTGTTCCAGGTATGATTTCAACCAGCAGAGATTTTTCCCCTGCTTCCCATTCACTCTGAGAAAAACAAATTACTGCAGTCGGCGGAAATCTGAAATTAAAATAGTGTGTGTTTGAGCAACTCAGCTGGTCTGGAAGTATTTGTGAAGACAGGAAGAGAGTCAATATTTTGAGTCCAATTTGGCTCTGAAGAGAAAGATTATTGCTAAGCAAGTGCTCCTTGTTAGCCCTGTCAATGACCCATTGCATCATGAGGTCACAGTCTAAGGATTCAGAGTAAGTCATTCAGGACTGAAATCAGGAGAAATTTTTCACCCAGAGACTGGTAAGCTTGTGGAATTCTTTCCTACAGAAGGTGGTTGGGACCAAAATATTCAATGTTTTCAAGAAGGAATTAAATATGGTTCTTAGGATTGAAGGGGTCAAAATGTATGTGGAGAAAGCAGGAACGGGTACTGAGTTGAATGATCCTCCATGATCATATTGACTAATAAGGCTGAATGACGTACTCCTGCTTTTATTTTATTTTATTTGCATATGAGGAGCAAGAGGTGAAATAGCTCCACAGAGGCCAGATTCCTGTCACCAAATCACCCTTATTTACATGTGGAAAGTCCTTGACACTGGTTCAGTTTCCTCAGAACCAGCATTTAGACTGAACAGAACCTTTGACATTCCTGTTTATATCTATCAGCCAAAGTAACAGAGTAACAGCCCTAATCAGGAACTCATATTTTATCATGTCCAACACATCAAACTGATGTTTTCCCAGCCACCATCAGTTCTGAGGGAGGGTCACTGGACCCAAAACGTTAACTCCGTTTTTTCCTTCATAGATGCTGCCAGACCTGCTGAGCTTTTCCAGCAACTTTGTTTTTGTTCCTGACTTACAGCATCCGCAGTTGTTTTGGTTTCTATATCATTCAACGGAGTGATGTTGATACAATTATTACACTCTCTTTTCTTGTTTTTAGTTGTTTTCTTTCTTATTTAACTTACCTCTTGGTGCAGAGCTCACTTACGGTGATAGCATCGGTGGTGGCGAGTGGGTCTAACGTGGGCTTGTGGTGGCAGTGCTGGATGCCAGTGTCGGGCCCATTATGAGACCCTGTCATATCGGCCATATGGGTGAGGTAGGCTCGAAGCAGACTTGTGGCAGTGGTAGAGTTGAGTTTGGGTCGGTGCAGTACCCAGCGACATCGACGGTAGCTGCATTGACAAGGTCCAGTGAGGACTCTAGCGGGGAAGGCAACGGTGGAGGCAAGATGGCACTGAAGAATGGTGACTTCCATTCCAGTGGGGGCTGTGTGGCAAAGGGGACTTGTACTAGGCCCATGGCCCATGGTGGAGCATTTAACAAGGATTGTAAAGTTGGACACTTGCTTTATTTATTTAAATTTTTGCCCTTATAATTCTATGTTTTGGTTTATTTTTCTGTGTTTTAGGATGTTGGTGAAGAGTGGCGACGCTATACAACACTTTTCACCGTATTTTGTAACAAAATACACTTGACGTTAAATAAATAAGTAAATAGAAAGATAGATAAATCAAAAATAACTCCACACACACAGCAATGTGAGTGTCTCTTGTCTGTCCTGCAACATACCCTAGAATGTCTCTCCATTCAAGGGCAATTAGGGATGGCCAAGAAAAATGCCACCCTTGGCAGTGACATCCACATCCCTTGAAAGAATAAAGGGACCCACCAGAATTAGCACCAGCAAACACTATCAGCTGGTCTCTAATGACAGTGTTGTTTTATTTTTGAGTCACATAAAATCAAATTGGCAACTGGGGAAGCTTGAAAATAATTCGGGTCACAGCACTGGGCAGGAGTTACCCAGTTACTCTCTGGGCTTAGACGTCACATCCTGTCAGACTCCCTCTGAATTGCTCACAACATCTCAGTGCTCACTGCCTGTTCTAAACATATAAATAGACATTGCACGAATGACTTCATTCCTTAAGTAACCAAACTTGGGGATCAAAACCACACAATGAGCTGCACATTCAGGTCAGACTTTCAAAACCCATCACTTCTGGAAAGTGTTGGCAGCAGCTAGTCAGGGTAGAGATCTTTTGGCCAATGTATTCTGACGTGAATTGAATTGATTTTCACTGCGTAGCTGTTATTATTTTTCAACACCGCAAATTGCACTTGCTCGCATGCAGGAAATGAAAAGCTTGGTAGGGTCTGTGTCTGTGTCCTTGGGATTTTTCTGCAGTGGGTGTGAGGTATCATTTCCTGTTTTCATCATGTTTCAGGTGTTCTGAAGAACCCGGCTTTTTTCTTTTTGAAGATTGACCTAGAAGCCACAGCAACCGTGCGTTGTCTCACACAACATGGCTGCATCCTCCAGCTTCAATAACAGTGCTTTTATTTACTGGTCAGTTTGTTGGTGCAGAATTTAGTACTCATGCTTAATTACTTTTGTGTGTAAGCAGTCACTTTAGTGGATTAAGGTCACCCCTTTTTCTCATATCAGCTGCAGTATAACTGCGAGTGAACATTGAGAGGTCGAGTGGACATTCTGCGATCTTTGTAAACTCCATTTTAATCTGTCTTTTAGATGAGGTGTTAAACTAAGGAGACACTTTGTGCCCTCTCAGGTGACTGCAAAAGATCCTAAGGCATGAGAGAAACAAGGGCGTTGACCAATATTCCACCAATATTTGTCCTTCAACCAAAATTGCTGAAACTCTATTGTTTGTGGGAGTTTGCTCGGCACAAAGCATCCGCTGTGGTTGCCAGTATTAAAATAATTCACTTCAAAAGATACTTAATTGCTTGTAAAGTGCATTAGATACAGGAAGATGTTATAAATATTCTTCCCATTACAACTGCTCTCTTAACTAAAACAAAATTAAATTGCAGTGACACATTGGTGAAAACATCATTTATTTAAGCAGAAGGACAGTGTTTTCCAAGAACTAATCAGAGCTGACACTTTAAGTAAAGGCAATTAGTGGCATATTATTTAAAGTAGGGGTTGATCTCCAAACTGAACATGGAACATCTTTCCCCTCACAAACAATGTCTTCAGACCAAAAAGGATATGTCTGGTGGTATTTACTTACAACCAGTAAGGAAAACAATCTATGTGAACCATGGCAATCAGCCTTTATGAGATCCAAGTTCAAATGCAAAACACATTGATCGAATGACAACATCCTCTACAACTTTTTTAATCAAAGATGCTATTACACAAATCAGAAACAGGTAGGAGTTGAACCCAGGCTTCCTGGTTCAGTGGCACGGAAACTGCCACTACATCACAAGAGCCCTAAAAATATTATGCTTTATTTTTTTAAGTCAACCTGTCCAGATGTGTGATGACGTATGTCTGGAGTGGGTTGCACTTTACTGAAATTGGGTTTCTGGGTCTGAGGTCAGGACACTACCACTGCCACAAGAGCTCCTGAAAACCCCCTCTATATATTTTCTAATCAACCTATTCAGAGAAGTTATTACGCACCTCAGGAGCAGATGGACCTGAAGCCAAGCCTCCAGGCTCAAAGATAGGGGTGCTATCACTGCACCACAAGAGTCCCCAAAAGCTTCCATTCTCAATCCAGCTCCTGCTGGATGGCCCCTGGCAGCACTAAATTGCAGCTAATGCAACATGAAACGAGCACATTTGCATTGTGCACGACTGTGCTAATGGTGCGGAGTTCTGCTGTGCAGGTCCGCAGCCTGCAGATAAACTTGCCAACCTCAGTGAATCTCGGCGAGTTCACTTTCAGGCTGAAGCCATCATTGGAGACGCACATGGTGGATGCCAGCTTCAGAGCACCGTACAACACGTAACTTCAAAGAGGCCACAGGAAGTCGGTGTGGCAAATGAAAAAAAGGTGTCATAGTGGTGCAGTAAGCTTGCTGTCCTGAGGCTGGGGGCACAGAACATGAGCCATTGTTTTGCATCTAACCATGCTGTTGCACACCTAGGATGATTGTTGGTAGCACAGGAAGCATGAAATAGGAAAAGTTTCCAATTTCATGGAATTCATGGTGAGCACAAAATTCACACCAAAAACAGTGGAAAGAAATATATACAGCCATCCAAGCATCCCACCCAAAGAATGGCGTCATTAGCCATTCTCCTTTCCTGTGTGATCTGGAATTATCACTTGGGCTCTGTAAAAGATCAAAGCTACTCCAGGATATTAGTTTGCACTCCTGGATGCACCTTGAGGGGATAGATGATGGCACAGTGACATTGTCAGAGATTAATAAATCCAGAAGCAGCCAGGTGAAATTTAAATTAATTAATAAAATCAGGAAACAAACAGTGGCAGTGAAATAAAACAAAGAACTGTGGATGCTGGAGATCTGAGCCAAGCAAAAACACAAACTGTGGAGAAACTCAGCAGGTCAGTCAACATCTGTGGAGGGAAAAACAGAGTTAATGTCTTGAGTTCAGTGACCCTCCAGAACTTGTGTCAGTAATGTTGACCGTGAAGCTCTTATCAATTCTCATTAAAATCTATTGGTTCAATAACTTCTTTTATGGAAGGAAATCTACCAGTAATACTTGGTCTGATCTACATATGACTCCAAACAGCAATGTGGGCGATTCTTAAATGCCCTTTGAAATGAACAAGGAAACCACTCAGCTGAGGGGAAATTAGGGATGGTTGACAAATGATGTTAAGAAAGAAAATAAATATTCACAAACATTGTATTAATATAGTATTCACTAATGTCCATCATTGGTTTCCTTCTTCTGTTGTGATGTTGCATTCTCCTCAGTTACATTTTAATGTAAAATAATTAGATTTTATTCCACTTACCATCAGAAAATCTGACTAGATATAAAGCAATTCATTGTGATAATTCCATTAAGGATAACCCAGCTTCTTCTTTCACATCTGAAAGATACAAGCAAATAGTAATTTTAAAGGAGTCTTATATGGAGGGAAAGGACCCTAAAGATGACGTTGTTTTACAGCATGTACAAATTACACAACAGTTTTTCAAAGTTTGCATCCTTGGCCTAAATGTGTAGAAACTTGGTTAGACTGCACCTGGAGCACTGAGTGCAGTTTTGGTCTTTGTATCTCAGGAAGGATATTATTACCACAGAGGGAGTATAACAAAGCTACATCTCACTTCTCCTTAAAAATAAAGGGAATGCTGTTCAGGACTGAGATGAAGAGAATTTAGAGGGTTGTGAATCTTTGGGAATCTACTAAAGTTCCTGTGAAAGCTCAGTCTTCGAGTATGTTTGAAATTGACATTGATAGATTTATGATTACCATGGTGTTAAAGGTTTGGGGATGAGGGGTAAAGGCACTGAAGTGCTTGGTCAGCCATAATTGTGCTAAATGGAGGTGCAGGCTTGATGGGCTGAATGGCTTACTCATGTTCCTTTGCTCCTAAGTATTCACATCTTAGTCCTGGCTCAGTGGTAGCATTATTCCCTGTGAGTCAGATGCTTGTGGGTTCAAAGTATCAATCCAGAGGCTGGAGTGTATGATTTATGCTAACACTCTGGAGCATTAGGAGGAGTACCTCACCACCATATTTCAGATGAGGCGTTAAACTAAGGCCCTGTCATCGCTCTCAAATAAATGTAAAAGACCCCTTGTCACTATTCCAGAAGGAAAAACCACTAACAATTGGAATTGGTCATAAGGGGCTTGACAGGGTAAAATGCTGAGAGGATGTTTCCCCTCATGGGAGAGTCTAGGACCAGAAGGCAGGGCCTCAGAACTAAGAGGCACCAATTTAAGACTGAGATGAGGAGGTATTTCATGTCTCAGAGGATTCTGAGTTTTCAGAACTCCACAACTGTGGGGGCAGAGTCCTTGTGTATATTTAAGGCTCAGATAGATAGATTCTTGAATAATTGGGGAAATCAAGGGCGACAGGGCGAAGGCAGGAAAGCGGATGTGAGGAATGTCGGATCAGTCATTGAATGGCACAGCAGACTCGAGGGGCCGAACAGTCTCCTCCTGTTCCTATTTCTAATGGTCATGCTGGACATTCATATTGAAGTATACAGCACAAGTCAAATCAATAAATCTCATTGATCATGGGATAACAAGGTGTGGAGCTGGATGAACACAGCAGGCCAAGCAGCATCAGAGGAGCAGGAAGGCTGACGTTTCAGGCCTAGACCCGAAATTTTCTGAAGAAGGGTCTAGGCCCGAAATGTCAGCCTTCCTGCTCCTCAGATGCTGCTTGGCCTGCTGTGTTCATCCAGCTCTACACCTTGTTATCTCAGACTCTCCAGCATCTGCAGTTCCTATTATCTCTGAAACAATCTCATTGATCAATTTTGTTACCTCTTGCTTTGAGTTTGCAGGCTTTTTAAGTCATCTTGTCCCAACCACAATTCATTTGTCACCTCTGTACTCACTGGCCTATATTGGCTCATGGTCAAACAATGCTCTATTGATTTTAAAATTCTCATTCTGTTTTCATATTCTTCCATGACTTCACCCTTTCTTATCTGAGTATTCTCCTCCAGCCCTCCAAGATATCTCGAATCCTCATATTCTGCCATTTTTAACGAATTCATTTAGGGGATGTGGGCATCTCTAGTCATGCTAGGATTTGTTACCCATCCCTCATATCTATTCATGTAGTTCAGTGTCAAAATTTGCTTTCTAACACCACATTGAAATGCCTTGGGGCGTTTTACAGTGTTAAAGATGCTTTAATGGTGCAATTGTTGGAAAAAAACACTGTGGATGCAGGAAATTTGAAATAATAGAAAATGCCAGAAATATTCTGCAAGCCTGGCAGCTTCTACAGAGACAGAAAATCAGCCAAAGCTTCAGGTGAGTGACCCTACACCAGAAATAGAAATTATTAGAAATGCTGCAGATTTTAAATACATAAAATTAAAAGAGTGGATAAAGAATAACGGGGAAGATTTGTGATGGGATAGAAGGTGGAAAAAATGTTTTCTCATCAATCTGTTCAGAAATGTGATGACACATCCCTGGAGCAGGTGGGACATGAGACCTTTTGGCTCAGAGGCAGGGACACTACCACTGCACCAAACAAAAGTTGGTAGTACTGAGCCAAAGTTCGGATGAATAGAAATGACCTGAAATATTACTTCCCATTTCTCTCTCTGTAGATCAGCAGTTCCCAATATATTTCTCACTGTAACTCCATTCAGAGGCCTGGAAACTGTCACCATCCCTCAATGAGTGATTTAGAGGAGAAGAAGACCTGTTAGAACAAGGGGAAAGGGGATTCACCTATTGGTGGCTCGGACCTTATGACCCAGACATTTCAGCTCGTGCCCCAGCTACAGATCCAATCCTCACTTTCAGAAAACCTGCTGCAGATGCTTCCAGACCTGCTTCAACAAATTCTGGCTTCAGTGGAGAAGTTGGGGTAGTTCTCCTATGAGCAAAACCTAAGGTTTCTATAGAGTAGAAGGGTCATTAGCTAAACTACATAAATAATTATAGAGAGAGCAAGAGAGGGCATGAGAAAACTTATTTTTAATGCAGCGTTTTCTTGTGACCTTGAATATGATGCCTGGATGGGTGGTTGAACTAACTCCACAGAGGACAGTATCCCATTAACAAGTACTTGTGGAGAGTCCTTGACACAGATCCAGCTCCCTCAGAGCCAGCTCTCAGAATGAACAGGATGTCCTGGTCTAATCTGTCGGCCAGGGCTCCCTGATTGGACCAGATTAACAGACCCAATCAGGGAACTCATATTTAATGAGGTCTACCTGGCTGACCTCATTAAAATCACTACTGTGGTTGAATGGAATTAGGCAAATATTTGATGAGAAACAGGGTTGTGAGGAAGACCAAAGCTGTGGGCCTGAGAGGCAAAATGGGAGGAATGGCCTATCCTTTATAATGTATCATTTTATGATTCTGTGATAAAAATAAATAATGTATAAGACCAGAAGATCGTAAGAAATAGGAACAGGAGTAGGCCTTTTGGTCCCTCAAGCCTGCTGCGCAATTTAATGAGATCATGTCTGATGTGATAATCCTCACGCCCACTTTCCTGCCTTTTCCCCATAACCCAAGGTTCCCCTACTGATCAAGAATCTATTTATCTCAGGTTTAAATATACAACAACAGACATAAAGAGACAACTACAAGTATTGGTAAGAACTTAGAATCTCATTGTTGGCCCAGTTTTGTGTCTGTGTAACCCAACTTGGAAACTGATGTTGCAAAAGACTCAATGAAACATTGGCTCGTTTATGATGAATTTGCTGTAATTCGAGTACTTTCTTAATGGCTTCAAATAATAGTTTGCAAGATTATAAATAGCAAAGCAACAATAGCTTGGTTTGTGTATCTGCTCACTATTTTAACAGAAGAAGCAATGGTAGGCTGGCGTTGGTCCAGAGCATTTGCCATGGGAAGACACAGAAAACTAAACCCGACTCTGTATACTGGTGGTAAGCAGTATTTGTTTGCATTGGGAAGGCATACACAACGTTAGACTGGAATGATGGGTTGAAAATTATAGGAACATGCCAAAAATAAAATTAGCTTGAAAACATTTTTAACAAGTGACCCATAGTCAGGAATGTTAAATTTTCAGCTTTTAACATACTGGATGCAAGGAAAATCCACTAACTGAGGAAATAATTATGGTGCTCTAAACTTCCTGTCGCCTACTTATCAGTCAGAAGCAGACAACCGCTAACTACCCTGACTGAAAGAATGAGAATAGTGAGAATGGGTTGATGATAGAAACACGCATCTATTAGTCTCACAGCAAAACAAGAGGAAGAAATTTGAACAGTAAAATCTCTCAGTAGTCTCCATCTAACTTATTTCAGTTAAGTAAATTGCGTGACAAAAGGGCTTTATATGTTTGTCAATCCCAAAGCCTAAATGAAATCACAAGGTAAGTGTAGGTTGGGCTGGTAAGCTTTGGGGTTGAGCACAGTAAGTGGTGGAGGTGGGTGCTGTTAAAGCATTTAAAAGGCATCTAGATGGGTATATGTTTAGAAAAGGTTTAGAGGGATATGGACCAAATACTGGCAAATGCTGGGACTAGATCGTTTTAGGATAGATGGTCAACTTTGGAAAGTGAACTGAAGGGTCTGTTTCTGTGCTGCACAACTCTATGACTCTAATAAGAAGAGATCTTGTTCAAACATACAAGGTTCTTAGGGGACTTGACTGGGTAAATATGAAAAGATTGTTTCCCGTTGCGGGAGACAAACAGAGGGCAGAATCACAGAGTAAGGGGTCACCCAGAGATGAGGAGGAATTTCTTCTCTCAGACAGGAGTGAATCTATGAAATTATTTACTATAAAGGGCTGTAGAGGCTGGGTTGTCAAGCATATTCAAGGCAGAAATAGATTTTTAATCAGTAAGAAATTCAAGGATGAGCACTTGAAATCCCATAACTTTCAAAGGAATGAGCCAAGTGCTGGAAGATGGGACTCATGTAGGTAGTAGTATATTTTTGGCAGTACAGGCTTGTCACATTATGGGCCTCTTCTATACTGTATGATTCTATGATCTTATTTGATTTAGAGCTCCAATAAAGCGACAGAAGAGAAACTGAATGGATGACATGAAGTTCCCTTTATTGTATAGATCATCATTCAAATGACAACTTTGATTGACAGAGGGATAACAGCTAAGGGGGCTTTGACGGGCACACAATTCATGAATTGTTTCAGAGATAGTAGGAACTGCAGATACTGGAGAATGTGAGATAACCCTGATGAAGGGTCTAGGCCCGAAACGTCAGCCTTCCTGCTCCTCTGATGCTGCTCGGCCTGCTGTGTTCGTCCAGCTCTACACCTTGTTATCTCGGATTCATGAATGTTGCCTTTTGACAAGTTTCAATTGGATCAAAGGATAGAATAGGTTGTGGTCAGAGCTGAGATATGTTGGAACTTGAGAAAGTCTACCCAATGGCAGGCAGTTGTTTTGTTTCCTGCACTGCAGGGCAGTCAGGTACAGGAGGGAGTGGAGCATTTGTGTCCACATTTGTGCAGTGTACAAAAAAAACCTCACCTCAGAAATATTCCTAAAACTTTCAGGGCCCTATTATGATGCATTTAAATTTCTGTAATGTACAAGCAGAAAGCAATGTTTCACAACACTTTCGTTTTCTCCAAAGTAATTTACCAAATTAGGATGCCCAAATAAAAGGATCGGTAGCTTCAGCAGCTGTTTTTGGGTGTGCTGAATGGGTGTTGTGGTCAGTATCATTTCAAACTCTGTCTCCACCCAAATAGCACCGCAACTTTTGTTGATGTAGATCAATGGGGTCAAGAACTCATTCCAGAAGTCAGAGGTCATAATAACAACACTTTTAAGAATCAGATTGTAAACAAAACAATCAATCCAAAGTTTGAAGTGAGTTGGTTTATTCAGTCACCAGTATCATTTGGTAAGAGGTGTGATGATTTCATTTCCCTCTAAGCACAGCATTAGACTGTCACACCTTGCTGCTACTTTGCCTCATTTTAAATGAGACCCTTTCCCTCCCTTTGTGTCACAGAGCAGAATTTTATGTTCCCATCCCCACCAAGGTCTCAATACACAAGTCCCGGCATTGATTTTGGGGCATCACTCCCCCTTGTTCTGCCAACTTGCGCATCAACCACTTAGTGCTTGCTGGCCCATTCTCTGGCTCAGAGTGAGAAGCCTGCTCCATCTGGTCTCTGAGAACTGACAGCTAATCAAATCGCGTGCAGCTGTTTGGTCCCAGCAGCACCACTAGCAGTGATGGCCACTGTTGATACAGTACCTATCCTCAGTGAAAATCTTCACTGGATGGAGAGTTTTGTTTTGGTGGACCAGGCCTGTAGAGGGTATTACTGGGTGGGAGGAGATTGGGATCCTGTGGTCACCAGGTGAGTGAGGAGGGGTACTGGGGAAGGACAAGACCTTGATGGCAGAATCTCTGAGGGGCTTGTAGAGGAGGAACCACATCCTTGCAGGTCCCAAGGTGACAAATGAGAGGTGCTGTACTTCCCACTTCCCACTTGGCACTGGCCAATAAGGTTAAGAAGTGACTTAATAGAGACATACAAGATGATCAGAGGATTAGATAGGGTGGACTGTGAGAACCTTTTTCCTCAGATGGTGATGGCTTGCATGAGGGGACATAGCTTTAAAGTGAGGAGTGATAGATACAGGACAGATGTCAGAGGTAGATTCTTTACTCAGAGAGTAGTAAGGGCATGGAATGCCTTGCCTGCAGCAGTTGTAGACTCGCCAACTTTAAGGGCATTTAAATGGTCGTTGGATAAACATATGGATGATAATGGAATAGTGTAGGTTAGATCGGCTTCAGATTGGTTTCACAGGTCGGTGCAACATCGAGGGCCGAAGGGCCTGTACTGCACTGTAATGTTCTATGTTCTATGTTCTATGCAAGTTCCCCTCCAAGCCATTCAGTGTCATGAATTGGAATTATTTCACTGTTCGTTCACAGGCACTGAGTCAAAATCCTGGAATTCCCTCTCTAATGGCATGGTGGGTCGACCCGTAACACGTGGACAGAAATGGTTCAAAAAGGCAGCTCACGACCACCCTCACAAGGGCAACTAGGGACAGGCAATAAATGCTGGCCCAGTCAGTGACACCCATATCCCATGAATGCATTTAAAGAAAGGATATTTGTGGAGCCTCCGTCACCTGCAAGCTGTTTAATTGTCCACCACATTCATGGCTGGATGTGACAGGGCTGCAAATATTAGATCTGGTCCATTGTTTCTGGAACCACTTAGCTTTGTATATTGCATGCTACTTAAACCACACGGCATGCAAGTAGACTTCTGTTATAGCGTCGATACAGTGTGGAGCCAGAGGAACACAGCAGGTCAGGCAGCATCAGAGACCAATCCTGATAAAGGGTCTCAACTCAAAAAGCTGACTTTCCTGCTCCTCTGATGTTGCCTGACATGCTGTGTTCCTCCAGCTACACACTATGTCGACTCTGACTTTCAGCATCTGCAGATCTTGCTATCTTCTGTGTTATAGCTTCAGCTGGTCCATCTGAATTTGATGCATTTTTGGCTAAGTCTGAGTTATTTTTGGTTTTTTTGGAGGTAAACGCCTTGTGAGGCCTAACGGCTTTTCTCACAACATTTTACCAAATTTACTTCATTAACTCCCTACACTGGCCTTAAGGCAATCTCACGTCCAATGTCAGCCATACCTTACAATGCACCATTCCCAGCTTGCTTGGATATGCTGGAATTCACCAACATGCTTTGCAACCGCACCACCTTTAAAAGGCCATGTGTACCCAGACATGCTCTGTCAGTCTGAAGCTGCCTAGCATGGTTGCTAATATTTGCCCTGGACGTGGCAGACAGGGCGATATTGGTGCTCTGCTGTGTCGGCAGGAATCTGTATGTCCTGACAGACAGTTCAGTGTAAGGACAGGATAGCCTCTTCCCCAGAGATTGGTAGCAGAAGCCACAACACCAGACCATGCCCAGTCTGGTCTGAGGTTGCCATCCGTCTCAGAGCAGTCTCAGTCACCTGGAGGGATGCCCAACACTATAGGAAGAAGGTCAATGCCCGACTTCAGTCCACCAATGTAAATGCCATCATCTTCTCTCTGACATCTCACACTCTGTCTCTGCTACTGTGCCTACCTCCCACCAAATCTCATGCTCTATCACTCTCACTTTCTGTCACTTGCTGTCACTCACCCCCAATCTCCAAGACCAATAACCCTGCATGTCCCCAGCTCACTCAGGACACCTCTTATCCTGCACCATCATTTACAGCTGTGCCACTTGCTTTCATCTCTCTTAACACCTGCTCCTTTCTCAAAATAAAGTAGACTCCACTCGGGCAGAAACAGTCAAAGCAAGTGGTGGACTGCCCAACATTTAGATCCTCAAGCCTTATCTGGAGAACATTGTGACCCTGTCTGCACCACATGGCTGACTGACTGTTCCCAAGTTCCTGGCTGCTCTTGGGCAGTCTCCTTGGACTTAATGTGCAGGACCGACTGACTGATGACTATCCCACTTTACTTGACTGAAACCTGTTGATAACCATAACAAGATTCTCCATTTTTTCATTTTTCTTCCTTTTATTCCATGTTTTTGTTTGTTTTTCAGTGTTTAAGATGGTGCTGGAGAGTGTCGACACTATACAACAGGCTCAGTGGTTAGCACTACTGCCTCACTGCGCCAGGAACCCAGGTTCGATTCCACCCTCAGGCTGCTGTCCGTGTGGAGTTTGCACATTCTCCCTGTGTCTGTGTGGGTTTCCTTCGGGTATTCCGGTTTCCCCCCACAGTCCAAAGATGTGCAGGCTGGGTGGATTGGCCATGTTAAATTACCCATAGTGTTCGGGGATGTGTAGATTAGGTGGGTTATAGGGGGATGGGTCTGTGTGGGATGCGTTGAGGGTTGGTGTGGACTTGTTGGGCCAAAGAGCCTGTTTCTACTCTGCAGGGATTCTATGATCCATGATCTATGAAATCAAATTAGGTTCCTTCCTTTGTGTCAGAGCTAAACTGCAAGGCAAGGTAATGAAACACTCAGGACATCTTTTTCTGAAGAAGGGTCCAGACCTGAAATATCAGCCTTCCTGCTCCTCTGATGCTGCTTGGCCTGCTGTGTTCATCCAGCTCTACACCTTGTTATCTAATGAAACACAGGATACTTTGAGCATCCAAGTAGGCTGAGGGTGAGTGTGCACTAACAGAGCAAGCAAGCTGGCTGGAGATGCAGCTTGGTCCAGGCTATGAGCTGGGTGCATATCCCTGCGTGCATAGTGTCCTTGCTGCAGCATTGCAATGAGGATTTGCTGGTGCAGTCCAAAGTGCAACATTGAAATGCAGAAGCATCCTGTAAGTGGATCAGAGATATGCTCTGAAGGTTCTTAGAGGCTGGCACATGTTAGATTCCAAAGTCTGTGTGGCTGGTGCCCATTCAGCATGCTCTGAAATGCTGGCGTCCATCATAAGAGGTTTTTCAGAGCAAGCTAGATACCCCTCTGATTTCAACATGGACTTTTCTACAGCTGTTTGGCAAGCTTAGAAAGTAGGGAGGCTGGATATTAATGAGACAGTTGAGCTGTAAACAAGGTGTTTAAAAAGCAATAATCACTGTCAGTGGCAACTTGCCACTGCCCAGTGAGAAGCTCGCCATGCCGTTTCTGAAAAGTAGAAAAAATGTAACAAGACTCTCCCGACATTGAGATGGGTCTCATTGAACTCTACTTTGAATTTTGCTGCACCATAGCCAAGTCATTCTGATCCCTGTAAGATTTCACTTTCAATTTTAGATACTCCAGCTGCTGCTCCTGCTATGCACTCCCTGTACTCTTTATTAAATGAGCATTATGGCCGAATGGTAATAGTAGAGTATGGGGACATGCCGGACTGTAGGTTACAGATGTGGTTAAATACAATTCTGCCTTTGCTGATGGTCATATCAGCTGAATATCAGTTGTGGGGAAAATTCTCAAATCCATTATCAAGAACTTTATAGTGGACCATTTAGAAAGCAGTGGCAGGATCAGACAGAGTCAGCTTGGATTTATGAAGGGAAAATCATGTTTGACAATCTGTTGAAATTCTATGAAGATGTAACTCATAGAGTTGACAAGGGGGAGCCAGTTGATGTGGTTTATTTGGACTTTCAGAAAGTGTTTGACAAAGTCCTGCATGAGAAATTATTGTGCAAGATTAAAGCGCATGGGATTGGGGCAAGTGTATTGAGATGGATAGAAAACTGGTTGGCAGAGAGGAAACAAAGATTAGGAATTAATTGGTCCTTTTCAAATTGGCAGGCAGTAAATAGTGGGGTGCCACAGGGATTGGCGCTGGGGCTCCAGCTATTCACAAAATATATTAATGATTTCGATGAGGGAATAAAATGTAACATCTCCAAGTTTTCAGATGATACCAAGTTGGGTGGGATGGTGAACTGTGACGAGGGTGCAGAGATCCTTCAGCATGATCTGGACAGGTTGGGCGAGTGGGTAAAGCAATGGCAGATGCAGTATAATTTGGATAAATGTGAGGTTATTCACTTTGGAAACAAAAACAGGAAGGGAGATGACTACCCGAATGGCTGTAAATTGGGAGAGGGGAGTGTGCAGGGGGACCTGGGTGTCCCTGTGCACCAGGCGCTGAAGGTAAGCATGTAGGTGCAGTAGGCAGTAAAGAAGGCAAATGGTATGTCGGTCTTCATTGCGAGAGGTTTCGAGTACAGGAGCAGGGATGTGTTGTAGTTTTACAGGGTCTTGGTGAGACCATACCTGGAATATTGTGTGCAATTTTGGTCTCTTTTCCTGAGGAAGGATGGTCTGGCTCTCGAGGGTGTGCAGTGAAGGTTTACCAGGCTGATTCCGGGGACGGCGGGACTGATGTATGAGGGGAGATTGTCTAGGTTAGGATTGTTTTTGCTGGAGGTCAGACAAATGAGGGGGGGGGAGCCTCATAGAGACTTATAAAATTCTAACAGGACTAGACAGGATAGATGCAGGGAGGATGTTACTGATGGTGGGTATGTCCAGAACCAGGGATCACAGTATGAGGATTCGGGGTAGACAATTTAGGATAGAACTGAGGAGACATTTTTTCACCCAAAGAGTGATGACCCTGTGGAATTCATTACCACAGGAAGTAGTTGATGCCAAAACATTGAATGTATAAAAGAGGTGACTAGATATAGCACTTGGGGTGAATGGGATCAAAGGTTATGGGAAGAAAACAGGATTAGACTATTGAGTTGGAAGATCAGCCATGATTGTGAAGAATGTTGGAGCAGGCTCGAAGGGCTGAATGGTGTCCTCCTGCTCCTATCTTCTATGTTTGTATGTTTCTATATCACATCACCTCCAGAATACCCAATTTCGAGATGGAGGATCTGTTCGAAATTAGGGCTGCGTTACAGCCTTAGAAACAGAAATTGCTGGAAAAAACTCAGCAGGTCTGGTAGCAGCTGTGGAGAGAAAGCAGAGTTAATGTTTCAGGTCCAGTGGCCGTTCTTCAGAACTGGTTGCGTTGCAGCCTTTACACTGCCGACTGACCAGCCAGAACTTCTGAAGTTAACTCCAGAGAATTCACATTTAACAGTCTTGCCATTTCTTAGTCAATTAGAAATCTCTGTGTAGGATCCAAATCTTTCCAGACAAGAGAACTCTCAAGATCCTGAACATGATCAAGCTATTCCATTACCCACAGCAACAAATTTTGCCCATGCAGGGAGTCTCATGGACTGATCCAGCCGAGATTCTTCTGACCATTAGACTTCCTTGTTGCAGAGCTGCAGTTCTGATATGCCTCCTTCATCATTCTACCAGCAGAAAGTGACCAACGAAATTCCATCATTCTCCAAGGTAGGCTGAGAACAGAATCAAAAAGAAACTTGGGGAAGGGAAGATGCGAATGGAAGTGAGGAAAACATAAATAACGAATCTTAAAAGAGATATTTTGAGTTAAATGTACATTGTTAAATGTTAATGATATAACAGGATAGAATGAAAGACTTGGGAGGAAGGATAATGGTTAAGGCCCGTCATGATAATAAATAGTGTACTCAGGGATTCACTTGGAACTAAGACCAAATGTGCACAGTGTTGAGAATACTCTCTCACACTCAGTTATGTGTTTAGTTTAAATTGGTAATAAAAGTTTATCATTTACCAGGACAAGGACTGATTCACGTCTCTCTACAACTCATATGATCTCACAACAATCTTGACTTTACATTTACACACAAAATCCAAATGGTCAGCAGTAGATAGTCTCAGCTGTGGCTCAGTTAGGACCCCACTTATGTTTGAAGAACAAGTTGCTAGATTCAAGTCTCATGACTTCAAGTCACAGCTAGGTTTTAAGAACAAATGCCAAATGCTGTCCTGTCAGAAGTGCAGTCTTTCAGACGAGACCTTAAACTGAAGCCTGTTTGGGTGGACATCGAAAATCCCATGATACGACTTTGAAGAAGAGTGGTTGAATTAGCCCTTGTGTCCTGGACTAGACATTTATCTCTGAATCACCTTCAGAAAGACAAATTATCTGATGTCCTGATGAAGGGTTCTGACCCGAAATGGTGACTCACCTGTTCCTCTGATGCTGCCTGACCTGCTGTGTTCCTCCAGCTCTACATTCTGATTCCAGCATCAGCAGTTCCTGCTATCTCCGAGATTATCTGGTCATATTATTCCATTAGTTTATGGGAACTTTGCTCAGTGCAAATGCACTGCCCTGTTTCTTCCATGACAAGACTGATTACATTTTAAAAGTGGCTCATTTGGGCATAAATTTCAGACATCCACTTTTGTTAAAAACGCTATATAAATACAAGTTTTTTTTATTGACCTAGGGGGGCAGAGTTTTGTTCAATGCTAATATAACCTCAGGGTTTACAATAACCGGGTTTGCTCGTTTATAGTGACTGAATAATTCTAAAAACAGTATTTTATTACATGGGCTGCAGCAACTTTGTAAATTTAAAAATTTTTTTTAAACAAATTATGTTCAAGAACTCGAGACTATGTATGTTTGTGAACGTTGGTAAACAGTGGCCTTGGCAATAGTATTAAAAGAGATTAAATCACTTTGGGTGAAGGAATTTGGGTGTTAACTTTTTTTTACTGTGGATGAATATGAAAACATAGTGTTCTCCAATACTTGTAGAATGTGCCAAAGATCCAGGAAACGTGATACAGTTTTACTGAAGAAATCTGTTTTTGAATGCGCAACGAGAGAAAACTGCCGACAGTCTTCACTAGACATGATGTTTTATAGGAGGCTTTTTGGCCTTGGGATAACCTTGGGTCAAAAAGGTTCACATTTATGACTGAGTCCTCTACCTGTCCTGAGTTTGGTAATTTAACCAAGGGCAACAATGGGCATTTAATTACAATCAGCCTCTGAAACCCTGGCTGGAGCAAACTGGCGTTGGAATATTGGCTTTGAAGCTCTTCGTTATTGTGGTGTGCAATACTTGGGATGTCTTTTTTGGGTAGGTTAATACAAATAACAATAAAACCTCAGAAGAAACTTAGCAAAGTTTGAATGCTTTTGAGGCAAAAACAGAATCAGGGTCAAGGTGATGCACCCAGAGTAGAGTAGCCTAGCTGTCCTCATTCTCCAGGAGTGGCGTGGATAATTCTTTAGGGATTGGACCCAGTAGTGCATCAGTAGACAAAGGGAGTAAATTGATGTAGAAAACAGTTTTTAAATGAAGTGAGATATTAAGCCGAGGTGTGGCAACTTCAGCTAAACCACTAGTTTCCAATGTTAACAATGTCCTTTTAATTATCCATTTCATTGTCCAATCTTCTGAGTTTCTTCAACTTTGTTAAACTCAGCAAAACAACTTTAACGATGACAAACAAACCAGATAATGCAAACTCAGTGATTGTTGGTGAAAATTTGACAGGTCTAACCCCTGAAGCAAGTTTTCAAACCAGTTCTTTATTTAATCATGAATAATTCAACACCTTGGCAGACATACTGATTGCACGTAGACCCACAGGCCCAGGCCAAGTGGAGACACCTCTCACACCTTTACTAAATATGTTAACCAGATAACAGGTTCAACTCACCCCTATTCAGCCTGATTCTGTGAGCATCAGGTATTGTTAATTGCAGAATCACCGAGGAATCCTTAAGGCTGTGGTGTGTGTGAGAGTGTGTGTGTGTGTGTGTGTGTGTGTGTGAGAGTGTGAGAGTGTGTGTGTGTGTTTGTGTGAGTGTGTGGTGTGTGTGTGAGAGTATGTGTGTGTGTGTGTATGTGTGTGTGTGACAGAGAGTTCTGTGAGTGTGTGTGTAGGTGTATGTGTCTGTGAGTGTGTGTGTGTGCCTGTGAGTCTGTGTCTGTAGGTGTATGTGTGTGTGTATGTGCGTGTGAGTGTGTGTATGTGAGAGAGTGTGTGTGTGTGTGAGAGAGAGAGAGTGTGTGTGTGAGAGAGAGAGAGTGTGTGTGTGTGTGTGTGTGTGAGAGTATGAGTATGTGTGTGTGTGTGTGTGTATGTGTGTGTGTGCACTGTAATACAAGGACCTGCGACTCCTATTATATTTGTGTTTTTTGGAACTGTTTGTTCCCCACCCCTTCCCTTCAAGGGTTTACTTCATTAACCCCTGTTAGCCCAAACTTTTGACAAAGACACCCACTTTGGCTTCTTTAATTTTCACAAAGGAAAGACTGTTGCACTCTTTTGTTAAATAGATGTTTGCACCAATAAACCCAGAGTTTAGCCATGAAAAATGGTGATTTTGTGTTTTTGTAAAATGTGTGATTGGAACCTTTTTCAAAATGACTAAAACCTTCAGGCCATTTATAGCTGAATAAAAATATATGAAGTAGCTTTTCTCTCCATGGTCCCTGGATAAGAGTTTTTCTTTCTGTCAGGAAGCTATATTGCATGATGAGCTTTCAAGTAATTCATATTTTCTTAATCCCAGTCTTTTCATCTGTTACCCTGAGAGCACTGGTCTTTTGATGGATCCGAGTTCCAGTCCTGGTGGTGACTCACCCACAATGATGCTCCTTCTTCTGGATGTTGGCAAATGATTTTACTACACATTAGTGTGAATTCAGCTTTTACTCAATGTTCATTCCAGTGAAGGTGATTGATTAGTCAGGATTACACCTGACCTTGTGCAAGCAGACAAGCAATTTCCTGGTGTGGTTCCACTTCTATGACGTGTGTTTGAAAGCCTACTAAGTGGGAATTGTTCCCCCATGTCTGTAAAGGCAAATTTATATGGCACCAATAATTTCTAATGAGTTGCTTTTGAAGTGTTTTAAACTTCTAGTCCAGTTTTGAGTTAGATTTCTACTCTTCACACAAGTTTGTTCTACATTGAATTCAATATTTTGGAGGGAATATGAAAGGATCCTGGGATCTCAACCTCCCGATGATATTGGGATATAATTGGGCAGTTACTTTGCAGGAATTGAAGAGCTAGTCTCTATCAGAGATTCCCACCTTTTCCTGTTTTGCCTGTTTCCTTCAGAGAATAATGTCCCTGATGCGCACCTCTCTTTCTAAGAGACTTTGTGGCTGAAGAAAAATGAATGTGAATCCAAAATCCACGTGTAGCATGTGGATGTAGGGTATGTTGATATGGCATGAACTCAGTGGAATGGTTCAATGCACCACTGGGATTTTAATGACTAATTCTATACATCTGTGTGTTCCCAAATAATCTTGTTCAGTAAACTTTGGTCAAATTATGAGCACAGGGTTTAGCTCAAAATCCAGAGTGCTGCTGCTGAGCCAAGCTATCACTTCAATTCGCTATGCCTTATAACTCAGCCATGCTTATTGTGAACATAGGTCCTCCAGAAGTATAAAGTCACAGAATATCCCCATATAACTCAGTAGGGACCTCAATTTTAATTTCCTAATCACTGCTTCACTGTGTGCTTCATCTCCTTAATCGGTCAATGTGTCACCCACTGCGTCCTTGTGCTGGTGCTCACTTCATTCGGGCCTACTTATTGACTACACGAATCTTGGCCTCTTAGAGATGGGGTGGGGGTTCAGAGAAAATTAATATATCTTTGAGGTTTTTGAGTGAAAAGATTTAGTACAGCCAGACTTGGTGCATAACATGCCTTGGGCAACATCAACAATGTTAATAGAATGTTCAACTGTGTTACAACGTTATTAAGTTGAAGGATGTAATGTTGAAAATATTCCCTTGCGCCATGCCCATTTTTGTTTTGTGTGATTTTCAAGTCTTGAAACAAGGCAGGAAAATGCCATACAACTGATTTCCATGCCCACAAGGCAGATTGACCTGGGAAGAAATTTGGATTTGATGGCTCTTCAAAGAAACTAACTGACAGATGGCAGGTGACGAAGTGCATTTTAAAATTGAATCCAAGCTAGCTATAACTGAACTGGGAGAATAGGACAGGGGTCATTTACCATTGGTATCAACAAGCTGTTTGATTCCTAAGAATGATTAGCACTGAAATGGACTTCTAGCAATGGAGCCAAGGATGTGGAAATCATGGCGCTATTAGCTGGTTCTGAATCAATAATCTAGGTTGATGTAAATTTCCTTCATCTGTATCAACCAACATCCCAAAATAAGAAGCTAAGACAATAGAAAGGCAGACACTTTGTGCAAATGTTGAAAGATGGAACCTGTAAATAAATTTAATAGATGACTCTGCTTTGCCAGTTTTGGAGTTGGCTGTAAATTACATCTGCTATGGACGTTAGAGTTCATCTGTTTGGAGTTAGCACATTTATTCCATGTCTGCATGAAATCCTTCTGGGTGCTCCAGTTTCCTCCCACTGTGTAAAGGTGTGCAGTTTAGGTGGAGTGGTATGCTAGATTGCCCCATAATGTCCAGGGACATACAGGTTAGGTGGATTAGCCATGGGAAATGTAGGGTTACAAGGATAGAATAGGGGAGTAAGTCTGGGTAGGATGCTTTTTGGATGCTCTTTGGTGTGGAATCGATGGGCTGAATGACTTGCTTCCACATTGTAGGAATTCTATCATTCTATGGTTTGTGGCTCTAAATGAGCCAAAAGCATTGATCCCTAATTTTGAGTTCTTCTGGTTTCACTGTGTTGCCTGTAATGGGATGTGGTGTTGAAATAAGCTAGAATTTCAGTTGCAAAGTACAAAGCAAACAAATGTTAATTTGGTAAATGTGAAGTCCTTATGACACAGGAGGAGGTCACTTAGCTCATCAGGTCTATGCCAGCTCCCTGTAGAGTAATCCAGGCAGCTTAAGTTTTCACAGTCACAGTCTAAGGATACGAGGTAGGCCATTTAGGACGGAGGCGAGGAGAAAATTCTTCACCCAGGGAGTGGTGAGCCTGTGGAATTCACTTCTACAGAAAGCAGTTTGATGCCAAACTCTTTCAAGAAGGAGTTGGATATAGTTCTTGGGGTTAGATGAATCGAAGGACTGTTGGGGAGAAAGCACGAATAAGGTACTGAATTGGATGATCTTATTGAATGGTGGAGCAGACTTGAAGGGCTGAATGGTCTACTCCTATTTTCTAATTTTCTAGTTGCCCCCACTCTGTCCGAGTAGGCATGCAAATTTACTTCATTTAATTGTCTGATTTTTATTTGAAACCACTGAGCATCTCTGCTTCCACCATCTCTGTCGGCAGCATTTTCCAATCATTACCATTTGCACAATCAGACCGTTCTTCCTCACATTCCTCCTGCATCTTTTGTCACAAACGTTAAAACTGTTGTCCTAGTCCTTGTACTATCAGCAAGTGGAAATAGCTTTGCCTTGTCTGCCATAGGTAAACATGTTATAATTTGCACATCTCTATCAAAACCCATGTCAATTTCCTTTGTTGCAAGGAGTACAGGCCAAGATCCTCCAACATAACATTGTAGCTGCAGACTTTTTTTTTATTCTGGAACCACTCTGGTAAATCTCCTTTGAATCCACCCATGGATCTTCACATCTTCCTTAATGTGTGGTGATCAGATCTGAATCAATTCTGTAGATATGGTCTAACCAGAGTTTTATCATGGTTCAGAACAACTTCCCAACTTTGTTCTGTACACCATTAATCGTGAACACACTCCCATTTGATTTGCTAACTAAACTCTTGATATGCAAATACCTTCAATGATACATGCAAGTGAAGCCAATGATAACAGTGTCCCTAAACATTCTTTAAAACATTGCCATGCAGTCTATATTGAATGTTCGTATCCCTCCTGCTAGGGTGGATCACGTCACACTGCTTTGTATTAAACTCCACTATGAGACTTGTTGGAAAGTTCTATGAGCCTATCAATGTCCGGTTCTAGTTCGTTGGTATTACCCTCCCTCTTTGTACAAAAATCTCAAAGTCCTGAGAGAAACGGAGTTAAAAAGATAAGCATTACTTTATACAATAAATAGAAAAATAAGAAATATGGTAATAGCTAATATTGAAATCTCCCTTAATTTAAACGAGCAAAATAAAGGAATAAGTTAAAAGTTCAACAGACTCTTATGAGTCTCCTGCTTATCTCGCTGTCCGGGAGATCTCAGCTTCTTATTCTTGACGACATCGCTGCTGTCGCAGATACTGGAGAGCTTCCTCACCGCTCACTCTACTCTCACTGGGTCGCAATGCTGCTGCCTCTGCAATTCTCCCGGAGTTTCAGGAACATGCCTGGGCAGAATCCATCCGCATGCCAAGCTGAGGCACTGTCATGAACCCTGAGAGACTGGCCTGAGATACCACTGAGGGTCCAGGCCAACTTATCGCTGAAAGACCAGGCCGAGACCGGCCACGAGCTGCCGAGAGATCGGGCCAACGGACCGCTGAGAGACCAGGCCAACATATTGCTGAAAGGCCAGGCCAAGACCCGTCACAAGCCGCTGAGGCCCTGCCATGAACAACCGAGAGCTCCAGCTGGAGCGCCCTACTCTGCCACCAAATGTCAGCTGTTGTGGTCAAACGCTCCGAAATTTCTGTAATAAACAAAGAATTGCAGATGCTGAAGATCTGAAGCATAAACAAAAAATGCTGGAAAAACTCAGCAGGACTGGCAGCATCCAAGGAGAGAAAACAGAGTCAATAATTTGAATTCAGTGACCCTTCTTCCGAGCTGATAGTGGCTAGGGAAAGATGGTATTAATTCTAATGACAGAAGGTTGAGGGGGGATGTGAGGGGAGGAGGTTGGCATTGGGTGAAGGGGTGAACAGATAGATGGAGACAAAGAGAGTGAAAGTCAGGCAGACAAAGGAATGGCTGATAGTTAGCCAGGGAAGGAGAAAAGCTGATCACGGGGACCAATGAGTAGGTGAAAATAGGTTGGCTGGGCTGAAAGCAGCCCATGTCATGAATAGGCCATGGGTGTGAGGTTGGGTAAAGGACATAGAAGAAGGTGTTCAGGCTCTAAAATTATTGAACTTGATAGTTTTGAGGTTTGAAGTCACGTGACACCAGGTTTTAGTCCCTTGGGTTTATTTGAAAGCAACAAGCTTTCAGAGCACAGCCCCTTCATCAGGTGCGCAGAGAGAGAAGAGAGTACAGGCACAGAGATAGCAAGAACCGCAGACACTGGAGTCAGAGATAATACAGTGTGGAGCTGGAGGAACACAGCAGGCCAGGCAGCATCAGAAGAGCAGGCAAGTTAACGTTTCGGAACATCAAGTTCCAGCCAATCTGATCAAAGAACACACCCGTCAACTCAACAGACTGATCAAGACTTTTGATCCAGACCTTCAGAGTATCCTACACACTCACATCCCTTGTACTTCTCATGTCAAAGACTTCTGCTGCCTTCTGAAGATATGCAAAACCAACACACCTGGACGTCCCATAGTATCAGGCAATGGGACCCTGTGTGAGAACTTCTCTGGTTATGTTGAGGGCATCTTGAAACCCATTGTACAAGGAACCAACAGCTTCTGTCATGACCCTACAGGTTTCTTACAGAAACTCAGCACCCATGGACCAGTTGAACCAGGAACATTCCTCATCACGATAGACGTTTTGGCACTCTACGCCAGCATCCCCCATGATGACAGCATTGCTGCAACAGCCTCAGTACTCAATACCAACAGCTGCTAATTTCCAGATGCCATCCTACAACTCATCCGCTTCATCCTGGACCACAACATCTTCACCTTTGACAACCAGTCTTTCATCCATACACACGGAACATATTGCTCCCCAATGTGTCAACATTTTCATGCACAAGTTCAAGCAAGACAATTTTGCTGCGCAGGACATCTGATAAACGCTGTACACCAGAGACATTGATGACATTTTCTTCCTTTAGACTCATGGTGAGGAATCACTGAAACAACAATAAAGTGATCAACAAGTTTCATCCCACCACCTAACTTACCATGACCTACTCTTCAGAACCATTCTCATTCTTGGACACATGTATCTCCAAAGGACAGACCTCAATGGCTCACTCTACCACAAGCCCAATGATAACCTCATGATGCTGCACGTCTCTAGCTTCCACCCGAAACATGTTAATGAAGCCATCCACTATGGACAAGCCCTGTGCATACACAGGATCTGCTCAGATGAGGAAGACCTTAATGGACACCTCAAGGTATTGAAGGATGCCCTCATAAGAATGGAATATGATGCTCAACTCATCGATTGCCAGTTTCAACATGCCACAGTGAAAAACCGCAACCACCTCCTCATAAGACAGACACAGGATATGACTGATAGATATGATCGTCCAGTACTTCCCCAGAGCGGAGAAACTACACTATGTTCTTTACAGCCTTCAACAGGTCATCGATGATGATCAGCATCTCACCAAGATCTTCCCTACGCCTCCACTTCTCACCTTCAAACAACCTCCAAACCTTAAACAGACCATCGTTCTCAGCAAATTACCCAGCCTTCAGGACAATATCAACAACAACACCATAAGACCCTGTCATGGCACCTCTGCAAGACATGTCAAATCATTGACATAGACACTACCATGACACGTGGGAATACCACCCACCACGTACATGGCAGATATTCATGTGACCCGGCCAACGTTTTCCATCTCACATGCTGCAGGCAAAGAAGCCCTGAGGCGTGATCTATTGGTGAGACCGTGCAGACACTACAACAATGGATGAATGGACACCGCATAACAATCACCAGACAGGGATGTTCCCTCCAAGTGAGGGAACACTTCAATGGTCAAGGGCATTCAGCCTCGGATCTTCAGATAAGTGCCCTCTAAGGCGGACTTTGAGATACACAACAACACAGAATCGCCAAGCAGAGACTAAGATCCAAGTTCCGTACCCACGAAGATGGCCTCAACCATGATCTTGAGTTCATGTTGCACTACATGTGGCCCCGCCACACTGCTCTGTATCTGTAAAATCTTCCTTACTGACCTGTTCTGACAACATCACCTTGATAACTTGTTATGATCGCTCCACCTTAATTAGTTTGTACAGTTTTGAATTATTTATTGCTTTGGTTAGACCATCGGCATGTGACTCATTCCTATCATGCTATTCCAGTAATTTAGTTTGTCACCAGCACCACCTTATTTTTCATTTCTCTCTGCCTCATTTAATTGGATTATAGGTCATCCCCTGGGCGGCACAGTGGCTCAGTGGTTAGCACTGCTGCCTTACAGCACCAGGATCCCGGGTTTGATCCCACCCTCGGATGACTGTCTGTGGAGTGTGTACGTTCTCCCTGTGTCTGTGTGGGTTTTCTCCAGGTGTTCTGGTTTCCTCTCACAGTACAAAAATGAGCAGGCTCGGCGAATTGGCCATGCTAAATTGCCCATAGTGTTCAGGGATGTATAGATTAGGTGTGTTACAGGGGGATAGGTCCGGGTGGGATGCTCTGAGAGTCATTGTGGACTTGTTGCGCCGAAGGACCTGTTTCCACAATGTAGGGATTCTATGATTCTATGCCAGTTATTCAGCTGTTGACACTTTACTCAACATCTAACACTGTTGGTTACCTGCAGTATTATCTGGCACCGAACTCATACCAGTTGTATAATCTCTCTGCCTATAAACTCTGTGTCTGTGTGCTCTTCTCCCTCACTAAACCTGACGAAGGGGCTCTGCTCCGATAGTTTGTGATATCAAATAAACTCGTTGGACTCTAATCTGATGTGGTGTGACTTCTGACTCTGTCTACCCCAGTCCAACGCCGGCACCTCCACATCTTGAGTTCTGAAGACTGCAGGGTCCCTTAGTGAAAGGTAAAGTGTTGTTCTTCCAGCTTGCACTGAGCCTTGCTGGAGCACTGCATCTCTGCGATTTCTCCTGTGTGACTGGGGACAGGATGAATAAAGTGAACTGTAATAACTCTTTGGAGGCCTGCATCCCATTATCAATTACCCTTCATTTACAGAAGCATGGCCTTTGACAATGACACTGCCTCTCATTAAGTCAGGCATTCCAGGCCCAATATCATCCTTTTATGTCAGCCAGGGTTCCCTGATTGAACCAGGTTAACAGCCCCAAACAAGGAACTCATATCTTATGAGGTCCAGCCTGCTGGCCTCATTACAATCAAGACTTAAACAATAGCTTGAATTCACATTCAAACCATATGGATATCACCATGGCTCATCCTTAACATGATACATAGGGAAAAGAAAGAGTTTGTATTAACTGTTTGGCGTCTTTCAAAAACTTAGGATGTCCCAAGGCTTTTTACAGTTGAAAAACTTTTCTCTCTAAGAGCAAGAAGTGCAGTTCTCAATTTGCACACGGCCAGCTCCCACTGAAAAAATGAGTAGGTAATCTGTTTTTAGTGATGTTGGAGTGAGGGACAAATACAAGCCAGGACAATGGATACAACTCCTCTTGTTTTCTTTAAAATAGCATCATGGGATCTTTTCCACTGTGTGTGTGAGAGAGAGAGAGAGATGTGACCTTAGCTTAGTGTCTCATCTTAGAGATAGTACCATCAACAGTGCAGAATTCCTTTGGAGTACTAAACTAGATTTTGGTGTTCAGAACTCTGAAGATGTCTTAAACACTCAACATTCTGTCTTGGAGATCAGTGTACTGCCATATTTATACTCTGTGGAATTTCATCTGAAAAATGCACAATTCTGATCAGTTTGGCTTAATTTAGGAACATACGCTTCTGTTAATGAGTGCTTGCTGTTTCAATCAAATAATTTGCTTCCATGAATCTGGGCACTGCCACTCTCTGAGCCCTTTCACCAGGATCCTTTGTCTGTTAATCAGCAAGGACTTACACACCCTAACCCAGCCATTTCCCTGGCGTGGATAGTAATCCTGGAAAATACTACGACTGGCCAAGTTCCTGATTTTTCCTCATTGAGCTCAGAATGTAAACAATCAAGTGCCTGACAGGCAGACTTCACACGCTATGGGTGCAAATGCTCCTTTCTTCCTCCAGTGTCTTAGAGGAGGGGTCAAAATGTGTGGCAAATTGTTTTAAAAGGTGTTATTTCTCTTGCTTCTTTCACTCCTGAAAGCACTGTCTCGTGCGAGGTAAAGTCTGACATGTCTAATACTGTGTCCCAGTGAGTGTTGATATCAAACATGAGCCTGCATTCAGTGTCTGAGTCACTTCACCATTGGGAAGTAACAAAAGTGAAGTGGCACCTGTCTGCATTAAGTGGCCGTAAAAGTACGCTTTGAGTAGATGTTAATCAACAGTGACCAGGAGTCTAATCTGGACAAAATTTTAATCGGTTAGAGTATCAAGAGGCAAAGGCAAGAAACTGGAGTTGAGAATTATCAGATTAGCCATGATCTCATTGAATGGTGGAGAAGATTTGATGGGCTGAATGGCCTACTTCTGCTCTATGTTTTATGGTCTTATGGTCCCTCCGGCTTTAGGGTTCATCTCTTTCATGACTGAGGATGACCTTGAATGAACAAAAGTTGATTGTCAATTATTTCTGCTATGTACAACCTGATATCAATTTGGGGTGTTCCTTTGTCCGTTAATCATTTGAAAAAGTCACAGTGCTTTTACCTTTGCATTCAGAATATACAGGATTGGGACTGAATCCCCCTCTTTTGGTGGAATTTCTCTTATCTATGACCCTTATCTGGATTACAATGACCCCAATTTTCCAGTCTCTGAATAGTCAGAGACCAGACGTGACCTAAGATCAATATAGAGACCCTGAAGAGCCCCTAATTTGGTATCTCCATTGGAATTACCCAGAAAGTCTGAAATTCTAATGGGCAATTCCTCTACTCTCCAGGAACAATCCGAAACAGTCTCCAGTGCTGAGTTACAGTTGAATACTTTAGAAAGCCCTGACTTATTTACCTGGATAAATAGCCAGGAAAAATTAGACAGAAAAATCCCAGTCTTAACTCCTGGGTAAATGCACAACTGATTTTCCAATCACCCACACTAATCCCGATCTTAATCTCTCACTCCCTGACACCTCCTCCAACCTGAAACAACTAGCTTTTGACACAACAACCCCTCCTGAAAACCCCTGACACACCACCGACCTGCAACCCTATACACCTTAACCCTTATCCCTCACCTACCTGCTTTACCTCACCCATCCTACCCATGTACCCACTTCATGTGCCAACATATCGATGCTACCCATCCTATCCATTTACACATTCATTTACTCACCAATCACTGATATTCGTCCTAAATGTTTAAATTTGACTTATGACGTAAGAAGAAGTGTAATTTTATTTATTAACTCATGGGGCATGAACATTGCTGGCATTTTATTGCCCCAGTCCCTAGTTGCCCTTGAGAAAGTGATGGTGAGCTGCCTTCTTGAAATACTGTAACCCACATCCTGTAGGTTGACCCATAAGATCCTTATGGAGGGAATTCTAGGATTTTGACTGAGTGATAGTGAAAGAATGTTGATATATTTCCAAGTCAGGATGGTGAGTGGCTTGGAGTGGAACTAGCAGGGGATGGAATTCCATGCTGCCTTGTTGTCCAAAAAGGTGTACTCTTTCACCCAGGCATTCCCTTGTGTATCAGACAAAAGGCAAGGAGCCGAATCATAACTTAACTAAACAAACCCTTCTTTATTTTAATTCTTCAAGTGCCAATAGTTAATATAAAACATATATTAATTGCAACATTTACTTTATCTAACAACTTCAGCTTTAATTCACTTCATTTAACTTCACTTTACCTTAGCTTTATTCAATTCTTATTTCACCTTAACCCTTACTTTAACTCAATAAGTTTGTCTTGAATCAAATCCTACGCTAATTCAAGTGAAGTGGCAAACTTTGTTCTCTGTGCAGGTCTCACCTCATGGTTCTTAAGTCTTCTCTAAAAGTAAATGCTCTCATACAACCTCTTCTGTCAGGCAGAAGATACAAAAGCTTGAACACACGCATTAGTAGGTTCAGGAACAGCTTCTTCCCTGCTATGATTAGACTAATGAATGGACTCCCTAACTTCAAATAACGCTGATCTTCTTAATGTTGATCTTGCTTAGCAGGCGCCCTGTGTGATGTAACCTGTGTGCCTCTGTACAAGTTTTTTTTAACCCTATGATCTGTATGTAATTGCTTACCATGATCTGCCTGTACTGCTCATAAACAAGGCTTTTCACTGTGCTTAGGTACACATGACAATAAATCAAATCAAATTAAACTTCAGGATCCATGCTTTTCCAATGTGGTCTGGAGGCTTCTTCTCCTCTGAGACAGAAAAAAAATCTTTTGCTCTGTTAACATATCTGAAAACGTGCTCCGTTTCCAGAAAGATTGCTGGCACTCAACTAATTAATTCATCAAATCCTGGTCACATTGTTTGATCCCAGCCAATGGAGTTTACTGGTAAACACCTCCCAAATGTTTACACCAAGGCATAGACAGTGACATTCCATACTCCTTATAAGGTAGTAGTGGTGCCAGTATGTCTGGAGACCACCATGACACCTGCCTTATTTGGTCAACACAGGAAACTACAGGTCACAGCATTTTAAACTGATGTTGGAGTTTGAACTAGCCTGACCAACATTCCCAGCATGCTTGATTGTAGCTGTTAAGTAGTCTTGTAAGCACATCTGCTTCTGGCCATCTGACCACACCTTGTCTGCTATTTGTTATATAGGAGTTCACAATTGAGAGAAAGCTGGGATCGGATACTGGGCAAGAAATGTGGAGTTACATTGGGGGTCAGAAAAATAAAAGTGAGTAGTTTTCCAATGGAGGATTGCCACTTTCCGGAAGATCCAGCCCAATAATGAACATCGCTAAGGTAGGTGTTTGGGCTGTTTAACATGGTGTGGCAGTTCTCATCACACTGTGGAGAAAGAGACCCATCTGGGACCTTATTTTGTTTCAGCATTTTTAAAACATGACCTGTAACAGCCACCTCGAAGGTTCTGTTCTCCAGCATTGATTTATTTGATTTATTGTGGTCTCATGTACCTAAGTACCGTGAAAACCTTTGTTTGCGAGCAATGCAGGCAAATCATAGCAAGCAATGGATCTTACGGTGCTTAGACAGAGTGAGGCAGTGGGTTGCCTGCTGGTTAGAATCTCTGCTTAAGAAGCTGAGGGAAATCATTGCACCAGGCAAACAAACCAAAAAAGCAAAAAAGACAGACGATGCCAATTTTTTGTTTCACAAGGGGGAACAACATGACTAAGAGTTTGTAATTGATCAGTAACTCATGCAAAGCAGCAGCAAATTGACATGCAATTTGATAGGATGAACATAGCTGCTCTCTAAGAGACCAAGCAGATCAATTAAAGAGAGAAAAAAAATCTTTGACCCATCAGGGAGAAGATCTGAGGAAAAGCATAAGCAATATGTAGGCTTCACCGTGATGAATCTGCAAATCTTGATGTCCAAAACCTTAACAAATGGTTTTGATTATGTTTCCTCCATCAACCTCTCAGCTCAAACAGGGCCATTTAACTTCGTGACTATCCAAGCTCTAACTCTGTGCTCCATGACAGGGGTGAAAGACCAGTTTGCTGAGGAGCTGGATGCTATCAGCAGAACTCCAAGACAAAACATCTTTACCTCCTGGCAGATTCCAGTGGACCATGAGGGAGTCCAAGATAAGGGCATTGGCACCAGTTCGATCTTATCATTAGATGTAAGTCTCCAAACCGTGTTCTCATCACGTGCAGCCACTGCCACACTGACAGTGATACAGATCGGTTCCTGGTGTGAACTAGGGTTAGGGTCTGTTCATTCAAAGCCGAAATATCACCCTTGTATCAACATCAGTCACACTGCCTACCCAGATCTTGAACCTACAGTGGGGGAGCTCAGCAAAGCTGGTGACTCACTTACCTTGAGCAGATCTCCAAGTGATGATGATGCTATACTGCCCAAGCTCATCAAACACAGGAAACTGACACTCCTGCTGCATCCACACAAAGTTCCCTGTCTCTGCTGGTGAGAGAGGGCAGTAACCCCCAGAATAGGTTTAATGCAAAGCTTGTGATGTGGGAATGGGAGAGGGCCATTCAGCCCATCAAGCCTGCCCTGCAATTTTGTATGATCATGGCTGATCAGGCATATAAATAACAAGTGGGACAGAACACTGACGCTTCACCAGAGGCGCACTGACGATGTTACCGAGCAGGGTAGCGTTTGCGACCAAACCCGCTGGCTCGGCAAGCATGTCTACAACCTGATCAAACACTTCAATGTCTCACAATCCTCACAACCTATCTGCCACTGTAATCAGAAATCTAATAATCTCTACCTTAAACAAGTTCAGATACATCACTCTGTGTAAAGAATTCCAAAGGATTACAACCCTCCAAGTAAAAACAAATTCTCCTCATCCCAGACCTAAGTGGCATCCTCATTTTTAAATTGTGACTGTGCACAAGAACAAGAATCACTGTTGTGATTGCAACAACAATTGGTGCACTCTTCCCCAGTGGATAAAAATGGACTACATATGCCAAAAAGAGGAAAAGACTGAACTCCTACCCCCTCCCTGCCTCAGACATACGCTTAACATTTCTTGACAGGGCCTACTCGGTGGCTTTGCAGTGTGTTAACTCCATTGGCATACAGTCATTGCTAAAACAAGGACATACATGTTAGAGCAGCCATGGTTATTGGATGCATGATCACTGCATACCCATCCAAAGATCTGATGAACTGGTGACCTAGTCACTGGTCACAACTTTCTGACCATCTGAAACTCAAGGACATCTGTAAGGAAGGTGTACAAATGGTGGCTGCTGACATTGTCAACTGGGACGCAGTCATTCACTGCTGCGGTCGGAGGAGGGTAATTATTTGGAAGATGCGAGCTGAAATGAGACACCCAGCTGCCTGAGAAGAGGACCCAGAAAAACAGGGGCTGGTGAATTGTGCCTGTCCTCAGCCCACTGTCTGCAGCAAAAATGGCAGTGATTGCTGAGGTCCCTGAGTCGCACTAGGTGATGTTTATCTGAGCTGACTGCTATGGTGCAAACCATCTTCTTATGTCAAGATCTCTACCTTTGACCACATCCCTTGAAACCTTTATCAACAAAATTCCAATAATCTCAGTCTTTAAATTTTAGTTCATGCAACATCTACACCACACAGCTCCAGATTTCCACTTTCCTCAATGTGGATCATTCGTCCTCATTTTGCTCCAAGAATAGCTGGCCTATGACTTTATTGTTTCTGTTCCTGGATTCCCTATCTGAGGGCATAATTTCAGTGTTTCTGTCATACTGCATCATTCTGTTATTTTAATCGCTTCAAACAGATTACCCATTGACCTTCTAAACTCAAGGGAATACAAGTCAGGTTTAGGCAACCAGTTCTCTTTGACACAAAGTCACCACTTCCCCTGGAACTGATTGGTTGGCGCTATTGTTTTACAATTAAAAAGCACGGAGTGTTTGGAGAGGCTGGAGTCGGCTGGCAACATCATTTGCAGTTTAACAACAGCTGAGTTTGGGTTTATGGTACAGTATGGAGAGAGGAAGTGATGTGACTGGAATTCCAGGGACAAATCTCTGATATTCCCAACCAAGAAAAAAATCGTGTTACAAAGTTGAAGGTGACATCTTCCATCCAGATGGTACTTTAACTATGGCCTCATTGGCTCTCTCATCTGTACATAAAATATCTGAATGCAGAATTTCAAAGAAGGGAGGAAGAACTCTCCTCACAGTCTTGGCCGGTATCTGTCCTTCAACCAATATCACAAAAATAAACTCCTTTCTTTGTCAGTTTGTGGACGTTTGCTGTGTGCAAATTTGACTTCTGCTTATAGTACGTTACATCAGTGACACTTCATAAAGTGCTGAACTGGCTGCAAAGCACTTTGGGATGTACTGAAGTCGTGCAAGGCGCTATATAAATGTAAGTTCTTTTTTTTTCTCCCTCTTTTGGCGTCGTCTCCACACCATATGCTGCTGGCGGTGACTTGTTTGTCAGCTCTGACAGAATTGCTGGATAAATATTTTACTGTCTGTGAGGTTGGCAAAGTAACAAAGAAGTTGGGGAAAAGTTTCTCATTTTTCACTTATAGTCCTTTACTATGAATGCGTTTTCTTTGTTTAGTGTTTTTTTTAAAGTTATTGCAGTTGTGGCAACGGATACACCAATCTTGAGGTCAAACGTGTTTTGTTTAAATAGCATTGATGTCTTCCAGAATGATGTGTCCTAACACCCTTCATCAAAGATTGAACTGAACAACAAATAAGATTGGCTTCCATATGCCCAAATGGTATTCAAGTGTTTGATGTTGGTTCATGTGTATCTATTTTCTTTAAGTATAGTAATACTTGTTGAAATATGAAGGTTGATGATGATGGTGTTTAGACCTACGAACCTCAGATTGTGGTAACTGGTGTCATCTCTTCAAATCTTTGAGTCATAACATGTAACATCCTCCATCTTATTTTTTGGATCTTTTCACTTATCAGTAGAATACAAAGCCAATGGTTTGGCTGGCCTCATACTATGCTGTACGGTCCTGCAAAGGCTGACCTCCCTCAATGGCTTTCTAAATATATTGCACTAGTTTGATGCATCAGTGTACTAATGCCATGATGCACTTTATTGGCTGTGAAATACCTAGGCATGCTGCATAGACACATGTTCTTTCTCACAGATGGTGTCCTGGCCTGAGAATGTTTGATGTGATGAACCGTTACATCTGTCCTGAATGGCGCAGCTTTAAAAGCAAAGCTACTCCTCCTCCTCCTGCTCCTCTGATGCTGCTTGGCCTGCTGTGTTCATGCAGCTCTACACCTTGTTACCTCAGATTCTCCAGCGTCTGCAGTTCCTACTATCTCTGAAACAAGAATGAGAGAAAGAGGATTGTAAGAAAGAAAGAAAGGAAAAAGAGTGAAAAAAAGGGGAGGAAGGAAGAAAGGAGAAAAGAAAGAGAGTAAGAAAGAAAGGAAAGAAACGGTGACAGGAAAGAAGAAAGAAAGAGAGAATGAGGGAGAATAAAGGAGGGACAGAAAGAGAGATTGAAAGAAAGAGACAGAGAAAGTAGATAAAAAAGGCAATCATGCAGCACTTTTAACAGTCTTATGACATCCCATTGTGTTTTATAGCCAATGGAGTACTTTATGAAGCATGGTTACTGTTGTAAAGCAGGATATGAAGCAACCAATTTGTGCTTAGCAAATCTCCATTAACAGTAATAGTGCAATACCATAGGGATCAATATGGTTTTAATGTGTAATACTGACTTGAATGAGGAAAGTCAACGTACTATAGCCAAGTTCGTTGATGACCGAAAAATTGGTGGTGACGTTTCCCCAGTCTGCAGAGGGCTATAGACAGGTTAGGTGAGTGGGCAAAAATGTGACAGATCGAATATAATGTGGGAAAATGTGAGGTTATGGACTTTGACACAAACAGTAGAGGAGTTGAATGTTATTAAAATGGAAACAGACTGCGGGAAGCAGCAGTACAGAGGGATTTGGGGATTCACATACATAAATCACAAAACGCTAGAATGTAAGTTTGACAGATAATGGGGAAGATAAATGGAATGTGGCCTTTATTTCAAAGGGAATGAAGTAGAAAAGTAGGGAAGCCTTGCTAAAATGATACAAGGCACCAGTTGGACCACACCAGAAACAATGTGATCAATTTTGATCCCCTTACCTAAGGAAAGATATAATGATATTGGATGCAGTCCAGAAAGTGTTCACTAGGGTGATCGCGGGTATGGAGGTATTTAGGAGGAGAGATTGAAGGGGTTTGGGCCTGTACTTGTTGATACTTAGAAGAATGAGAGGAGACCTGATTGAAACATACAAAATTCTCGGGGACATGTAGATAGAGAGCTTGTTTCCCCATGTGGGTCAGTCTGGAACCAGAGAGTGCATTATCAGAGATATAAGGAGTCACCCACTGAAGACAAAGACGAAGAGGAATTTCCTCTGTCACAGGAATCTGTAAACCTGTAGTATTCTTTACATAAAGCGCTATAGAGGCTGGGTCATTATGTACATTCAAGGCTGAGATAGACATATTTTTAATCAGGAAGAGAATCAAGGAAAAGGCAGGAAAGTAGAGTTGAGGATTATTAGATCAGGCTAGATCTATTGAAAAGTGAAGTAGGCTGAAAGGGCCAAATAGCCTACTTCTGCTCCTAGACTTCAAGATTTAATGATAACAATCTGGTATTCTGTTGTAATGGTGTTGAGTGGGGATAAATATCTGTATGGATATCGGGAAGAACTGCCCTGTTTTGCTGAGAAAGGACCATTTTGTTAAAGCTTTTCAGCTTGCACTCATCAGGGCAATTTGCAAGAAGTACCAGTGCAAAAAGGGAGCAATATTTCATTCTGTATGAGGAGAGTACTGATTGGTAGGCAAATGTACTCTGATTGGTAGAAATTTTGCAATGGGGAATACACCAGTTAGTCGATGACCATGGCAATGACAGTGCGGCATTCCTTCAGCACTGCACTGAGCGTATCAGTCTTACTTAGGAGCTCCAGTCTCTGGGCTGAGACTTGAATCCACAATCTTCTGTACGAACGGAATTTGCTTTATTATTATTGAAGAGAAATTGTTTATAGTAACTCAATCTGCCACTAGCCTATAAATCCATTAGAAGGTGATTAAGAAAGTTAGGTACCACTTATAAGACTTGAGTCTTTTTTTGGAACATGACTCAGCTGTGTGGGGAGAAAAAGCTCTATAATAGGTAACAGCACTGCACAGAGGCTATTGCAGAGTCCTGCTGCTAAAATAAGGACTTACTCATGAGCTCTTTAAGATGCAAACCTTTTAACTGGCTCTTTTCTTTATGCTGCTCCCTCCCCCACCAGATTCCTGAAATCCTATCCATTTGGTCCAACTTCAGTCCTTGTTGCAATTTGTGCTCTTGCTAGTACAGTAGTGCCCTTGACAGCCACTGCAAAAATGCTGGGATGTAAATGTGAATTCACTTCATTATCTTTTCAAATGCTGTAGTGTGACACCACAACATTAAGGGCCAGTCAAGCTACAACGAGTACATTTGATATTCACGAAGTTTCAAGGGGTAAAGGGAGACACAAGGGGTTTGGTTTTCCAATGTAAACACCATTGTCATTTAAAATCAATTAGCTCCTTGTGATGAGGGATAGCTCGCTGGACCTTTCTCAGCCACTATTGTAAGCATGGGCTATTTGCTTTAATTAAGAGGAGACAGAGTGGATTATCGTCTCAAACTGGGCAGCTAAGAAAGGCTCATGAAATTACACTGTACTTCACTGCACAACAAAAGCAAGAAGGTGGAGACAGGCTCCAACACAGATTGAAAGAATGAGAGACGGAGGGAGAAAAAGCAAAGAGAAACAGTTGGAGAGACAGGGAGAGAGACAGAGGAGAGATACTCTGATAATTGTGCAATGGCGTGTGTAGCTGTCTCTGTCTCACATACGTGACCACAATGCTGGAAGAAAACTTGCACGATAATTGGGGAGCCCGAAGAAGTGGCACAGCGGGGTGTTGGGACCGGAAAATTCGGAAATTTACACTAAAGCTGCTGGGTAATCGTTCTTCATCATGAGGCAGTGACACTGCTGTGGCTTGATAGTTCTGGGTGTAATACATGGAGGCACAGGCTACCCGTTGTGTGCTGAAACCTTAAAAATTGTTCTAACTTCTACTGATTTCACTTGAATTTTAATGTGGGTAATTTTCAATCTGGAAGTACCAACAAGTGATGGCCTGCAATGAAAAAACAAATGTGAAGTATGATGACATTTTGACAATGTCTATGAGAGAGGTGTAGGGGTCAAGTACCCCTTTGTACAGCATTGGACAGGATCAAGGTTGGAATTTTCTTGGTTTGCATTCACCACACCAAGAACTGACTTCATTATCCATCAACATAAACTTTTGTGGAAAACCTGAAAAATGCTTAAAAAGATCTCGGTCTACAGTGTACACCAGCTGTATTGGAATTTGCGTCCACTGCTGGCAACACCACTTCTCTCCCAAAATTTCCTGTCGATTGGAATAAGCGCCATGGCAAGTTTCTGTTAATTGTTGTCCTTCACACAGCTTTTTAAGTTTAAACTTCTTTGATTCCAGGAGGCACCATCTTGAAGTTTTGAATTTTCTTTCAATTTACTATAAAACTGATCTGTGCGCAAATTAAGCCAGTCAGCGGTTTGATAAAAATCTTTTCTCAATTACATAAAACTGTGTTGAAGTTGAATGACCAGACACACATTAAGAATGGAAATTGCTGGAGAAACTCAGCAGGTTTGGCAGCATCTGTGGAGAGAATGCAGAGTGCCGCTTAAACATATATGAAGGAATGTTGCTAAGACAAAGTTTAAAAATGAAAAGAAATTACATTTTCAAAGGGTGCCCAATTGTGCTGGTTCTTGTGATATTTTATATTTAGTGGTATGCAAATGAGTTTGAGCAGAAACTTGAAGAAACATGTAATTTTTAGCATAGATTGCAAATGACCTGAGTATCTACTGAGGAACAGACTCGAAGGTATTTTTGGAAGCTGACACTGAAAGCAAGGTGATTGGCCATTCATAGAGTCAAAGAGTCATACAGCATGGAAACAAACCCTTTGGTCCATTTTGTTCACACCAAGCAAACATCCCAGTCTAACCTAGTCCCATTTGCCAGCATTTGGCCCATATCCCTCTAAACCCTTGGCATTCAAATACCCATCTAGGTGCCTCCTAGTTGTAATTGTACCTGCCTCCACCACTTCCTCTGTCAGCTCTAGAAGTATCATTTTACTGGAGAGATTTTAGAAGCACAGACAGGGTGGTAGAGTTTTAGAATTCTTTCCGCAAATGACAGTGGATGTTGCATCATTTATTCGTTTAAAATCAGAGAGAGATAATTTGTTGTTAACCAAACATATTAAGGCAAATGGTTCAAAGGCAACTATTTGAAGTTAGGCCACAGATGAGCCATGATTTAATTAAATGGCGGATCAGGATTGAGCTGTTGAATGGCCTCTTCCTATTCTTCATACTGTCGACTTTTAATTGTTATCGTTTCAAGAGACTATCTTCACTCAGTTTTGTGGATATTAAGTTAAAATTAACTTGGTCTGACATTGATTCTTCCAATCTACATGTGGTCCTAGATTTATAGTCCACTTCTAAATTGACACAAAAACAGAAATTGTTCGAAAAGTTCCGCAGATCTGGCAGCATCTGTGAACAGAAATCAGAGTTAGTGTTTCGGGTCCATTGACCCTTCCTCAGAACTGGAATTTGACAGTTACTTCTCTGACATTCAGCACTGCATGAGTCAAAATTTCCAGCAATTAAATCAAGGCTATCAATTTTGGACCCTGCCTCAAATCCTGCTCCCAGCCCACCCCTCTGCCTGGCAACTTTCTGAGGCTGTAACAGACTGAGCACAGGTTCGGTTTCTGTACTTGATTCCAAGGTGATCTCTGGCCCTTATAAGCCTACCTATTACAGAATCATGATAGATTAGGTGTCTTTTACATACAGTGGGGGATTTCAAGACGAGGGGATATTTTTTAAGGTGAGAGGAAGAAGATTTAAAAAAGACACAAGGGGCAATTTTTTCATGACAGTGGTTCATGTGTTGAAGAAACTTCCAGAGGAAGTGATGGATGCAGGCTCAGTTACTACGTTTAAAAAACATTTGGATAAATCCATGAACAAGAAGTGGGGGATTATGGACCAAGCACAGGCAGCTGGGACTAGTTTAGTTTGGGATTATGGTTGGCGTGGATTGGCTGGAGAGAAAAGTCTGTTTCCATGCTATATAACTTTATGACTCTTCGATCAGGCTTTTGGTCATCTGCCCTAACATCTCCTTGCGTGGTTTGGTGTCTGATTCTGTTTCACAACTTTCTTATGCAGAATTTTGGGGCCTGTTATTCTATAAAAGGTGCTGCATCAGAAATATGTGTGCTTTTGGCCATTCTTCCTTTTGTAGCTTGGTGTCATGGTTTAGTTTATAACAGTCCTCTACAACACATTGTGATGTTTCATGACATTAAAGACTCGACATAAATGCAAGGTGTTAACAAAAACAGAAATTGCTGAGAAACTGTTGATGATTAAAATGTTGATAGGGTGAGATAAAATAGGATGCGCAGAGGTTTGTGCCAAATGTAAATACCAGCTTACACTTACTGGACTGAATGTCTTGTTCCATGCTGTTCATATCATAAAATATCACACAGTCCCTATCCTTTTCAGCTGGATCCTGCCACTCTCTTCTTTACTCAAAGACATTACTTTCAATAGTTCCATAAGCTCCTTTGCCCCTCAATATCTTGGCCAAGTGACTATTAATCATGATCTTAGGCAGGAAAGGCAATTTGATCATGAGGAAGATGTAGATCTTGGAGGCTGTCATTTGCTTGAGTTGCAATGCAAAAGAGAATGCCCACTCTCTTACAGGATTTGCAGGTAGTATCGGTTCAATTGACTTGAAAATCTCAGACAAGTTTATTTATCAGACTACCAGCGAACTTGCAGTTACAGAGCAACTTATGTGACACAGTCCCTATTCTAACTTGCAGCTGCTTGGAGTCCTCATGTCTGATGGTCGTATGGTGTTGTCCTGGTCCTGACAACATTAGCAAAGTCAGCTCTTAAAGCAATAACGTGACAGAAATAGGGTAGATTTTCCCAGTGGAATCCACCTGCATCCTCACACAAATTCACCACGCTTGAACTTTCAGGTACAACTTCTGTCCACACTGATGAACTATCAGATTTGCACTCCTTAACCTACAGATATAGGCAAGTAGCTAACTCAGCATAGACAGGGGGAAGAGCCATTACCTGCAGGATCCTTTCCATGCCATACAGCATCCTGACTTAGAATTATGTGTTTTCTTTCACAGTAATTGAGTCAGAATCCTGCACTCCCTCCCTAACTGAACAGCTGGGTGTAGCTACATTGTGTGGTTCAAGAAAGCAGTTCACGGCCATCTTCTCAAGGGCATATAGAGATGAATTATAACTTCTGGCCTGACCAGGGATGCTTACATTCTGTAAACAAATCTTTTAAAACAAAAATTTATGATTCCTCTGCTCTCTATGAGTCAAATGCCCACTGGATAAACTTGCTAAACCTTCAAAAAGTTGGATATAATTTTCTAAATGGCAATTGGATAAGATTAGCTTAACACAATTACTTAGCAAATCTACTCCAAAACCATATAGTTTAGCACAGTTGGTAAGGGAGTGAGACTAATCTCCAGCTAAAAGAACAAGAAACTTGCTTTTGTATAACACCATTTATAACATCGAGACATCCCAAAATGTCTTGATGCTTGAAAGACAAAGCCTCAGACCTGTCAATTTTAACGCCACTGAAATTTAGCCTTTATAATTACAGTTTATTTTTGTACTCTGCCTTCGCTGTAGTCAAAAATGCTCAAATCATCTTCCATGAAAGTTTGGAAAAGATAAATCTAAATGTCTCCCCTAGCATGCAATTCCATCAGCGGTGATCTGACTAGATCTATGTTTTGCAGCCAATCATGTACTTTTCAAATCTAGTCACTTTGGAATGAAGGATGCACTGCCATGTGTGCACAGCAAGTTTCCACAAAGAGCTTTGTGATAAGGAAAGGCTGGGTAGGCTGGGGTTGTTTTCCCTGGAGCATCGGAGGCTGAAGGGTGACCTTATAGAGGTTTATCAAATTATGAGGTACATAGATAAGATGAATAGCCAAGTTCTTTTCCCTAGGGCAGGGGAGTCTGAAACTAGAGTTTTTAAGTTTCAGTGTTTATGGTGAGAGGAGAAAGATTTAAAAGGGATCTGAGGGGCAACATTTTCACACAAAGAATGCTGCATATATGGAATGAGCTGCCAGAGAAAGTGGTAGAGGTGGGTACAATTACAACATTGAAAAAGGTATGGATGCATGAATAGGAAAGGTTCAGAGGGATATGGGCTGAATGCAGGCAAATAGGACTAGTTCAGTTGAGGAATCCTGGTTGGCATGGACATGTTGGGCCAAAGGGCATGTTTCCGTGCTCAGTGACTCTTTGACCAGTTATCCCAGCTGGGGTATTATTACCACAATATGGATCTCAAGATCTTGACTAAATGCAGATCTCTAGCTTGTGCTGGCAAATGCTACTGGCGCCAGCCAACTAAGACGTTGGCACTGGGACTGCTATCCAATTAAGGATTGGAATGTTCATTTGCAGTTTCCTGGCAACTTCCTGTTCTTTAGGGATTGGAGACTCTGTTCCCCAGCAGCTGTAAAACATGGAGCCACTGGCCCCATGAGAGACCTGACAGCTCAGCAGGCTTAGAAACACCACTGATAGCAGTCATCATCGCTGAGGGCTACAGGAAGGAGAGGGTGCCTCCATGCTGCGGAACCCTTAAGGAGCTGATAAGAGATTTGGAAAGATGCCATGGATGAAAAAGAAAAGAAATTCCTGGGAATGGCAGGACTGATGTATGAGGAGAGACTGGATCATTTATGTTCATGTTCACTGAAATTTAGAAGATTGACGGAGATCTTAAAGAACCCGATCAAATTCTAACAGGGCTAGACAAAGTAAACACAGGACAGGGGATTCCAGAGCCAGGGATTGCAGCCTAAGAATACAGGGTAGTTCATTTAGGACTGAGAGGAGGAGAAATTTTTTCAGAGAGTGGTGAATCTATGGAATTCTCTAACACAGAAAACAGTTTCAGGCCAAAATGCTAAATGTTTTCAAGAAGGAATTAGACATAGTTCCTGGGGCTAATGGACATGAAAGCAGGAACATGCTACTGAGATGGATAATCATCAATTATCGTATTAAATGGCGGCTCAGGCTGAAGGGTCGAATGGACTACTCCAGCTCCTATTTTCTCTGTTTCTATGTTTCCAAAGACTTGCATTTATATAGCACTTTCTTGAATACCAAGTATATCAAAGGTTCCACAGCTGGTGGGATTCTTTTCGAAGAGCAGCCTTTATTGCAATGTAGGAAAGTGCTGGCAGTCAGAGGATTGAACCTTCAGTCAGTAGCATTGGAGATTTAGGATAGGGATGGGGGTAAAGGCATTGCAGTTAGAGAGTGAGTCCCACCTTGAGCCATGCAGCCTCAGGAAATAAGGTCCCTCTCTGGAGGTAACTAAAAGGTCATGCCGATATATTTGGTACACTCAGCATGTGGCCGTGGTGGGGAATGGGGTGTGGAGGCACATTCTGATGATGGTAAGACACCAATGGTATCTTCATTTGGCTACCAACAAGTTAATGAATGACCCTAACTGATTGCTCACCTCGATGAATAACCGGGTCAATGAATGACCGTGTCAATGAATGAAGTACCACTCTTGTCTTGGGAAGTAATCCATTGCAGTGGTGAGAATTTGGGCTTCTGTTCCCAACATTTCAGCCACTTATTCGCCAGGTCTGCCAACTAATGGGGTCTTCAAATCCTGGCCTCTGTCTCAGTAACATTGGCAGAGGGATGAACATAGGATGAGCAGATAGTCTTATTGGTAATTCATAATTATTGTAACCATTTCTTTAACTGGAACATGGCTTTGTGTGTCTGGGAGTTGGGTTGGGTGGGGGTGTGAATGCACCATTTCAAATTTATGAAAATGATGTCACCTCACTGCACAGTTGTTTCTTTTTAACTGTGGACTTTGGTGAATGAAGCTAAAGTAAGACATTCACAAACTACCCAGACAAGAGCCTATGGTCAGTCTGTATGGGTCATGTGACGGGGCAGTTGCCACTTTGAACCTTGCCTATTATTTTGGGGTGTGAAAGTGTCCCAGCGACATCGCCTCTGACTGTAAACCTCAGACCTGTCAATTTTAACACCTCTGAAATGAAACCTTTTTAATTACAGTTTGTATTTGTACGCTGCCTTCACTGCAGTTAAAAATGCTCAGATCTTCTTTTACAAAAGTTTGGAAGATATAAAATAGCTTGTGTTTAAAATCCAAATGTCTCCCCTGGCATGCAATTCTACTGTCAGTGACCCGACTAAATCTATCCTGTCAGCAGTCCAGGAAGCTACCCGCTGTACCAGCATGTACAAAAGACAAGAGAGTTGAAAGTGTTGCATGTATTCTTTTCCTGGAATGTAGATTTGCAATTGGCAGCTTCCTGTTCTTTAGGGTTTGGCAGCCGTGTCCACAGCAGCTCTAAAGCGTGGACAGATTGTCTGTTCAGGACGGTTCTACTGATGAGTTTTCAGAGTCTCTGAGAACATTGCCGTCCTTTCTCTAGAGAAACTAGTGGGTCCCAGCTTTCCCAGCCTTTCATTTCTCTCTGGAGAGCTGTAGGAAAGTGATGGGGGTGGCTGTGTAATCGGCAGCCATGTCTCTTCAAAAGACCCAGCAGCTTGTGGAGCATCAATTAATTTGAGGTATAAAGTGAAAAGGGGAGGCCTTGCTTATTGTATCAAATGCCAAAGGTTAGAGCTTACCCACACTGTGAAGCTTGATGCTCAATGAACGGAGATTAACACAGTGTTTAAGCCTGACATGCTATCATGCAGTAAAGCAATCATAAAAGGATGATTGTCGGAGGAAAACATTAATGGAAATATTTCCCTTGTTTTACTTACAACTGCTCCTTAATCAATGCCTTTTGGTAAGCCAGGCAACAAATAAGTTGGACATTTTTTTCACAAAGTCAGATTGTGCTTTTTTAACCTTTCAATAGATTGTCACAAATATTCAGATCTCAACACATACTTGTTTAACACAGGACTGCATCCAGTTTTGCAATACAATGGCATGGACTTACTCAGCTTATTATTTGCTATTATTACAGTTGTTAACAAATTTTCTTAATGTTACTCAGATAGTTAAATAATATTAAGAATGACTCTGACAGTACGTTTCTGTAAAAAAAAGTTAGATCCCCTCTTTCATTAAAGACCCTTTTAAAACCCTTTAAGACAATCTAGTCAAAATAGTTGGGAAACGAACTTCCCACCCACATATTCTGATTTCAGGCAAAAGGAGATGATATGATAGGAATGAACAGGATGAAAATAATAAATTTTATGAAGGACAAGGGCATCCAATATGGAGGAGATTGTTCTAATCCTAGAAAATCAGCTGTTGAAGGACAAAATGGAGGTCTAAACTTCACAAACCTTTGAATGCTTGAAGTTTTTATTTACAAAGGTACACATTGTAAACCTGCACCTCCTAACAGAGAAACCAATTTCAGTCTTCTCTGATGTGGAAAGAATGAGTGGATGGGCCTGCACTCATTGGCATCCAGAAGAATGAGAGGAGACCTTCTGGAAACAAGGACCAGGGGGCATAACCTCAGAGTAAAGGGTCATCCGTTTAAGATGGAGATGAGGAGGACTTTTTTCTCTTAGATGGTAGTGTATCTGTGGAATTCTTTATAGCAGAAGGCTATCAAAACTGGGTCATTAAGTATATTCCAATCAAGAATTAAATAGGAAAGAAGAATGGAGGATTACCAGATCGACCATAATATCATTGAATGGTGGGATAGACTCAATGAGCCGAATGGCCTCCTTCTGCTCCTACATCCTTTTGGACTGTTACAATATAATTATTCTGAATCAAGTTGTGCAGACATGCTATGACAAGACTCTGGGACATGTGAACCCAGAAATTCCGGCCCAGAAGTACAAGCACTACCATTGGATCAAAGGACCTTCTTAAAGATACTCGCTCAGAAAGGAGTGAGAAATGCTTTACTGAGATTGAATTCAGGATTATTCCATTCACTGGACAGGTGCTTTAACCCACTAAACGACAGCACCAAGAATCAAGACTATTTTTATCTGTTTGTTTGGGACTGTTCCATAGCTGCACTTGCGTCCCCAGATAACATGCACAACTTAAACAAAATTAGATATTTAATTTGAATAAAGGTAACAGTGAAGGGAGGAATTGAGCTTTTGAAGGCGTTTTGTGGAGCCAAAGGCTCGACTGTTTGAAAGTGGTGTTGAAAGTGTCTAAAGGGTAAAGTCTTTACACCTCCAGGGGCAGATGCAGGAGGAAGTGAGATTGAAAGGGAGTAAGTAGGATATGGATTTTGGGAGATGTAAGTAAATGGTTGTGGATGTGTCTGTGATTGAGGTTGTAGGTGTTGAGTCGACATATGAGATTTCTTGAGATGTGAATATGGGTACGAGGGTTTTACATGGAGTTATGTGTTTAGGAAGAGCAGAAAGATGATGAAATCAAAAGACGTGAGCAAAGCTGGAAATTTAAATTGCTCAGGATGATGCAGAGGCTGAAGGAAGACAGGAGTGTGGATATCTTGGGGAATAACTTAGGATACGGTTTGCAGCAAAATAAGCACCTTGAAGGTAACCCTAAGTAATGCTGATTTTCTGGCTATGGAGGGCACTCAGATAAAATTACATCGTGGCTTCCATCTAGTCAAGTGTTGCCCTATAGCTATGTAAATAATATTAGCAATAAAAGTAAATAACTTAAAATTCCAGTCCTTTGAATCCCAGGACTGAAAAAGATGAACTTGGTTTCTGCGACTGCCTCCCTGCTCTGGATTGTTATTATATTGTGATTCTCACTATTCTTGGGGAGATGATGGTAGACCGATGCATTATTTCAGTGCATTGGCTGCTACCTCCTATTGGTCTGGTCACTGGAGGAAAGTTCACCATATCTGGGTTCTGAGCACAGGCATCTTACGCTGGGCTGAGCCATGCACAGCAACGTTCAGAGAAACAGACAGAAAAAGTGAAAGTAAGCAATTCCACTGACAAGAGCAACAAACAACTGGTCGAGGTTTTCTCCTAATTTGGAGGCAGAGGTGGAAGATCGGGTGGAGAGTCAGTCTGCTAATTCCCTGTGATCCATAGCTTGACTTTTGTTTGCTCAGATGATGTATCTGAAAACGTACTAACCTGATGGAGGAACTTCCAGCTGTTCTGGAGAAGAGGTGTTCTGTACTGGATTCATAATGTTAACTCAGTTTCTCTTTTCACAAATGCTGCCAGACTTGCTGAGTTTCTCCAGCATTCTCTGTGTTTGTTTCAACTGCTTTGATCAGTGAAAGTTGTCACAAAATCTTTCAACCAGCATGGACAAGATGGGCAGAATATCCTTCTGTTCCCTATCAATTCTCACTGCACCTTGAGAAACTTCTCAAAATCTAGCTCTTTGAATAAACACTTTCGTCATGACATCTAATTATTTCCTTTTTGGTTCAGTATCTGTTTTCTCATGCCTGTTTTTGAAGCTGTACAGTTTCTTCACGTCAAACATTTTATATCAAGGCAAGTTATTTTATTTATTGTGATGAAACTGCATATAGGTTTTTAAATTTCTCTGTCCCAACCAAAACTGATTTTAACATACAGGTATACATAAAACTGTGATCATGTCATAAAATTTTCTGAGGTCTTTTGGAAGGACATAGAAAATGGTGACACTGAGACAGCTGAGGAGATGTTAAGGCAGATAACTAAATGTTTGGTCAAAAAGGCAAGATTTTAGAGGAAGAAAGTGAGGCAGAGAGGCAGAGAGGTTTAGGGAGCTTACAGTCTAGAAAATTGAACACCATGGTGGAGTGATTATTGCCACAGATGCTCAGAAAATTAAAATGAGAGGATTGCAGAGATCTTAGAGGGTTGTGAGGGAGTGCAGAGACATAGAGGAAAAATGTAATAGGCAGGGGACTTTATAGGATCCCCACAGTGTGGAGTAGGCTAATCAGCCCATTGAGTCCACACTGCCTTTCCAAAGAGCATCTCACCCAACCTCCCATCCCATCCCTGCATTAGTCATGTCCCAGGACTAATCCACCTAGCCTGCACAGTATGGGCAATTTAGTACAGCTAATTTATCTCACCTGCACATTTTTGGACAGTGGGAGGAAAGCCAAGCAGACATGGTGAGAATGTGCAAACTCCATATAGAACCACCCAAGGTTGGAATTGAACCTGGGTTCCTGATGCGGACAGGCAGCAGTGATAGGCACTGAGCCACCACATCACCTGTGTAATGAGCTGGGAAGAACATAATGACATTGGAAAACCCAAAATCC
>JAHRHZ010000046.1:7695552-7727000 GCA_024137785.1 Ginglymostoma cirratum
TCTAGGCCTGAAACGTCAGCCTTCCTGCTCCTCTGATGCTGCTTGGCCTGCTGTGTTCATCCATCTCTACACCTTGTTATCTCAGATTCTCCAGCATCTGCAGTCCTACTATCCCTTAAGAATCCTACCTGTTCAGCCTTTACTCATAAGACAATCTTTCCATATCAGGGATTATCTTAGTGAGCCTTCTCTGAACTGCTTCCAGTCCTATGGTCTCTTTCTGTTAAGACTTCTGACTATTTATGTTTGCCAGATAGACTACTTTGAGGGGTGCTGACTGCCTTAGACACTCGCATCATGTTCAGTGATGCAAAAGGTGCTGAGGTTGTCATTCTCTGCTGCCCTCAGGGAGAAACATAACCTCAGGAACATAAGTTTGGATTTCAGGAGTCAGTCAGCATAGTTTAGTCCTCCTACATTTCTGTGAAAGATTCCCATAAGCGCAGCCTCCATGTAATCCTGCATTAATCCCTCTGAGTAAGGAACTGAGCAGGAGACTATTAATGCAAAAGGATCAGCTGAACTTACAATTTAAGCCAAACAAAGTAGCTGAATGTTTAAAAGTTATAAAGCAAGCATTCCCTTGAGAGCAGGAATGCCTGAGCACCACTACTGTCTCATCGTTCCAGGTGTTCACATACAATAATGCAAAGTATTTTGTCCACAAATTTAGCCACTACAAGGTTCTCTTGGGAATGTCCACCTCATCTCAACATTGCCCTGGCTTCTCCACATCATCCTCCTCGTCTGAGTTGATTCTCCCAACATCTCTGTGGGACTCCTGTTTTTCTACACCTGAGGGGACAGGTGGCTTGTCAATCTTCTAAATTCTAAGCCAGGCACAGGGCTAGGTATATTGGCATACTGACTGCGAGTCCCAACACAAACAATCTGTCCAGCAAGCACTGGAGAGATCCTCCTGATGGGTTCAGGCAATGGAATTGCATCCTCAGAAGACTGATTGTCTACTCAATGGGCAAAGACAGCATCAGTCTGGGGATTCCACACTAGATTCATGTCTTTTCTGAGAATCTCTTGTTGCCCACGAACCCGCCCTGCGGATGATGCAAAGTGGGTGTGGGTGGTGGAGAAGGGGGGAGAATTTGCGGAATCTGGGAGCTGTGCGGAATGTAAAAGTTGTAACAGCTCCACCATTTGCAGACTTGAACATGCAAAAGTTATTGCCTGTAATCTCTAACAAACTGGACACTGAGAGTGTGAGAGATGAAAGGTACTGCAGATGCTGGAGAATCCGAGATAACAAGGCGTGGGGCTGGATGAACACAGCAGGCCAAGCAGCATCATAGGAGCGGGAAAACTTGACGGTTCGGGCCTAGAAATCCCTTCTGACTGGATGATACCAGGGGTTCTCTAGGTGCCACACGCATGCAGTCGATGACCTCTTGTACCCAAGGGAACCCAGCAATAGCTGCATATCCACTGGCTTGGGCACCTTGACAATCTGGGTCTCTCCTAAGAAGGCCACTGATGATTTCCTGAATGCTGTTAGATTCTGTTTGAGAAACAAGGATGTGGTCAAATCCGTATTACTGAGACTCAATAATACTAGCAATATATATTGAGAAATAGTACAAAGGAAATGTGAAGCATAACTTTTACATTTTAGAAGGATTTAGCAGGAAATGAAAATTCTCGACGTTCAGGAGTTGCAAAATAGAATGAGCTACAATTGAAGGCAGTGTGATACATTTTATTTTAACATAATTAGGGAACTAATCACATAGGAAAGAGCACAATATTTAATCAAGAATGGAAGAGAGAAATTTGAGAACCAATGATTATAGTAGTTTCAATTAAATGAAGAACAGGAAATATTGCGATGAAGATTAAGAGTGTTTGGCATTGAGAGATTTGATTTGATTTGTTTTAGTTTTGTCACATGCACCTAAGTACAGTGCAAAGTTGTGTTTTGCGTGCAGTTCAGGCAGATAGTAACATATGGATCATAGGGTGTTTAGACAGAGTGAGGCATACAAGGTTACAGCTGCACAGGCGATGCATAAAAGCAAAGTCAACATTAGCTTTGAAATTAGAGAGGTTCATTCAGCAGGCAAATAACAGCAGGGAAGAAGCTGTTCTTGAACCTGTTGATATATGTTTAAACTTCTGTTTCGACTGCCTGATGGAAAAAGTTGGAAGAGAGTATAGTGGGGTGGGAGGAATCTTTGATGATATTGGCTGTCTTTCTGTGGCAATGGGAAGTGTAGATGGATTCTACAGACAGGAGGTTGGCTTGTGTAATGGTCTAGGCTGTGTTCATAACTTTCTGTAGTTTCTTACAGTTCTGGGCAAAGCAGTTTCTGTACCAAGCTGTGATGCACCCAGATAGAATGCTTTCTATGGTGCATCTGTAAAAGTTGATGAGGGACCTTATGGTCATGCTAAATTTCCTTAGCCTCCTGAGGAAAAAGGGGCGTTGTTCTGCCTTCTTGGCCATCACATCTATATGGGAGGACCAGGACAGATTGTTGCTTCTTGTCAATCTTCAGAATTTAACACTTTCAACTCTCTTCACTTCAGCTCTGTTGATGTAGATCGGAGCAAATCCTCCTTCTTTCTTTCTGAAGTCAACGATCAGTTCTTTAGTTTTGCTGAAATTAAGGAAGAGAATGTTATCTGTGCACCATGACACCAAGCATTCTATCTCCTTCCTGTATTCTGTCTCGTCATTGTTTGATATCTAGCCTACAACAGTGATGTCATCAGCAAACTTGTGGATGGTGTTCAGACAAAAATTGGCCACACAGTCATGAGCGTACAGGGAGTACAGTCGTTTTCATAAACAGCAAACCATAAACCATGCTCATTTTGATGACAGCAATTCTCATTTCTCATTTTAAACACAATCCAATATTAAATACTCTCCACAGAACTAACCTGCTTTTGGGATGTATTAGAATACATAAGAGATTCTGACAGATGCCACTTGGTTCTGCAACAAACTTCTTTTGGGTTGATACACTGCCAACAATGTTACCTCTAATACTAGTCTGCAATGCTTACTATTATCAATTAATGAAGGATGAATCACCAAAAGATTTTCATCAGCGAAGGCATGTATATGAGTAACAAGAAGTAATATATTACATTAAATAGATTAAGATGGATTAACTACATTTGCAGTAGGGAAGAAACATTGTTGTCTCTAAGAAATAGTCGCCAGACTATGTTACATGGCTGCGGACTGTAGGAAAATGGGATAATTTAGGTTGCAAAACTTGGTTGGCTTGGACAAGTTGAACTGAAGGGTCTGTTTCTGTGCTGTATGACTCCGTGACTCTATAACTGACAAACAACTAACAGCAAAACTCAAAATGACTTGATCCTCCCAGAAACAGTCATTCATAGATCAGCATTGGAGCAATTTTGAATCAGCCAACTTAAAGCTTCCTGACCAATTATCTTCTACAACAGAGCATTGAGTACAACATATTGATTTAATTCCTATAACATTATAAATGTAGGCCTTCATGGCATACTGTCATAAAAAATCTGTACAATTGAGAGAGTCACTGCCTTATATGTTGTTATGAACCAAGATCATAGTTCAAGGATAAATTGTCATTGTATTTTATCATGGGATCAATGCAGACCCAATCCTACACTGATATCTACATGTGCATTTTCCAACTGTGGTTACTGGGCAACAGTCAGGACTGAGAATCCTGGCTATTTTTTTGTCCTCTCTGGCCAATTATGGGCTTCCAACTACTGCTTGAGCTGAGATCAATAATCTTGAACCTGTGTTGACCTTGGATGGTGCCTTTACTGAGCTATTGGAACAGCTTCTTCCCTCCTCAGAGAGGTTTTTTTACATGCTGGAGTGTTTGTTGAGTAATCATAAACATATATCTTAGCATAGCATTACAAACTGCTCTGATATGTCAAATATGCTGTATCACTTCCCTAGCATTCAAAGGGTTATACCAGGCTGAACGCAAGGTACTTTAGTTCTAAAGTTCATGGTGTGTGTGTGTGTGTGTGTGTGTGTGTGAGGGAGGGAGGGGGGTGGATGGAGAACTCTGCATGCCTCTAACGGCAGCATCGTATCATCCTCACCTGCATACCCTGAAGCAATCAAGATCCATTTTCCAAAGTAATTCACAGAAGAATGTTTTCTGACTGCACTATGACCTGCAAGCTCTTTAAGGTAATTACATAAAGTATGAGCTCCACTATATTTTAATACCATTTGAATAGAAGAGGGAGAACCAAACCTGCTACTTGGTTAAGAAATGTAATGAGAGGTAAGAGGTTAGTTGCTGAAGTTTCTGGACAGGTAGTTCAGTAAACTGAGACATGAGGTAAAGGATTAGCACAACATATGAAAAGCAGAGGACGGGTCGAGGAATGATCCTTTGCTGTCTCTTTAACAATGCTCATTGAAGACCTTTAAGAAGCAATAAAAGATAACCAATAATGCCTCGTTTTCATCATACCTTCTAATATTTTCCCCATGGCAGATGTTAAGCTAACTGGCCTGTCATTTTCTGCACTTGGCCTCCTTCACTCAATCAGACCGTCCCAGATCAAGGGGGTTTTGAAAAATTAAAATCAATGCATCAACTGTTTCGCTAGAGCCACTCACCTTCTGAACACATTACATCCATGAGCCAAACATGGACAAAAGAGTTGAAATCCAGAGGCGAGGTGAGAATGACTGCCCTTGACATCAAGGCAGTACTCAGCTTTGCGTGGCATTACGGAACTTGAACCAAACTAGAATTGAAGCGAATCAAGGTAGGGGGCAACTGTCTATTGGTTGGAGTTATACCTAGCGCAAAGGAAGATGGTTGTGGTTATTAGAGGTGAAGCATTTCAGCTCCAGATAATCATTATAGGAGCTGCTTGGCCCATTTGTCCACATCTGCTTTGTCAGCGACCTTTCCACTGTCATAAGGTCAGAAATGGGCATATTTGCTGATAACTCTGCAAATTTTTTTGCACCATTCACAACAACTTAGACACTGAAGCTGTCCATGTCCATATGCTGTAAGAATCGGTCATTTTTCCAGGCTTAGACCAATAAGCAGCAAATAACTTTTGTATCACACAAGCATGAAGCAAAGACCATTTCCAACAAAAGGAAATCTAACCATCGTTTCTCACAGTTCAAAGGAATCACGATCATTGAATCCTCTATATCAACATCCAGGGTATTACTGTTGATCAGAAACTGCACTGACTGACCACACTAATACTGTAGCTATAAGAGCAGCTGAGAAACTAGGGACTCTCCCTAATGCCTGCCCACAATCTAAAAAACATAAGGCAGGAGTGTGACGGAACCTCATTCTTTTCCTGAGATTCAACCTTGCAAAGTTAATTGAAAATATAAAAAAACTTAACCAAGCACAAATTTAAGAATGATAATTAAGTAGTTCCCCATAACACATTAATGATGGCAGAAGGGTGATGTATTACAGCTGTAGCCTGTGGGAGTTCCTGGATAACAGTTTGATCCAGAGCAAAGATCTCTACAGAAAGTGTTCAAGCAGCTTCGGCTCAGACTTTATGAGCTGGCTTGGGGGCTGGGGTAGGGATGGTGGGGAATGTGAAGTGGATGAGGAAGAATCCAGTCATCGTGCTCCGTGTGGATGCCAATGACGCAGGTAAGGCAAAGAAGGAGGTTCTTCAGTCAGTATGAGGAGCTAGGCTCCACATTAAGAAGACCATAATCTCTGAATTATTATCTGGGCCATGTGCATATTGGCATGGGCAAATCAGCAGTGTGTATCACACACTAGATTCATTGCTGTAACTTATCAAGGCTCCTGCGATGGCACCTTCCAAATTTGTGACCACTCTCAGCTCAAACGACAAGAACCCAGGGCCGTGGGAGCATCATCACCTGCAAGTTTCCCTTGAAGCCAAGTATCATCCCATCGTGGAACCAAATTGCCATTTCTTCACTGTCACTGGGTCAAAATTCTTGGAACTCCCTAACAGCACTACGAGTGTCACTACATCACAAGCACTGCAGCGGTTTCAGAGAGCAGCTCACCATAACTTTCACACAGGCAATTAGGGATGGACAATAAACACTGGCCCAAGCCCTTGAAGGAACAAAAATAGAATTGGCTGCTGCTTTTCCGATACCACAGCAGCTGCTACACTTCAAAAGTATTTCATTATTTCCAATGCACTTTGAGAGATCCTGAGGTTGCCAATGGTGCTTCGTAAATGCAATTTTATCTTTCTGTCTACACCAAGCAGCCTGTTTATTTTAAGAAAAGCCATTGGACTGTCTAGGACGGACTAAAACAAACACTTTGCAAATCACTGTAACTCCGTTGGTCGATTCTTCCTGTGTTGAATAGCTCTCAGTGTGAAGTTACAAACTACCTTCGTAAAATCAAATTTGATGCGATCTCATCTCAGTTACAATCACAATTTTTGATCACCCTAATTATTATATAGAGAAACCTTTTCTAACCTCTGATAAAAAAGGAGATGTGTGTGAAGATAATTTTCTTGTGGTAAATAGAGTTGATGTTATCACATTCTCATTTGGTTGACTCAAAGACCTATAGTACGCTGTCACTCTAACAATGAACCTTATTAGATATCATATTCTTTGAATACCTTTACACAAGTAAGAAATACCATAGAAATCATAGAATAATTTGTGATCTTTGCAAGATTTCATAGGATTTACAGAAGAGGAGGTTATCAACTGATCATCTGGTAGTGTCATGTTTGGCTTTCCATGTTACTAATCTGATTTGGAACATTCGGTGCTTTGTAATTTTTAGATTAGACAACAGTTTGGAATCAGCTCGAATTTTGCAACGAAATAAAGATGTATAAAGGAATGGCAAATGTTTGGCACTTGAATAAAGAACAGGTTTTTTCACATTCCCAGGGACATTGTTGTGCCTGCACCTAGTGTTATTGGTAATAAATATGTTAGCTTATTTTAAGATATCACTTGACTGAATTAACAATGCCAATATAAAAAAAAAAACCGCAAGTGATGCAAAACACAGTTCCAAGAAAAGGAAGAGGTGACCACTCACTTCTGGTCCTGTTCGTGTTTGGCTTTGCTTGTGCAATGTGACCCAGTAATCAGAAATCAGGACAACAGGCCTCCCTTGACAGTGAGTTTTTGTGTTTCCTAACCAAGCTGTTCAGAGATGTTATTAGAGGCATTAGCATGGAAGAGTTGGTGGCCTAGTGTCATAATTGCTGGACTGTTAATCCAAAGACCCAGATAAGGTCCTGGGGATCCAGGTTCAAATCTAGCTATGGTAGATAGTGGAGTTTGGATTCAATAAAAATCTGTAATTAATTAGTAATTTGATGATAATGAATCCATTGTTGATTATCCAGGAAAAACTCATCTGGTTCACTAATGTCCTTTAGGGAAGGAAACTGCCATCTTTAGCTGGTCTGGATTAAATCTTACTCCAGACCCATAGCAACGTGGTTGACTCTGAACTGCCCTTTTGGCAATTAAGGATGGTTAATAAATGCTGGCCTAGCCAGTGACACCCACATCCAATGAATAAATTAAAAAAAAAACCTCTGGAGCAGGTGGGATTTGAGGAAGCAGAGGAAAAGTAAGAGGGCACATGCGCGTCTTAATCTACACCTCTTTTATATCTCTTTTTTTCTTCATTATTAACAATCCTTTTGCATTTGGCCTCTGCACCACCTGCCCTCTGCCTCTGACAAAAGCATAGAAAATAATCGATTTTCCAGCACCATTCAGTTCTGAAAAAAGGTCATACCAAACTTGAAATGTTAACTCTATTTCTCTCCACAGATGCTGCCATACCTATTGAGTTTCTCTAGCATTCTCTGTTTGTTTCAGATTTCCAGCATCTGCAGTTTTTTTTAATTCGAGTCACTAATATAAGAGCTGGATGAAAATGGTCATTGATTGCTATGATTAATTTTGGGGTAAGTGTAAAATAACTGATGTTGAATTAATTGTCTATTCATGACTGAGTATGTCCAATATCCTGCTGTATTCAAGACAATGGAAAGGTAGGTGATGAGGGATATACAGTTAGTTGGTGACACACTATACCAAAAGAAGTTGACGCAAGGATAAGCCATTCAGCCCATTGAACCTGTTCCATCATTCAGTAATTTCCTCTCAAAACTTTAACTTTCTTTGTCAATTGAAAGTCTGTTGAAATCAGCCATGAATAAACTCAGTGACCCAGCTTCCACTGCTTCCATGGCAGAGAATTCCAAGGGAAAAAAATAACTTCTATCCAAAGGCACTATTAGAGTTGGATTTTACCCAACTCATTGCAACCAGATAATGATGAGCAATTTATTTCAGTCAACCCGCATTGCTTGTTCTATCTACCTATCGACTGGCAGGAAGTTGTTTACTTTTGATTGAGGCTTCAGATTTTTAAACTGCATCCTCTAGTTGTGCACATTTACATTGCATGCATCATTTTTACCTTTCATCATTTTATAGAACGCAAAATCCTAAAAATAGTTGATACCCTCTAAGGAGTCTTACAGCACAGAAGAGGCTTTTCTACCTGTTGAGTCTACATTAATCAAATTATTGGCCCTTAGCCATGTATGTTATGTTAAGTACACATCCATAAAATTCTCCAAGGTTGTGCGGTTTCCTGACTCTATTATCTTTCCAGGCAGTACATTCCAGATTCCCACCACCCTCTAAAAAATCATTTTTTCTCAATTTCTAAATCTCCTGCCTTTCACCTTAAAAATTTTATGGCCCCTTGACTCTTCAACTCAGGGGAACAGCTGCTTCCTATCCACCCTGTCCCTGCCCCTCGTAATCTTATACACCTCAATCAGGACCCCACTCAGCTTTCTCTTCTCTGAAGAATACAACGCAAGCTTATTCAGCTTGTCTTCAGAGCTAAAGGTGCTTGATGCTTATTAGATCAACTATATCATCTCTGATTGGTATGAAACATTATTACTTAGCCAGTTACTTACCTGTTTCTCTTATGTTCCTTAAATATATTCTGTTTTATTCTGCCCTTTTGGGTGACAGCTCACTCTCCCTCCTTATAATTGTACAAAAATCTGTCATGAGCACTTAAAAAAAATAGCATTTGTGTCATGGGTCATGCATTAGCTTGTGTCATTTGAGCCCTTCTTTCAATTTTAATGCATCAGTCAGATGTTTGCAAATCCATCATATCTAGGCTTAAAGTATAAGTGGCATCAGCTAAATTATAATAGTTCTTTTAGCTTGTTGCACATCAGCGTGTGAGAGAACTCCAAACTTTTGTGAGTCTGACTATGAGCCCCTAAGAGGCCCCTACGTAAATCATAGTCAAATCAGGCTTATATTCCATCGAACATCATATGTCATTACAAACCTGCTGCAGGCCTGAACATGGATTAGCCGTCCACAACAAACAATGTGGCTTTCGTACTGATTATAGTCAACAGTATATTACATCACTCCACTAATGTAGTTTCCTGTAACCTGAAACAAATACTGGTGCCAGTAGGAAGAATGGATATAGATAGGAGAGTGGAAATCTGATTTCAAATTCAAATGGAGGAATGCACCAAATACAGAACTATATTTAATTAACCCATGCGTTTCGCTGCATTTAGTGAATTTAATCATAATCTGCGGCTTTTGTTTTGGGGATATTGTGTCATAACTATCATGAGGCCGCAATAATGCAGAAAATCCTCCATCATTGATCTTGAAAACATCGAAACTGACTAATAACCATTACATTAATATGCTTACATTCCATTATAAGTAATATCTGCATTTGCCACTTTTTAATAAATATGATTAAATATGTAAAGGCCCACACATTAAAACATGAAGGATATATATTTTTCCATTTTTCTGTGTTAATTCTGAGACTGGTTTTATTCACTTCTCTCTAGGTAAATTCTGAAGCAAAGCTTGGGTGTATGTTGCCAGTATGAGTTGATAAATTGGTATGTAACAGCCCCAGCATTTACACATTATTGATGCGTCATTAAACCAATATTTGCAATGGATTGTACATTGCAACTGATCTTGTGAATCTGCATTGACGATTAGGGAGTCGCAGGATGATATTTAAAACCCAGCCCAGCTGTCAGGATACTGATGGCAAACAATGGAACACTGGATGGTTTCATATCCTTACTGACTTTACCCTATTGATATCAATGGAGAGCATTACTTGACGGGTTGCAAAACCAGCATTCTATCTGAACACGTGGTTTCCCCATCTGCATATAATTACTGCCTGTGTCTTAGGGGTGGAATGCCGGAACTTAAGAACTAAAGAAATAAGAGCAACAATAGGCCATTCAGCCCCTCAAACCTGCCATTCTATAATATCATGGCTGATTTGCCCAAGGCCATGACTCCCTTTTGTTCCAGCTCCTCATAACTCTCAACTCCTCAATTCAGCAAACCTTGTTTTAATTGGCACCTTATGAACCAGCACTCTCAATAAACTGGAAAAAATTATATATCTGAAGTTTATGTATTATTGCAATCTTCATGGTGTTTGAGTAGTCAGTTTAGGGTGCAAGTAAGAAGGCTCTCTGCTGGTAAGTTTTATTTAAGGTAAAGTTGCATTTTTATTCAAATGATTTATACTGTAAATAAAGTATAACGGTGATGTGTATACCCCCTGCATTACATTTCAATACGCAGAGTGTGTTTTCACATTGATTAATGTAGACCTATTGATCAACTGGAATATTTGATCAACTTCCGGTTCGGTAGGTACAGGTTAGTAAGAAGTTTGCTGTATTTCAAAAGTTGATCAACCTCCTTGTTAAATACTTTCAGTGATCTACCCTCCAGAGCTCTCTGGGGTAGAGAATTCCAGACATTCACTGCCCTCTGGGAGAAGAAATTCCTTCACGTCTCCAAGCTATGTTCCCTAACCATGTAACTAAGTTCCCTAGTTTGAGACTCCCCCAATATTGGAAACATCCTCTCAACATCTGCCCTGTCAAGCCCTCTCTGAACCTTGCACATTTCAATAAGATCACCCGTCATTCATCTAAACTCTAATGAATAAACTGCCTATCCCTGTTTAGCTGTTCTTAATAACTTAACCCTTTCATCCCAGGTCAATTTCTTCAACCAAGAGGATGAACACAAACAAATGGTAGCCTACAAATCAGAAGAAGTTTTGATCAAGCTGAGCAGTCATTTATTAAAACTGCATTTTGTCTGGTTGCTAGAGTCAAGGGAGATGTTCACCATGTGGAGGCAATGCTGATTGTTTTAGTGGTCTAAGTTAATGATAAAGGACACAAGATCCAAGGAATTAAGGTACCTGAGTAGTGATCTTATGGAGTTAAATGGTATGGAAATGCTTCATCTCAATACCACTATAACACAAAAAGTGGTAAGAAGACAGGTGAACATTGATGTCCAGTTGCTGAAAGGTATCCTTTCGGTTTGATATCGGGAAATACTTCTTAATGCAGAAAACGTGTTGGCCTTTCATGTTAGCATTTAATGATTTGAGCATGAGGACTTCAAACTTCCCTGTTCTGTAGCTTTCTGCAGTTTTTCTGCATTTAAAAAAATATTCAACTCATCAATCCTTCTTGACAAAGTGCATTCTTTTTCCATCTGCCTAATTTTTTCCCTTCAGTTCAACCTATCTATATATCCCTCATAATGTCATACTCACCACTTGCCTTCCCACCTATTTTAGTGTCATCTGCAAATCTTTCTGTTGTACATTCACTTCACTCATCCAAGTCATTGATATAGATTGTAAATAATTGTGGCTCCAGCAATGATCCCTGTGCCCCGTTTGTAATAAATGTCTCAGGCATGAAGCCCATATTATGTATTTCCAAGGGCTCTATTTAAAACAGAGTTAACAGAGAACCTAGAGTTAAAAGGTACTGCAAATGCTGGAGAATCCGAGATAACAAGGTGTGGGGCTGGATGAACACAGCAGGCCAAGCAGCATCATAGGAGCAGGAAAGTTTGACGTTTCAGGCCTAGACCCTTCATCAGAAATGGGGGAGGGGAAGAGGGTTCTGAAATAAATAGGGAGAGAGGGGGAGGTGGATAGAAGATCGATAGAGGAGAGGATAGGTGGAGAGGAGGCAAACAAGTCGAAGAGGCGGGGATGGAGCCAGTAAAGGTGAGTGTAGGTGGGGGGGTAGAGAGGAGATAGGTCAGTCCAGGGAGGACGGACAGGTCAAGGGGGCGGGATGAGGTTAGTAGGTATGAGATGGGGGTGGGGCTTGAGATGGGAGGAGGGGATAGGTGAGAGGAAGGACAGGTTAGGGAGGCGGAGATAAGCTGGGCTGGTTTTGGAATGCAGTTGGGGGAGGGGAGATTTTGAAGCTATCCTCTCCTCTATCCATCCTCTATCCGCCTCCCCCTCTCTCCCTATTTATTTCAGAACCCTCTTCCCCTCCCCCATTTCAGATGAAGGGTCTAGGCCCGAAACGTCAAGCTTTCCTGCTCCTATGATGCTGCTTGGCCTGCTGTGTTCATCTTGCTCTACACCTTGTTATCTCAGAGAACCTAGAGTTACCTGTTTTTGCTTCCCTCCCTTTTTGAATAAAGAAAGCACATGTGCAGTTTTACAGTTCTCTGGTACTTTTCCAGAATCTAACAGTTCTTGAAAGATTATTACCAATGCATCAATTATCTCTGTAGTCACCTCTTTTAATATTCTAGGATGCAACCTATTGGATCCAAAGAACCTATCAGCTTTTAGCACCATTAATTTCCTTGTACTTTTTCTCCAGTGATAGTTATTATCTTTACTTCCTCTCCCCTTTTACCTCCTCCCCTTGATTATTTAGGCATTTTTCAAATGCTATTAGTATCTTCTGCCTTGTATACTGATGCAAAGTACATATTCACTTCAAGATGGTAGGAACTGCCTATGCTGGAGAATCTGAGATAACAAGGTGTAGAGCTGGATGAACACAGCAGGCCAGGCAGCATCAGAGGAGCAGGAAAGCTGACGTTTCGGGTCTGGACCCTTCTTCAGAAAAGAAAAGAGGAAGGGTCCAGACCCGAAAAGCCAGCTATCCTGCTCCTCTGATGCTGCCTGGCCTGCTGTGTTCATCCAGCTCTACACCTTGTTATCACATATTCACTTCTCTGACTTTTCCTGGTTCCAAATTATTATTTTCCCAACCTTAATCTGTAAGGGACCTGTGTTCACTTTAGATCTATCTTCCTTTTCATATGTTCAAAGAAGCTTCTGCTGTCCATATTGATTTTACTTGCAGGTTTACCCTCAAAGTTTAGTTTCTCTCTTTTTTTTAAGTTTTGCTTTTTAAAATTTTTCCAATCCTCTGGCTTACTACTAGTCTTTGCCACATTTTATGTTTTCTCTTTCATTTTGATGGCTATCCCTAACTTCCTTGGTTAACCATGGATGGCTTATCCTCTTCCTAGAATCCTTCTTTCCCACTGGAATATATTTTTGTTGTGAGCCATCAACTATTTTCTTAAATGTCTGCCATTGTTTCTTAACCATTTTTGCTGATAAACCCCTTCTCCAGTCCAGCTCTGCCCTTATTCCTTTATAAGGTGATGTTGGTGGGATTATAGATAAATAAAATTGTTTTCTTTTCTTCTGTCAAGTACCCCAATACCCCAAGAGCAGAACAGGAAAATATGCTACTTTGGCTTTGTATCAAAGACGAAGAAAAAATGTGTATATGCTGTAGAACGTTTTACGTTAAAAAACTCAGCTTAGGCACAATAGTTGCTTCTGAGTTGAGTTTTTCAAAGCATCCTCTATAATTCTGATCGCTCCAAAAATGCTGCCTGTCTGAATATTCCCTTGTGCAGTGACAATCCCCCCTTTAAACAGGAACAATTTCTTCTTAATTAAATGCCTTAAGGGAATAAAGTCCAGTGTAATCCAAGATGACAGCCAGCCTGCATTTTAACAGGATTGGAAAAGTTTGTATTAGAAATTTGTCGGGAGCTTTTGATTCATTTTTAATGTGGATTTTATCATTTTGCCAAAGCTTGAATCTGTTAAAAGCCATTTTGTATAGATCTGAGATTTGATAATTGTGCTGCAAAAATTAGATAAACCATCCATAAGAGATTTTAATCTATTTCTTGTTCAAAAGCATCCTTGTCAAACCACTAAAAGCATGAGTAGATAATTGCATTCCCTTATTAACTTACAATGAAATGAGACAAACTTTCTGAGAAGCTTCAATGATTCAATGCTGTGCTTTCATTTGTACTCTGTTTTGTTTTGCTCTTCGGGGACTGTTACTGCAGGGCTGGTGCCATTGTGTTAAATGACCTAGCAGCAGATGTCTCCCAGTAAAGTTGCTAGTGGGAAGAAAGTGTCACAGCACAGTGTCGCACCACTAAACAAACATCCCCCTGAATGACCAGGCTGGGATTGACAGATGGAATAGAGTCACCCACGCTCTGCGGAGGGTAAACTCTGTGACAGATTGCCAGCAAAGGAACGCCAACATGAGTTAACATTGATTTAACTGTTGACACCAAGTATTGGTTTGTCTGGCAATCCCCGGATAATATTTTGAGATCCCCTGCTAACTTTTGACTTTGGAATAAAACTGCAAGTTGTATAACATGTTCGATTGTTTAAGAGGTGTGAGAACAGCCGTGCATTGTTTTTCCTGCAATTAATCTCTGTGACGCCAAGTTCTCATTGAATAATAACAAAATTATCTAAATAATAAGAGTCAGTGAGAGTGAAAAGGGCCTCAGTTGCAAAGTGATTACGGAAAGAAATACTATTATGCTTCGTCTGTTTGTGTCTTTGTCATTACATACTGCATTGGCTTTCCAAACACTCTGCAAATAACAACACAGTCCCAACATTCCCTGCAAATGTTGGCATATTCCCGGGATGCTGATACCTACTGAGAGATCTTGCATTAATATTTACATGCCCCTGCGTATCTCCTATCCTAACATTCTTTAGTTGTAATGCCAGCTCCTAAAATGATACTGCTGTTGTGTAAAATGTTTTTGTTAGTGAACAAGAGCAGAAGCAACAGACAAAAATGCCGACAAATCAGTTCTGAGGAAGGGTCACTTGACCCAAAACATTCACTTTGATTTCTCTCCACAGATGCTGCCAGGTCTGCTGAGCTTTTCTGATTTTTTCTGTTTTTGTTTCGATTTACAGCATGTGCAGTTCTTTCAGTTTTTAACAAATCCAGCAAACTGACAACAGGCAGAAAGATTACTTCTTTGCTCCCTGGGATTCAAGTGGATACTCAAAAGCTTGCAAACTCCAATTTGAAAATCTCTGATATGTGCAGAAACATTTCTCAATCCACCTGCATTCCCCATGTACAAGGTACAAGTCAGGAGTGTGAGGGAATACTCCCTACTTGTCTCGATGGGGGCAGCTCCAACAACACTCAAGAAGCTTGATACCATCCAGGACAAAGCAGCCCACTTGATTGGCACCACATCCACAAATATCCACTCCCTCCACCACTGACGCTCAGTAGCAGCAGTATGTATTATCCACAAAATGTACTGCAGAACATCATCAAAGATCCTCAGACAGCACCTTCCAAACCCACGACCACTTCCATCTAGAAGGACAAGAATAGCAGATACATGGGAAAACCACCACCTGCAAGTTCCCCTCAAAGCCACTCACCATCCTGACTTGGAAATATATTGCCATTCCTTCTCTGTCATAAACACAGTGGCTACAAGAACAGGTCAGATGCTAGGAATATCGCAACAAGTAACTCACTTCCTGACTCCTCAAAGCCTGTCCACCATCTACAAGGCACAAGTCAGGAGTGTAATGGAATACTCCCCATTTGCCTGGATGAGTGCTGCTCTTGCAACCCTTAAGAAGCTTGACACCATCCAGGACAAAGCAGTCCGCTTGATTGGTACTACACCTACAAGTATCCACTCCCTGCACCACTGACGCTCAGTAGCAGCAGTGTGTACCATCTACAAGATGCACTGCAGAAATTCACCAAACATCCTCAGACAGCACCTTCCAAACCCACGACCACTTCCATCTAGAAGGACAAGGGCAGCAGATATATGGGAACACCACTACCTCTAAGCCACTCACCATCCTGACTTGGAAATATATCGCTGTTCCTTCACTGTCGCTGGATCAAAATCCTGCAATTCCCTCCCTAACAGCATTGTGGGTCAGCCCACAGTAGGTGGACTGCAGCGATTCAAGAAGACATTTCACCACCACCTTCTCAAGGGCAACTAGGGACGGGCAATAAATGCTGGCCCAGCCAGTGATACCCACATCCCACAAATGAGTAGAAAAAGTCTCCTCACACCAAGCATCATTGCCAACATTTAAGTGGGCACATACGACAAAAGTAAAATACTATCGATGTTGCCAGTCTGGAATAAAAACAGAAAATGCAGGAAATAATCAACAGGCTGAATAGCAAATGTGGAGAAAGACACAGAGTGAACAGATCAGGTGTGATAACTCTTCATGGTTATAGGATTCTAGACTTATCAAGGATAATGTTGGAATCATGTCCTCTCATTTATCCCTCCTTCATTTTTGAACAATTGCCCATATTCTATTTGGAAATCTTCTTCCAATATGATCAGATTGGGATCAATCCAAGCTGAGTTGAAGACTTAGTCAGGAGGGGACAGTGCCAGTCTGACTGGAAGTCAAAAAAATGGTCTAATAGCTTGTGTGAGAACTTTTTTACTCAACCAGGGTAAGTCAGCATTATCGAGAAGACCCATAATTATGTCCCTTCCCTACTTTCCTTTGAGACACTGAATGGCTTGCTTAGTCATTTTTGAGGGCAGATAAGAGTCAACCATATTGACGTACTTCTGACTGGTAGGCATGGCAGGTTTACTTTGGTGAAAGACAATCATCTACCACATGGGATTTTTCATCAATTAATAGTTTCATGATCATCAATATCGATAGTATTTTCATAATTCTAGATTTTATTTAAATAATTGAATTTAAGTTCCACAGTTGCCACGGCGGGACTTGAATTCATATCACCAGATCATTAGCATCAGCCTGTGTATTACAGCTCAGTACGCAGGCCATTATTGCTGCAGGGAAAATGAAGGTAAAGATTCAAAATGCTTTTATATTCCCTGTGTTTTTATTGAGCATTGTGCTCCAGCAACCTGGCTATCTAGACTTCCTTTTAACTCCACCCAACCATTTGAGTAACAAAAATAAACTTCAATTTGATTAGTATAATATGTGATAATCTTGACTTTCATGGTGCTTTCCTGATTGACATGTTGTAAAATCTCACTGTTTTAATATAATTTAATGATCTTGATTACTGAATGAAATAATTAAATTTACCTTCAGTTTCCCATTCCTAAATCTATCACTGATTTCTCTTCCACATTCCAAGTCATTACAGAGTCACAAGATTGGCAATAAAAACACCAAAAGGTGACTTTTGTAACTCATTTCTGTAGTTTCTCTGTAAAATTATTTCTGGAGCGACTCATCAATGGGTTAATTTATTCCCTTTCGAGTTATTGAGCTGAATGCATCAGGAATGTGCCATAGGCAGTCAACACTTGTGTTACAAATAAAAACTGGAATTGTTGGAGATGCTCAGCCAGTCTGGCAGCATTGGTGAAGAAAAAACAGAGCAAAAGTTTGAGTGCAGTGATCCTTTTTTCTTTCTACAGTTGCTGCCTGATCTGCTGAGTTTCTCCTGCGAGGTAATAGGTACTGCAGATGCTGGAGAATCCGAGTAAAAAGGTGTGGAGCTGGATGAACACAGCAGGCCAAGCAGCATCATGGGGGCAGGAAAGCTTGATGTTTCGGGCCTCGACCCTTCTTCAGAAAGTTTCGGTCTCGGCCCGAAACGTCAAGCTCTCCTGCTCCTATGATGCTGCTTGACCTGCTGTGTTCATCCAGCTCCACACCTTTTTTATCTCTGAGTTTCTCCTGCAATTTTCATTTTTGTTTGTTTCAGATCTAGAATTCCTACAGTGTGGAAGCAAGACATTCAGCCCTTTGAGTCCAAACTAAAACTCCAAAGAACAGTCCGCCCATACCCTCCCCCTACCCTATTCCTGTAATCCTGCATGTCCTTGGACACTACGGGAAATTTATCATGGCTAATCCACCTAACCTGCACATTTTTGGACGGTGGGAGGAAACCGGAGTACCCAGAGAATACCCAGACAGACACGGGGAGAGTGTACAAACTCCACGCAATATGATAGTATAGCTTCTATTGTCACATATACTTCAATGAGAATAGTGAAAACTTTATATGTTGCCAATTACAGTGCCTACAGACAGTTGCCCGCAGGTGGAATCAAACCCGGGTCCCTGACGCTGTGAGGTAGCAGTGCTAACCACTGAGCCACCATGCCACCCTAAGCCACAGTGCTGCCCAGACCTCCAGTGTCCAGTGTTCTTTGTTTTCTTCCATCATTTATGTTATATCCGTAAACCTCAGCCAAGAACCCACTGAAGATCTTTAGAATTGACCACAGCACTCTTGGGCTATGAAGACCCTGAATGCTGTTCAGTCGATGGACTTTAGTCTGGAGACCATATCAAACTCTGGTAATTGTACCCTCGCTTTCTTTCCCATGATTTTACTCTGAGAAGCCTGTTGGGTTAATTCTAATGGTTTTGTACATCATCTGAAGGCACTACCTCAAAGTCAAGACTAGTTCCACAGGATCCAGTCAGTCTCTGATAACTAGACAATCATTACATAGGAGGGCACATACTCGGATTGATTTCAGCTGCTTCCTCCAGAAATGAGCATTTATCCGATTGACTCCCATTTCTCTATCCCACCTGAATTTTATTACAGTGAGAAAGAAAATCAAACAGAATGTGAAATTGAAAAATTCAGTGTCTAGACTGAAGAATGGGCTAGATATCTGTGTGGAACTGAAGATACAGAGAGAAGATTAAAGGGAAATATAGTGATAGGCAGCATTTATGAAAAGTATTTTTTGTAACTTTTTTTAGGAAAAGGCTTTATTTGGATTGGTAAAAACTTATTCAAAGAATTTTTGCTGGCCCTTCACCTTCAAAAATTACATATATGGCAATAAACTGTACATTGAGTTGACATTTACTTAAAATAGAAGTTAAATTGGTCTGCAATAAATATTAATTTATTTAAATTTCACACTAGCATTTAATGTGAAATCTTTCTTTGAAGTGCAGCCTAACATCAGGGTATATGACATTTAACCAACATCTTCAGACATGTTATGACATTTGTCCAAGAGACATGGGACTTGACCCTGAAACTTCTGGTCTTGAGGAAGTGAAGGAGACTACCATTACACCACAACAGTCCAACTACTCAGCATCAGATAATTACTGTGTTGAGTATATTGTTTCAGCACACTCCTGTCAGGGCTAGATATTTTTTCATCAACCTGTTCAGAGATGTTATTCCACAACTCTGGAGCAGGTGGGACTTAAAACCAGGTCTCCTGGCTCAGATGTAGAGATACTACCACTCTGCCACCAGGGCCTTTCAAGATCAGGGATAGATATTTCTCAGGAACATGCTCAGAGATGTTATGACACACCTCAGGAGCAGGTGGAATTTGAACCCAAGCCTTATGATCAGGGAAAAGTTAATGATGAGGAAAACCTTTCAGCTGTATTAAATTAACCATCCAGAACAAGCCATCACTCCTTCTGGCAGAGTGGGAGTATCCCTAACCTTAGATCTAGTAGCCTAGGTTCAAGTCCCACCTGCTCCAGAAGTGTGTAATAGCATCTTTGAACAGGGTGTTTAGGAAAAAATAATGTATTTTTTTTAAAGCCATCACTCCTTGCAGTGTAGTGTTAGTGTCCCTATCTCTGAGCCAGAAGGACTGGGTTCACGTCCCAGCTGCTCCAGAGGTATTTCTGGACAGATTAAATAAAAATATCAAGCCATCACTTCGCCCATTCCTGCATCTAATTGTTTCTTAAGAGTTTTGTTTAATCAGTTTTTCCAAACAGTTTTTGCCCCTATTGCTCTGTCCTAAATGTGATGTTGACCTTTAATTTCAAGGGGATTGAGAATAAACGTAGGAAAGTCCTGCTAAAACTATACAAGGAACTAGTTGGACCACACCTAGAACATTGTGAATAGATTTGGTTCCCTTATCTAAATAAAAATATAATGGTATTGGAGGTAGTCCAGAGAATGTTGGACTAGTTTGACCCCAGGTATGGAGGGACTGTCTTATGAGGAAAGGTTGAGTAAATTGGGTCTGTATTCAGTAGAGTTTGGAAGGATGAGTTGCAACCTTAATTAAACATTCTTGAGGGGCTTGATAGGGTAGATGTGGAGAAGTTGCTTCCATTTTTTGGGAGAATGTAGGACCGGGGGAATAATTTCAAAATAATGCTGTGATGGGGAGGAACATCTTCTTCAGAAGGTAGTGAGTCAGTGGAATTCTTTACCCAGAGAGGGTCGTTGAGACTTGATCATTCAGTGTGTTCAAGGCTGAGATAGACAGAATTTTATTCAGTTATGGAATCATGGGTGATAAAGAAAAGGCAGGAAAGGGAAGGTTAAGACTATTAGATAAGCCATGATATCATTGAATGGTGGAGTAGCCTTGATGGGCTGAATGAACCACCTTTGCTCCTATGTTTCGGGGTTTTAACATGGCTGTTAAGTTGTTGGAGGGGATTCTGAGACACAGGATCTACGTGTGTTGGTTTGATTGGATTTGATTTATTTATTGTCACAAACAAAATATAGTGAAAAGTGTTGCACAGTGTCATGACTCCCCAGCACCATCTTAAAACACTGAAAAACGAACCAATACGTAGAATATTGAGGCAGAAAAATAAAGAAATGCAAAAGTGTTCAGTCTCACAGTCCTTCTTGTTAAGTACTCTGCCATGGGCTTGATGGCAGTGTCCCATGGGCCGAGTCTCCTTCACCATGCTGCCACCACTGGAATAAAGGTCCCCACTCTTCCGCGCCATCTCCCCTCCACCAATGCCCTCGCCACTATGCGTCCTCGCTGGATCTTGCCAATGTAGGTGTCACCGATGCCACCGGGCAACCGTACCAGTCCAAACTCAGCTCCACTGCCTTCACGACTCTGCTTCAGGCCCACCTTGCCAATGCAGCCATTGCTGATGCTGCTAGGTCTTGTGCTGGGCCCAAACCTGCCTCCGTCGCCGGCACCATGAATCTGCGCTGGGCATTGAAGCCTCCGGGAAACCATGACCTCCTCTACCACGGCAGCCTCGAATCAGCACCAGGACCACCACATCGACGTGCAAGACACCGGGAGTTCAAACTCACCTCTGATACCGCCACCATGTGTCCGCACTGGGCCCACTTGAGTCCATGCTGGGCCCACTCGAATCCACGCTGGGCCCACTCGAGTCCGCGCTGGGCCCACTCGAGTCCATGCTGGGCCCACTCGAGTCTGCGCTTGGCTCACTCGAGTCCACGCTGGGCTCACTCAAGTCTGCGCTGGGCCCACTCGAGTCTGCGCTGGGCCCACTTGAGTCCTTGCTGGGCCTACTCATCACCGATGCTGTCGCCATGAGTGCGCTCTTCATTGAGGAGTATGTAAAATAGAAGGGGAAAAAGAGAAAGAAAAAAATCAAGAAAAGAAAATGAAGAAAACAGAGTAGCAAAAAGAAATGAAAAGAAAAGCAGACAGAGTGGATGAACCCTGGGCTCAGAAGCCCTATTCCACTACCATCTTGGCAGAAGGAAAGGTGGAAAGGCAAGGACTGATTAGGGATAGTCACCATAGCTTTTGTGCATGGCAAATCGTATCTTACAATCTTGATTGAGTTTTTTAAAGAAGTGACCAAGAAGATAGATGGAGGTAGAGTGGTAGACATTGGCTACATAGCCTTCAACAAAGTTCCACATGGTAGACTGTTTAATGAGGTCAGGTCACATGGGTCCAAAGAGAGTTAGCCAATTGGATGCAAAATTGGCTTGATGTAGGGGGCAGAGGGTGGTGGTAGAAGGTTGTTGTTCAGACCTGAAGCCTGTGACCAGCGGTGTGCCACAAGGATCGGTGCTGGGTCCACTGTTGTTTGTCATTTATATATGTGATTTGGATGAGAATATAGGAGGCATGATTAGTAAGTTTGTGTATGACACCAAAATTGGTGCTATAGTCGACAGTGAAGAAGATTATTGTTACAAAGTTGTGCAGAGTCTGTGGTTCCTTTAATAGATAAAGTGCTTTCTAAGATTTGAGATTTATACAGAAAAAAAGTGTCTGCATGTAACTGAAGATGTACAGCCAGGTCTAAAACTGAAACATGTATCAATTGGCTGCGTGATTGGAAAGCTTAGGTTTGTTTTGATGTTTTGGCAAATAGCTAGAATCAGCCAATTAATTTAAACCACGCACTTAGTGATTGAAAGCCAATTGAATTTAAATCCAATGGTTTTGACAACCTTGGACCAATACTATTGTAAGAAAATTGGTGTGTCATCCAAGGTATATAAGGAGAGGGTTTTTGAAGATTGGTGTGAGAACCACCTGAGAAATAAACACCTAGCTCTCACAAGAAATTGCTAAACTCCCTAAGAAAGCACCACCTTAACCATAAATGGTACCATGACACTTCTAACTAAGAGTCTTCACAGAGAAAATAGCCCTGACAGCAGGATCAGCAGAAGAAAGGCCTTTATGACTGGAGAGACAGTGGAGAAGGCAGAGCATTCCAGAAGACACATTCTGTGTGGACTTTGAAAGACTAAGTTTTAATTTTTTTTCTTACTCTTTGGTTATGTAAGTGGCACTTGTGTTTATTGGAATAGCATGCCAGTAGAATTTTGTTCAGTTAGGGAATATTTAAGAGTTAGAGGGAGTTGTTTGGTTTGTTAGCAGTTCTGTAATTTGTTCACTGTTAGGGTCAAATAAACAAATTGTTACTTGTTACTAATGAACTGAATATCAGAGATTTTCTTTCATTTAACCTTCCCTTCTCTGTACCATTATCTAAGAGTACAATGGAATCTGGATCAACTGGGCCAGTTTACCAAGGAGTGGCAGATAGAGTTTATCTTAGGTAAATGCAAGGTGTTGCATTTTGGTAAAACACACCATAATTTAAGCTGAAAAGGGAAAGATTTAAAGGGGACCTGAAGACCAACTTTCTCATGCAGAGAGTGGAGTGCATATGGAATGAGCTGTTAGAGGAAGTGGTAGAGTTAAGTACAATTACAAAATTTAAAAGACATTTGGACACGTACATGGATGAGAAAGGCTTAGAGGAATATGGGCCAAATGCAGGCAAATGGGAATGGTTCAGTTTAGGAAAGCTGCTCGAGTTGGACCGAAGGGTCTGTTTCTGTACTGTATGACTCTATGGTCACATTCTATTTTGGCTAAATGGTGCTAAGAAATTTCATTACCATAAGCAAAGTATCAGTGTGCCTTGTTGTATGTGTGCTAAATCTTCTGTGCAGTTCAGCGATTACGCTTTCTGCTCTCACCAGTTTGAATGGTCGACTGATTCAGCCAAGGCAAGGCTTGAAATGATTTCAATCAGCTGTTTGTGTCTTGTTAAAGAGTGATTACCTCAATGATAAGATGCTGAATGCAAATTCTAACAATTAGCAGTGGCTGTTGCTAAGTGAGATTTGCTGTTTTTTTTAAGAAATCTTGGTTACTTGTCTTTCTGCTTTTTACTGCATCGAGTGGACAAATCAACACCAATGAGCTTTCCATGAACTGTGATGGCTGCGGTTGTCTTTCTCTGGCCTCAGGATATCCCCAGGCAACTTTCAGACAACAATGTGCTTTTGTGGAGTGCAATCACTTTGGCAATGTAAGAGTTGAGGCAGCCAACAGATTCACAGCAAACTCCCTCAACTGCAGAGATAACAAGAACTGCGGAGATAGTAAGAACTGCAGATGTTGGAGTCAGAGTCAGTACAGTGTGGAGCTGGAGGAACACAGCAGGTCAGGTATCATCCTCTGAAGCTGCTGCCTGACCTGTTGTGTTCCTCTAGCTCCACACTCCCTCCAAATGCAGGTGGGTAACAACGATGCATTCTGTTATATCCATGCAGCTGGAGGGTGAAATATTGGCCAGGAAACCTGAAAAACTCCCTGTTCTTCTGCGAAGTTATGTTATGGAATCTTTTACATTTAGTTATGAGGGCAGGTTTGACACGTCGTTTGAAAAATAGGACACCCGACAGTGCAAACCTGCATCTGCCTGGATTGGATGCTCAGTTCCTGGGGACGAATAGGGACTTGGCCCCACAAGCTGATGGTTGAGTGAAGGTTGACGTTAGTGCAGCAAATGCAGGAAAATTGGACTGGGAGAAACGTAGCTGCCTTATGGGACTGGTAGGTTTGAATGTTGTTATTGCCAGCCCAGCAGAATTTGCCAAAAACCAAAATGGAAAGGAAATGTAAATTAATCTGAGATCTTTGCACCTGCCAAAGTTCATCTGCTGCTGAAACACTCATGCCTTCACCACCTCTAGATTTGATTATTCAAATGCATTGCTGGCTGGCCTCGCACATTCTACCCTCCTTAAGCATGAAGTCATCCAAGACTCAAAAGGCTGGGGTGGGTCATTTAAGACAGAGATAAGGACAAATTTCTTTTCAGAGGATAATGAATCTGTGGAATTGCTCACTCCAGAGGGCTGTTAAAGTGGGGTCATTTAATTATATTCAAGGCTGAGTATAATTGATTTTTAATCAATAAGGGAATCAAGGGTTATGGAAAAGGCAGGAAAGTGGAGTTAAGGATTATCAGATCAGCCTTGATCTCGGTGAAAGGTGGAGTAGACTAGATGGGCTGGATGGCCTACTTTGTCCCTAAGTTTTATGATCTTATACTCTGTTGCCTGTGTCCAACTGATAGCGAGTTCTGTTCTCCTATTTCTCCTGTGTTCATTGACCTGTATTGCCATCTGCAAAACAATGACTGAGTGTAAAATTCTCATCCTTGCTTTCAAATCCTTCCACAGCCTAGGTCCTTCTCAACAACATCTCCTCAAGCACCACCATTCTGAGTTAAAAATGCTCCCCTAATTCTGGTCCCTTGCACATCTCTGATTTGAATTGATCCATCACAGACGGCCATGCTTTCAATTGCTTGGACCCCATCCTCTGAATTTTTATATTTGTCAGAGATAGTTTAGCTAAGTTGAATACAATACCATTTCATGCAATCAGACTGTACAGCCATAATCTATGGCCATTGGAAATCTTTGAAAACGGGGATAGCTGAGGCTTTTCATTGCAGACAGGCCTGAAGAGTAGGCTCAATTTTATCTCCTAAATAGAAATATGGTTGTATTCACACTACTCAGTAGTAGCAGTGGGATGTGGTTTTGTTTCCTACATTGACTCAATTTACACTGAAACTTTAGCCTCAGTGTGAAACAAACAAAAAAGTTGACACGCTTTTTTTATCATTACACCTAAGGAAACCTCAGCCTCAAAAGCTCACACCACATTAGACCTGCCAGATCCCAATCAACACCATCTCCATGAAACCTAAGTGTACAACGTGTGTTTTCAAAGTCTATGTCTTATCCATATGCTTAATGGGCACATAGCAAACAGACAAAGCTGAATACAACACAAGTGGACTGGACATTGATGTTTTGTAAAGTGGCTTTCCTTGTTCTGTAGTTTCTTGAGTTGACTAATCGGAAGTTTTATTGTGAAATCTTAACAAATGGACATATATTGGCCCCGTAATCTAGACTTTCTGAGACATTGTGCATTTCTGGAGAATTTGACACTGTATAATGGTCCTTGTGAGTCTATGAAGATATCATTCTCAAGTTTACAAAGCCCGCTTCATTACCTGAAATGTTAGGAGCAACAGGAAGGCAAGTAATGCAATATGATGCAGAACTCTGAGTTCCTTGCACTTGCTTTTGGAGGTGTTCGTGGTATGATGAGAGCTGACGATTGGTATTTAAGGAGGCAGTAAGGCAGACATTAAAGGGTCCTTGGATTATCATTTCCCTTCAGATGCGTGGCAAGCAGCTCAACGGTTTTGGGAGAGAACAGCAAAGTCAAGTACAGTTCGATGTTGTTAAACCATATGGATGTTGAGACTTAGAGATAAAAGGGTACTGCAGATGCTGGAGAATCCGAGATAACAAGGCGTGGGGCTGGATGAACACAGCAGGCCAAGCAGCATAATAGGAGCAGGAAAACTTGACGTTTCGGGCCTAGACCCTTCATGCCTCTCCACCTATCCTCTCCTCTATCCATCCTCTATCTGCCTCCCCCTCTCCCTATTTATTTCAGAACCCTCTTCCCCTCCCCCATTTCTGATGAAGGGTCTAGGCCTGAAATGTCAAGCTTTCCTGCTCCTAAGATGCTGCTTGGCCTGCTGTGTTCATCCAGCCCCAAGCCTTGTTATCTTGGACGTTGAGACTTGTTGCATGACAGATATAGTCAGGCACTGTGACCCTATATTTCAGGGAGTAAGGTAGGAATTGGATGGATAGTAGACAGTGAAGGCTCCTCGAGGACAATGAAGTGAAGAAATACAAAATTAGGAGCATAGAATTTTTTTCAAATGTACTCTTTCATGGGATGTGCATGTCACTGGTTGGGGACAGCAGTTATTGTCCATCCCTAATTGCCCTTGAGGTCGGCTATTTTCCCTGGAACATCAGAGGCTGAGGGGTGACCTTTATAGAAGTTTGAGATCATGAGGGGCATGGATAGGATGAATAGCTATGGTCTTTTCTTCAGGGTAGCGGGGGTCCAAAACTAGAGCGTGTAGGTTTAATGTGAGATAGTAGGAACTGCCGATGCTGGAGTCTGAGATAACAAGGTGTGGAGCTGGATGAACACAGCAGGCCAGGCAGCATCAGAGGAGCAGGAAAGCTGACGTTTCGGGTCTGGACCCTTCTTCAGAAATGGGGGAGGGGAAGGGGGCTCTGAAATAAATAGAGAGAGGGGGAGGCAGTGATAGAAGGTGGATCGTGGAGCAGATAGGTTGAGAGAAGACGGACAGGTCAAGGAGGCGGGGATGAAGCTAGTAGGTGAGTGTAGGTGGGAAGTGGGGGTGGGGGGTTGGTCAGTGTGGTGGGAGGAGTGGATAGGTGGGAGTGAAGACGGACAGGTCAAGGATGCAGGGACAAAAGGGGGTGCTGGTGTTGGGGTGAGGTCGGGGGTGGGAAGATTTTGAAGCTTGTAAAGTCCACATTGAGACCATTGGGTTGTAGGGTTCCAAGGCGGAATATGAGGTGCCGTTCCTCCAGTTTTTGGGTGGCATTGTCGTGACACTGGAGGAGGCCCAGGATGGACATGTTGTTCAGGGAGTGGGAGGGGGAGTTGAAGTGGTTCGTGACTGGGAGGTGTTGTCGTTTGTCGTGAACTGAACGTAGGTGTTCCACAAAGCAGTCTCCAAGCCTCCGCTTGGTCTCCCCAATGTAGAGGAGGCCACAACAGGAACAGCGGATACAATAGACCACTTTAGCGGGTGTGCAGGTGAACATCTGTTTAATGTTGTCACAGAGATAGTAGGAACTGCAGATACTGGAGAATCTGAGATAACAAGGTGTAGAGCTGGACGAAGGGTCGAGGCCCAAAACATCAGCTTTCCTGCTCCTATGATGCTGGTTGGCCTGCTGTGTTCATCCAGCTCCACACCTTGTTCTCTGTTCAAAGTGGAAAGTTTTCTTGGGGCCTGGGAAGGAGGTGAGGGGGGAGGTGTAGGGGCAGGTGCAGGACCTCCTGCGGTTTCAGGGAAAGGTGCTGGGGGTGGTGGGGTGAGTGGGGAGTGTGGAGCGGACAAGGGAGTCATGGAGAGAGCAGTCCCTACGGAAGGCTGACAAGGGTGGGGAGGGAAATATATCTTTGGTAGTGGGGTCAGATTGCAGGTGGCGGAAGTGGCGGAGAATGATGTGTTGACCCTGGAAGTTAATGGGGTGACATGTGAGGATGAGGGGAATTCTGTCATTGTTTTTATTGTGGGGAGGGGGTGTGAGGGCTGAGGTGCAGGAGACGCAAGAGTTGTGGTCGAGGGCATATTCGACCACTGAGGGGGGGATGTTGCGGCCCTTGAAAAATGAGTACATCTGCGATGTTCAGGAGCGGAACGCCTCATCTTGGGAGCAGATGTGGTGGAGGCAGAGGAATTGGGAATAGGGGATTGCATCCTTGCTGGAAGGTGGGTGAGAGGAGGTGTAGTCTAGGTGGCTGGGAGAGTCGGTGGGCTTGAAATAGATATCAGTTTCCAGGTGGTTACCAGAGATAGAGACAGAGAGGCCCAGGAAGGAGAGAGAAGTATCAGAGATGGTCCAGGTGTACTTAAGGTTGGGGTGGAAGGTGATGGTGAAGTGGATGAACTGTTCGAGCTCCTCGTGGGAGCACGAGGCGGCGCCGATACATTCATCAATATAACAGAGGAAGAGGTGGGGGATAGGGCCAGTGTAGCTACGGAAGGGGGACTGTTCCACGTATCCTACAGAGAGGCAGGCAGAGCTTGGGCCCATGCAGGTACCCATGGCCATTCCCTTAGTCTGTAGGAAGTGGGAGGAGTTAAAGGAAAAGTTGTTAAGGGTAAGGACAATGTCAGTTAGGCAGATTAAGTTTTCAGTGGAGGGGGACTGGTCGGGCCTGCGGGAGAGGAATAAGCAGCTTTTAGGCCATCTGCCCGGGGAATGCAAGTATACAGGGATTGGATATCCATAGTGAAAATGAGGTGTTGAGAGCCAGGTAATCAGATGTTTTGGAGGAGGTGGAGAGCGTGCGTACTGTCCTGGACGAAGGTGGGGAGTTCCTGGACCAGGGGAAGAAAATGGAGTCGAGATAAGTGGAGATAAGTTCGGTGGGGCAGGAGCAGGCAGAGACAATGGGCCGACCAGGGCAGTCGGGTTTGTGGATTAATGGATTATGGATTAATGTGAGAGGGGAAAGATTTAAAAGGGACCTGAGGTGCAATGTTTTCACACAGTGTGCTACATGTATGGAATCAGTTGCCACAAGAAGTGGTGGAAGCTGGTACAATTGCAACATTTAAAAGACATCTGGATATGAATATGAATATCAATAAGTATATGAATAGGAAGAGTTTAGAGGGATATGGGCTAAATGCTGGCAAATGGGATTAGATTAAGTTAGGATATCTGGTTGGCATGGATGAGTTGGACTGAAGGGTCTGTTTCCATGCTGTACATCTCTAGGACTCTATGGTGCCGAATAGCCTTCTTGAAACCCAGAAGTCCATATGCTGTAGGTACACCCACAGTGCTATTAAGGACGCGTTGTATTAGGGTCGGAAAAGGCTTACATTGAAGAGTTCCTTGAGCACCATGTCCGTGATGACATCATAAGGACTTGTGGATAGAACAATCTTGGATTTCAAAGGAGTGACACCAAACATCCAGATCCATCATTCCATATATGACCCAACCGCTGAGTGAAAACATTGTCCCTCAGGTTCATTTTAAATCTTTCTGCTCTCACCTTAAAAATATGCCCTCCAGTTTTGAACGTCCCTACTTTTGGGTAAAGACCTTTGCTATTCGCTTTATCTACACCCCTTCATGATTTTATAAACCTCTATAAAGTCACCTTCAATTTCCTACATTCCAGTGGAAAAGTCTTAGCTTATCCAGCCTCTCTTTATAACTCAAACCCTCCAGTTCCAGCAACATCCTTGTCAATCTTTTCAGAACCCTGTCCAATTTGTTGCTGAGTCTGGAATCACATGTAATGCAAGCCAGGCAAGGACAGCAGATCTCCTTCCCTAAAGGAGTTCAGTGGACTAGATGGATTCTTACAGCAATGAATGATAGTTCCATGAGCACCATGCCTGAGATTGGCTTTCAATTCCAGATTTAATTCATTGAATTTAGATTCCACTGCAGTGGGATTTGAACACGGGTCCCCAAAGCATTAGACTTTGTGTCAGATTTCGACTCCAGAGACCTGAAGGCTGCGGCACTGTATCGCCCAATGTTTACACTCAATCAACATTATATGGACAAACAGATGATCTGATTATTATTACCTTGCTAATTGTGACGGTTTAATGAGTGCAAATTAGCAAATCCAGTCAAGACACTCCAACTGGAGCTCCTCCACGCCTTCTGTATATTTCCTGTTTTCTTCCCTTTTCTCCCCCCCTTGGTGTTCTCTCCTGAGGTACAGTGGGCTGGACGCATGGAGCAGAGCGGGCTGGAGTCCCGAGAGAGCGGGGACGGCCAATGGACCGGAGGTCTGAGAGATGCAGGACGGCCAATGGACCAGAGGTCTGAGAGATGCGGGGATGGCCAATGGTCTGGAGGTCTGAGAGATGCGGGGAACCTTATGGAGGTTTATAAAATAATGAGGTGCACAGATAGGGTAAATAGACAAGGTCTTTTCCCTGGGGTGCAGGAGTCCAAAACTCGAGGGCATAGGTTCAAGGTGAGTGGGGAAAGATTTAAAAAGGGCCTTAGTGCAACGTTTTCACAGAGTGTGGCGCTTGTATGGAATGAGCTGCCAGAGGAAGTGGTGGAGGCTGGAATAATTACAACATTTAAAAAGCATCTGGATGGGTACATGAATAGGAAGGGTTTAGAAGGATATGGCACAAATCATGGCAAATGGGACTAGATTTATGAGATATCTGGTCAGCATAGACAAGTTGGACTGAAGGGTCTGTGTCCGTGCTGCATATCACTATGACTGTAAAGAAAAAAAGTTTGCACCAAATGAGTCGAATGTTGTTCAATAGCAAGTCTTTGTAACAGAAACCTCCAGGCAGTTTTTGATAATAATCTTTGGAGATGTACTAAATAGCTCCTGAGATATCAGATTGCAAATTAGTGTAATTACTGTGCAGCTACTTATTTCATTGTAGGTGTGCTGCCTGTCACATCTTGGTTCGCACAGAAGCAGAAGAGTATTTGGTACACTTAGGCCAAAGCCAAAAACTTGCACAGTGAGTTATAACGCAGAGTTGATGGAAAGGGATGAATCAATCAGCATATTTAATTTATTACTGCAATGAGAAAGCACTTTGATAAGGAGGGGAAGGCATAGGTGACCAATCTGATGATTATTTTCTTTTAAAAAAATGAAAATGTTGGCAAAAAGACTCCTAGTTCAGAATCTTGGCAGTTTGCTTGAAGGTGTGAAGACTGCCAAACTGGCATAGTGTTGTTGGAAATGGAATGCGATCTTTCCCACAACCATCACAGTTTGCCAGCAATGGGAAGATGACTGATCAGCAGATCACGTTCCCACAGCCCCAGCACCCTCATTGTACCCATCCCTTGGAGCACAATTGAACCACTGGAGACATCAACTAATAGCCACATGCATTGTTGCAAGGATATATTTCCCTAGTGGCAGAGGGAGCAGTCCTGCTGCGTGCAGACTTGCCAGCACTTCAGGCGGCTCCTGGAGAAGGGGTTTTATCTTTGAAACCAAAAGAACTGCGGAAGCTGTAAACCAGGAACAAAGACAAAGTTGCTGGAAAAGCTCAGCAGGTCTGGCAGCATCTGCGGAGGAGAAAACAGAGTTAACGTTTCGCGTCCGGTGACCCTTCCTCAGA
>JAHRHZ010000046.1:7727400-7784129 GCA_024137785.1 Ginglymostoma cirratum
TCTGAGGAAGGGTCACCGGACGCGAAACGTTAACTCTGTTTTCTCCTCCGCAGATGCTGCCAGACCTGCTGAGCTTTTCCAGCAACTTTGTCTTTGTTCCTGGTTTTATCTTTGGCCCTCTATGAAACCACACCCTCTCCACCCTCCGTTTCGTTACAGCCAATGAAGTGGTTTTGAAGTGTAGTCACTGTTGTGTTGTGGGAAACACAGTAGGTAGAATGAGAATATCCGTTATTGTCAGGTGTCCTCCAGTGCGGAAGTACAGGTGTATAGTCAAAAGTTTTACAATGTTGCCCCATTCGGCACCATTTAAGGTACAAAATACCTAGGTACAGATCTTAGATACAAAATACAGAAATAAAGGGAAAAGGAAAGGAAATAAAGTTACATTACTTACAGTTGTTCATAGTATAAGTTAGAAAAATAACAATAAAGTTAAAAGATAAGCATTACAGTCTTTAAGTAGATCAGCACAAGGGCCTTCCTCGCGTGTTCTGCCTGGGCATGCAAGCTGCTGACTGCCCTCACTGGTGCCCAGTACAACAACCGTCCCCGCTCCACACGAGCCTCCAGCCCATTGGCCATCCTCACATCGCTTAGTGCTCCAGCCCATTGGCCGTCCCCGCGTCTATCTGACATCCAGCTCATTGGCCGTCCCCGCTATCTCGGGACTCCAGCCCACTGGCCATCTCCCCTCTCTTGGGACTCTAGCCCATTGGCCATCCTGTTCTCTCGGGGCTCCAGCCCACTGTACCTCAGGAGAGAACACCAAGAGGGGAGAACAGGGAAGAAAACAGGAAATATACAGAAGGAGTGGAGGAGCTCCATTTGGAGTGTCTTGACTGGATTTGCTAATTTGCACTCATTAAACCATCACAATTAGCAAGGTAATAATAATCAGATCATCTGTTTATCTGTATAATGTTGATTGAGAGTAAACATTGAGCGATACAGTGAGGCAGCGCTCGGGTCACTGGAGTCGAAATCTGAAACCTCACCCTCAGCCTCTGACGCTGCAGGGAAAATAGCCCCAGCCTATCCAGCCTCTCCCTATAGCTCAAACCCTCCAACCCTGGCAACATCCTCGCAATTGTTTTTCTGAACCATTCTTTCTTCAAGGATATAACACCAATAGCAGCCTGTATTTATTTAGCACCTTTAATGTAATAAAACCTGCCAGGATGCCTCGCAGAGGAATTACGAAACAATAAAAAACCTGGCACCGAGACGTATGGAAACATTTGGGCAATGCACCAAACTTCTTCAAAGAAGGGTATCAAGGATTGTCTTGGAGAAGGAAGGTGAGATGGAGAGACAGGAAAGTGTTGGAGTCAATTCCATGCAGAAGAGCTCAGCCAACTGAGGCCATGGCTATCAAGTGGAATGATTAAAATTGGGAATGCTCAAGAGGACAGAATCGGACAAGCTCAGAGTTTAAGGAGAGTTGAGGCAGGAGGTCATCACCAAGACAAGGGGGCATGAGGCCATTGAGGCATCTATTTAAAATCTAATGGATTCCAGCTTCTTCAGCTGTCTCAAAAATGTGGCATTGGGGAGAAAGGAGGAGGAAGGAAACAAGGAAATGTCAGTGTTTTTGCACATCCAGATGCCATCATGTTTGTACCAACTGTGCTGTCTGTCATCTTTGTGGCACGGTCAGCCACTTTGGTTCCTCAGCCTCCCATGGGATATTGGCAGGAATGATTTGGGGAACTGTCCCAATGTGGCCTCCCTCTTCCCTTGTCTACCCAGCCCACCTGCCTTCAACCCATCACTGTTGAGAAAATTCAACCCATTAGTTCTTCAGCACATTGGATGTGGTTCTACAAGTTTTCTTACGCATAGCAAACAAGATCAGTTAGATAAAGCAGGAGTTGCTGGAAAAGCTCGTTCTGAGGAAGGGTCACCAGACCTGAAATGTTAATACTGACCTTCTTTTTTTTTTTTTTTTTTTCTTCACAGATGCTGCCAGACCTGCTGAACTTTGCCAGCAACTTCTGTTTTTGTTCCTGATTTACAGCATCTGCAATTCTTTCAGTTTTTTACTTAACGACTTCACCCCATTTCAGGTGCATTGACTCTAATCCCAACTTCCCACGGGCTACCCAGGGAGATATTAACTGAAGATCTTACTAGACGTTTGGCTGGTGCTGGCTCACATCCTAGCTGCCCCTTAAGCCTTTGCTCGTCAGAATGAAAATCAACAGCAGACCTTTTCATATCTTTCAGCTGACCACAGTGTTGAATCTGCGATATCTATCAGCATCACCATTTAAATTGATTTGTACAACAGACTGGTCAAGACTTAGCAGTCAAAGAAATATTACATCTCTTGCCTGTTGTGTTGTGAAATTGTTTGCTGTTACTTCTATAAGTTCACAACGCAACAGGCAAGAGGTGCAGTGTTTCTTTAAGTGCACATCTAAGATATAGAACCATCAACTGGGATCAAGTCACCTTAGAGCAGACATGATAGCAGAAATGAGCAAAAATGTACAACCATGTTCTTTCTTCAGAGACAGTAGGAACTGCAAAAGCTGGAGAATCTGAGATAACAAGGTGTAAGAGCTGGATGAACACAGCAGGCTAAGCAGCATCAGAGGAGCAGGAAGGCTGACGTTTCGGGCCTAAACCCTTTTTCAGAAATGTTCTTTCTTCATTCTTGGTTAGTCTAACACTACTTCATGCTCAATTTCACCCTGAGGAGGTGGCAATCATCATCCTTCTGCAATTTCTGTGTTCTTGTAACATCATGAGGGAGACCGTTTGAAGGTGACCATGAAAGAATGACAATTGATGTCAAAGTTGGACTGTTGGGAGCTTTGCAGGGTACAATGGTGCTCCCAACTTCCAGGTGTTGGAGTCACCAGTTAGCTCATGCTTCTGAAGAAGCCTTAGAAATCTGCCACCTATAAGCAGCGCCAATAATAGATGCAGTGAAAGCCACAATTTCCCCAGAGGACCATAGGCTGCTCCCTCATTTAAGGTAACCCCAATGGCAGTGAGCTTAAGCCAAGCATCATCCACCTCAAATGAAGTTGAGAAAGGCAAGACCTTCAACGGGCACAGCAATTGAGCCTGCTTTGTAGTTGGGATGTTATATTGAGGTTGTACAGGACATTGGTGAGGCCTCTTCCGGAGTGTTGTGTGCAGCTCTGGTCGCCCTGTTATAGGAAGGATATTATTAAACTGAAGAGGGTTCAGAAAAGATTTACCAGGAAGTTGCCAGGAATGGAGAGTTTGAGATATAAAAGTAGACTTGAAACGCAGGGACTTTTTTCATTGGAGAGTAGGAGTTAGAGGGGTTTATAAAATCATGAGGGGCATAGATAAGGTGAATGACAAGAGTCTTTTCCCCAAGTTGGGTTGTTCAAAACAAGGGGGCACGTTTTAGGTGACAAGGTGAAAGATTTAAAAAGAACGTGCGGGGCAGCTTTTTCACATAGAGAGTGATTCATGTATGGAATGAACTACCAGAGAAAGTGGTGGTTGCAGACACGGTTACAACATTTAAAAGTACATGAATAGGAAAGGTTTGGAAGGATACGGGCCAAGTGAGGCTAGTTTTGTTTGGGAACATGGTTGACGTGAACTGGTTGGATGAAGGGTCTGTTTTCATGCTGTATGACTCTATGACTATTGGTGCCATTGTGCATGTGGCTCAACCATCCAACCAACTGAGAAAAGTGATCCCCTTGGATCCAATCTGCTGGTCGAGTTGTAAATCGAACAGACGACTTTCATCTGGTAGGTGTTGACATTCTTGGGTTTTTGTTGCTGTTGGACCCAATCAAGCAAATGGAGAGCATTCTATTGTACACCCTCAGAAATACAGTTCTGTTATCAATGCAATTATTTGATACGATGTTTGGTTCTCTTCTGATTGAAGTAGTTTTGACACTGTTCCAAGATTTTCTTGAGTATTGTAACAAAGCACCTTTGGAATGTTGCCAATCCCGTAATACAAGCAGCTTTGCACATTCTTACACTTTCTACTGTTTAGTGGTAAATACATTTTGTCATGAGAAAAATACAGTCAACTCAGTCAGTCATGGTGTTCACACAGGTTTAGTCCGGTTCGAAGCAAGTAACCTGTTGATACCTAGGGCGGTCCTAACTTGAAAAGCAAATATTTAATCTGGATTTCACATGGGCTTTTCTTAATAAATTGTTGCTTCAGTGCCAGATTAACATTTCCCGGAATTCACTTAACAAATAGATGTCTCATTAGGAATTCTAAGAAAACATTTTAATTTTTTGTAAGGAGGAAGTAACATTTTATAGAATTCTAATAAGGCGCTTTGTTCCTCTGAGCTCCAGTGAAAATAGTCCTAACCGATCCAGTCTCTCTCCACACGTCAGTCCTACAATCCCAGGAGACAGTCTAGAAAACGTTCATTGCACTCCCTCTATGGCAAGGGCATCATTCCTCAGATAAGGAGACTGAAACTGCGCACAGTACTCCCCAGGTGTGTTCTCACCAAGGCCCTATACAATTGCAGAATTAGCAATCCCGGAAAAGCATTCTTCTTACAAATAATCGATTACAGCTTGCATTTAGTGAGAAAAAAATTGTCATTTCAAATTTAAACCAAAGTTCTATTGATGGAATAATATTCTATCAAATATTGGAGATTACTGGTGTTTTATACATGTCTTTGGGCACTTTCTGGATAATATGAATGGAACATTTTGAGAAGGTGGGAACGTATCTCCAGGTTTGAGACTTGAGGTGCCCCAAGTTAGCTGGGTTGAAGCAAATAAGGAGTTGGAATGATTAAGCATTTCATTTTCCCTATCACTGTGTGAGAAAATATTTGCCCTTTTTCCCCCTATTATCTGTGACTGGGCAACCAATTATGTGGAATTGTTATTGTAACTGCTTTATCCAACTGGTGGAGGTGGGAGAAGGTGGGCGTAGCAGTGGATGATTTGTGTGGGGGTGGTTTATGTTCAAGCTGCAAAATGTGATGACATTCTCATTAATCAAGAATAATTGATAGTTTCTTTATTAAACTGAGGAGTTGGCACATTTTCAGAATCCAACTAAATGCTTATGTAATATGCCTTTCATGTAGCGAAATATCCTGCAGCATTTCACATGAGCTTGGCCAAGCAAACTAAGCATCAGGCAATGAGGCAAGGAATGAGTCAGTTGGGCAGGTGACTGAGTGTGGCCAATTGAGGTATGTTTTAAGAGTGGTTTTAAAGGAGGGGAGAGAAAGATAGAGAGACAGAATGACTGAGTGACATAAATGCAGAACATTGAACGTTCAACACTAAAGGTGGGGAAACACAAGAAACCAGAAATAGAATAATGTAGAGTTCTCAAGGTAGGAAATCAGAAGTTAGGGGGAAAAAAAATCAATGCGGCCTTAAGGACAGAAGTAATAAAACTAAGAGAATGCTGGACTGGAACCAAATGTAGATCAAAGAACACAGGAAAGATGGCTGGATGGGACTTTGTACAAGTTAGGATACCATTGTTGTGTATATATTAAAGGACACATGGGGACATCATACCATTTGCCTCTTGGTACATCTTGTGAGCACTGATGGGGAGCACCTCTTGTACCATTATTTCTCCTCCTTTCTCTACATATGACCAGCCATCAAACTACAGATTTTAAGGAGCCCATGCAAGGAAATTGTTGACTCCCACTGCCTAGAGTTGTCCTTTTGTCCCATTGGCTTAGTTGATTAAAGAAGCAAGAAAATCTTGAAGTAAGAATATTTCAGTTGAATTCCGTAAAGGAATTACAGAAGTTTGATTAATGTCACACCATTTGTTCAGTTCCAGACTTTCTGACATGATTAAGCATCTAGATTGAATATACATTTTCTGAATGCAATTAAGCTGTCCAGCTTCAACATGTCATGCAGTGATAATAGTAATTTAGCAGTAAAATCTTCTACTCTCCTTTTTTCCGACATCCATGAAAACTCAAAGCTGTGGACAAGTTAATGTTTAGGGTTTCTAATCTTGCATGTTGGCTTCATTACACATAGGTAAAAATTTGGAGCTTAGTAAAATTCTCCAGTAGTGAATATTTTCGCAAACCTTCACACTGTTCCAATTCTGGTTTGTTGTACAAGGCATAAGATAATCAATTCTTCATCAAAAGCCAATCCTTTAGCTGTCTAGGCTCTTAAATCTGGTATTCCTTTCCTAAACCTCCCTGCCTCACTCTCCCCTCCTTCCATGATGCTCCTTAGAACATTCTTCTTTGTGCAAAATTTTGATCATCTTTTGAAGAGATGTGCTGTCAAATTTTGCTTGATAATTGCTCCTGTGCACTATTTTGAGAAATTTCATTATATCAGTATTGGAGGTATGACTAGTAAGTTTGCAGATGACAACAAAATAGGTGGTATAGTGGATAGTGAAGAAGATTATCTCAGAGTACAAATGGATCGTGATCAGATTAGCCAATGGGCCAAGGAGTGGCAGATGGAATCTAATTTAGATAAATGTGAGGTGCTGCATAAGGCAAACCAGAGCAGCACTTATACAGTTAATGGTAGGGCCGTGGGGAGTGTTGCTGAACAAAAAGACCTAGGGCTGCAGGTGCATCGTTTCTTAAAAGTGGAGTCACAGGTAGACAGGCTGGTGAAGAAGGTATTTGGCATGCTTGCCCACATTGGTCAGAACATTGAGTAAAGGAATTGGGATGTCATGTTTCATCTATACAGGGCATTGATGAAGCCGCTTTTGGAATACTATGTAAAATTGTGGTCTACCTGTGTCAGAAAAGATGTTAAACTTGAAAGGGTGCAGAAAAGATTTACAAGGCTGTTGCTGGGACTGGAGGGTTTGAATTATGTGGAGAGGCTGGATAAGGTAGGGCTTTTTTCCCTGAGCATCGGAGGCTGAAGTGTGACCTTAAAGAGGTTTATAAAATCATGAGGGACGTGATTAGGGTGAATAGCCACGGTCTTAGCCATATGATGGCAGTTTAGGAAAAGGTGAGGTGTGATGAGGCCCATGTGTCATGGTGGAACAGTCGCTGAAGGTTGGCATGCAGGCAGTGATAAAAGCTAATGGTATGCTGGCATTCATAGTGAGAGGATTTGAGTATCGGAGTAAGGATGTCTTGCTGCAGTTATACAGGGCCTTGCTGAGGCCATACCTTGGGTATTGTGTGCAGTTTTGGTCTCCTCATCTGAGGAAGGGCATTCTTGCTACTGAGGGAGTCCAGTGAAGGTTCACTGGACTGATTCCTGGGATGGCAGGACTGACACATGAGCAAAGACTGGATTTGTTCTCACTGGCATTTAGAAGAATGGGTTGGGGGTGGGGGTTTGGAGATCCATAGCAACATATAAAAACCTGATGGGACTCGACAGGCCTGACTGGACTGGACTAGGGGTCACAACCTAAAGATAAGGAGGAAGCCATTCAGGACTGAGATGAGGAAGAATTTCTTTACTCAGAGTTGTAAACCTGTGGAATTCTCTCCCACAGGAAGCTGTTGGGGCCAGTTCATTAGATATATTCAAAAGGGAGCTGATGTGGCCCTAGCGGCTAAAGGGATCAAGGGTACGGAGAGAAAACAGAAGTGGTATCCTGAGATTGTATGATGAGCAATGATCATATTGAATGGTCGTGCAGACTCAAAGGGCCAAATGGCCTACTCCTGCAGTTCTTTTCTGTGTTTCTATGTTTCTATGTCTTTTCCCAGGGTGGGGGACTCCAAAACCATAGGACATAGATTTAAGGCAAGAGGGGAAAAGATTTAAAAGGGACCTAAGGAGTAACATTTTCATACATATAGAGAATGAGCTGTCAGAGGAAGTGACGGAGTGACATTTAAAAAGCATCTGGTCAGGTATATGGATAGAAGGGTTTCGAGGGATATGGGCCAAATGTGGCCAACTGGGACTAGATCAGATGGGGATGTCTGGTTGGAATGGATGGCTTGGACTGAAGGGTCTGTTTCCATGCTGTATGACTCTATGTAAAAGTTGTTTTAAACATGAATGATTGTGGCCCTTCTTGTTGCTGTTGTAGTTTATTCTGACAAGATGTGAGTAAATTTAATATTACAGACACATATGGATGACACAATTGTCTGTGAAACTATGTGTGGAATTTTCCATGAATTTTCCAAAACCCCTCCTCTCTAGTTCTGCAATGAAACAATGAGACCTACATACTTCAGGCTCAAAATATTCTTCAGTGTGCACATATGGAAGGGCCTTTTCTGCAAGATGGTCACAAACAAAGAGGCCAGATCATATACCTCGTCCCTTCGTATTTTGAATGACTTGGAACAACATGGATAAACCAGATAAAAAGATCTCCAGATTTAATTACATGCCAGTTTTGTCCATCTCAAACCAATGCTATAGAAATGAACCAGAGCCTCGTCAAGGCCTCAGATGAAACAGTGACAAATTGTCTGCTTCTGATCCACTTAGCCCCTCAAGGAAGAGCAAAGCAATGCTAAGATCCATTTTAAGCCACTTTGCAGTTGAGTTGGTCAGACTGGAGACTCTCTTGCTTGGATCATCAAACAAAAATTGGATTTGGATTCCAATGACACCATTAAGGCCTGACACAATGATGCTATGAAGGACCCCAACTAAATTGGGTAGGCGTCTTTTGTGCTGGCTCAGGCGAAGTTCAGAGTCTGGCCGCTCCCTGCATCTCCAGTGATGGTAATTAACTTGAGCAACAGCAGTAGCCCACAGATTTAGTTTTTGTCAGGCTTTCAGATTTAAAATTGCCCTGACTCGTTTGTATTGTCTGTTATGAATGAGTGCACAATAGAAAGCGTAGAGGTTGGAATGAGGTTGGCAGGGTGGATCACATTGAGCATGAGTTCCCGGACTGTTGCTGTTAACCTGGGCCAATCAGGAAGTCCTGGCTGACAGATATAAAGAGGAGTATCAGGGATTCTGAGGAAAGGTCACTGGACAAGAAATGTTAACACTGATCTCTCTCCACAGATGCTGCCATACTGGTTGAGCTTTTCCAGCAATTTGTGTTTTTTTGTTTCTGATTTATAGCATCCACAGTTCTTTGGGTGAATATCAAGGATTTTCCTGGCTCTAGGGACTAGCTCTGAGCTAGCTGGTCAGAGTCCATATACTGTGCACATATCCATCCTCTATCCGCCTCCCCCTCTCTCCCTATTTATTTCAGAACCCTCTTCCCCTCCCCCATTTCTGATGAAGGGTCTAGGCCTGAAACGTCAAACTTTCCTGCTCCTATGATGCTGCTTGGCCTGCTGTGTTCATCCAGCCCCACACCTTGTTATCTCGGATTCTCCAGCATCTGCAGTACCTTTTATCTCTAAATAAAGGGTGACTTGGTGACTGATAACGGCCTCTGTGTGTAGTTTCAGATAGTTTTTTTTTTTTGCAAGTATTCTTTCTTCAGAGTAACAGTTGGATGATTTTGACTTGAGATGTGACTATTAAATAGGTGTGTTTGGATTCCTGTCCATTTTGCATTCCTCCCGAAGTTCATCTCCATTAACTGAAATCAGGAGTGAGATATAACAGGCTGCCAATCCAGTAGTGACTATTTTTGACTGTTATTGGATGTTAAAATGATCCCCACAGACTCCAGACCTGACTGGGTCAAGAATCACTTGACCTCTTTCTTGGGAAGTGATAAAAAGGAAACATTCGGATCTCCCTGGCATGCCCCAACATCCAAATAAAAACCTGACATCCGATTGTCTCACGTTAATTTATTTGAAGATTAAAAGTGAAAAGAATTATCTTTAATTTAGTGGGCGGGGACCTGCAGGAAGTGGGGGTGGTGAGGAGGAAGTGATGTTGGTCTGCTTCAGGTTTCTCCTGGGTTTATTTGTTTCTCCGTTTTCACCTCAAGCATAAGCACAAAGGTCACGGCACTCTAGATTGAGTGTAGACACAATGTAATGATGTTGATATTTTGTCCAGGTTTATACCTGCAGACTGGGAAAGGAAAGAAAAATTAGGCTTTTTCTGTCCTCAACCAGTGCCTGAAGAAAAATCTAACTTCCTTACATTCAGCCAAGATGGACATTATTAATTTTCTTTTGGATAGTTTTTGCTGCAAGTTTTATGTTGGCTCCCATCAAACACTCGAATAGCACATTCACTATTGAAAGCAAGACTTATTTTTAATTATGTAATCTTCAAAAAGTTTCCATTTTAACCCACAGCCCCTTTAATTTAACGAGTATTGGTGACAAGGGAAACAAAGATGATGTACAGCTTTAAGACCAGGTTAGCGTGAATGGGACATTTAGCTTTCTTGCTGTTTGTTGCAGACCAACAGCTGCAGCAGCTGTATGTACCTGTCTCGTAGTTTGGTCGAAGCAGCATGAGAGATAACGAAAAGCCAGAGGTGTCAACTGCCGCACTGACAAACTTAGTTACTAAAAATGGCACAGCAGAAATGAAGAGCAGTGACACCTCTCATATTGGAACTGCGTTTTCAAACTTCACAACGTCTTTTCTTCCTGCTCAATGTAACAGCTGTAGAAACTGCAGCCACATGGAAACCATGTCTAAGACAGTATGTGTTAGACAGAAACGTGGAAATGTGCAGGTGGTCCTGTATGAGAGGCAGTCACTATTTTTATTAGATTGATGTAACTTGTGCATTCTAATGCAGAGTAGTGTCAGAGTACTCTTCCTCTACCGTTCAAATCCCGACTTTAAATAACTTCTGAACTCTGCTTCCTCTCTGCAGATGCTGCCATAACAGTGGAGTTTCTCAAGCAATTTTCGGTTTTGTTTCAGATTTCCAGCTTTGTTTTATTTCGCCTTTAAATAAAATTGGATTTAAGGTAGACAAACCCAACCGGGGGAGACCGGGGTTGATCATAACTCAATTTGGTCCCAGCGAGCATGGTGGATGGAATCTTTTGTCCTCACGTGTGGCATACTGCAAGGCAGGAATGACATCTGATGAGGTGTAGCTGAGCTACGTTCTCACCCGTGCCAGAATTAAGCCTGGCAATATGGTGGGGCGGGTTCAAGGGAGATAGTAGTGGTGAACCCTTTTCTTCCTTTTGCACAGTTGTGGTCTTCAGGGATTTTGGGGAAAGACAGTAGATTGACACTAGATAATAGGGCCAGTACATGATGGGCTGAACAGCCTCATTTGGCAGCATGATAATTTTGTAATTGCGTGAAGTTGGAAGGGGGCAAGTTCCTGATCAACCAAGTCATGTTGCAGCTATATAGGACTTTAGTTAGGCCACATTAACTCTGTTTTTCGCTTCACAGATGCTGCCAGACCTTCTGAGCTTTTCCAGCAACTTCTGTTTTTGTTCCTGATTTACAGTATCCGCAGTTCTTTCAGCTTTTTTTAGTTAGGCCACATTTGGGATATTGCGTACAGTTCTGGTTACCACACTACCAGCAGGATGTGGCGGCTTTGAAAAGTGCTCATAAAGGCTGACCAGGATATTGCCAGGTTTGGAGGGCATTAGCTATGAGGAGAGATTTTTTTCACTTGAATGTTGGAGGCTAAGGGGTCACCAGAGAGAAGATTAAAAAATTATGAGATGCATGGGTGGAATGAATAGAAAGGAGTCTTTTTCCCAGGGTAGACATATAAATTACTAGGAGATGTTGGTTTGAGGTTAAAGGCGAAAGTTTAAAGGAGATGTGACAGGCAAGTTTTTTTTACACAATGGTTGGTTAGTGTCCAGAATGTACTGCTAGAGGAGGTGGTAGGAGCAAATACAATAACAATGTTTAAGAGTTCTTCACAGATGTGTGAATAGGTAGGGAATAGAGGGATATGAACTGTGTAAAGTCAAACAGTTTGCAGTTTAGAAAGACATCATGTGTTGGTGCTGTCTTGGTGGGCTGTAGGGCCTGTTCCTGTACTGTACTGCTCTTTTCTCTCTGTTTACTTTCCCATCCCACTGTTAATTGAGGCCTTTGATTGGCCAATGAAAAACCACTGAATGCTGCATCCTACAACTGCTGATATTCACCCAACTGCAGTAGGTTGTTGCCATGCAGATTTGTGATGGCTAACACTATGTGGACAACATCCTTGGGATGTTGGGGGTCTCACTCAATTTAGAGTACTGAGTTCCTGATCGAGGGACTCTGCATTGGCAATAGGTGGGAGCAGTGTAGAGCCATGCCCCGCTATATCCTGCTTCCCACAGCAGCTCTCGGTAGGCAGGACTTACCTCTCCAGAGACCTGACTCCACTGAAAGCCAACCACTGCCCTTGCCATCATCTGACTTGTGATCGAGTTGGCCTTCATGAGAAATGGTAACCTGGAACTCTTGATGGTCCACCTCCCACTACTTTAATAGGTTTTGCTTCAGGGGTAAATGTGAAGCATGCACTGATTTCAGTTTGGGGCTGGAGAGATTTGATGCAGAATCGCAGAAGCTTTGATTGCAGAATGGATCCATTTGGCTATTGTCCATTCACTGGTTTCTAAAATGAGTTTCATTACCTGATGCCAATCTTCTGCTTTCTCTCCATAAAATTGAATGTTATTTTTATCCAAAGAATCACTCCTCCTATACATGCCCCAGATGCATTAAGCAAAGTCATCAACATGAAACAGGAGGCAGTGAATCGCGGTAAAGTCACTCTGGCTAGTAATCCAACGGAGGGTAATGTTCTGGCAATATGGCTTTGAATCTCCCTTAGGAATTAGGATGGTGACGTTGTTGACTTGCTCGCTGAGCTGGCTTGTTTCTGTTCAAGAACATTAAAAATCAGCGATGATAAGATTATGATATCCTTTGGCGTCACAGCTTTATTCACATCAATCGACATCCCACTAGTCAATGAAACAGTGGCCACATTGCTAGAGGAAGCAGCAACGCGTATCAGCATCTCCATCAGCAATGACAGCATACTTAAATGACTAGACCTGTGCTTCACCACACACTTTGTCTTTAATGGCCAAGTATACAAACAGATCAACGGTGTACCAATGGAGTTACCCATCTCAGGACTCATTGCAGAAGCAGTTATGCAAGGCTAGAACACACATTCAACCTAAACTGCGGATCCGGAACAAAGACACATTTGTCCTTATTAAACACAACAAATTAGAAGAGACGCACTGCCTCATCAATAATGTATTCACAGGGATTACATTCACAAGGGAAGAAGAAAACAACAATCAACTTCCATTTCTGGACATTAAAGTTGAGCATATGACCAATGGGGAGTTCCAAACCTCAGTACACCGTAAAGCAACCCATACGGATCAAATCCTCAACTTCCATAGTGACCACCCCAACGTCCACAAACAAAGCTGCATTAGGACACTATTTAAACAGGCCAGGACACACTGCAACACTCTGGAACTACGCAGGAAATGAACGAGAACAAGCTAGCTCGGCAGGCAAGTCAACAAACTCACTCACAACCCGAGCTACGTATCTTTGCCAAAACTTTAAATTAGGATGGTGAAATAGGTATTCAATAAAAGCTGGGCTAAATTCAACCATGAACCCAATGTTAATTGTTGTTAAAAACCCTTCTGGTTTGCTCATGTTCTTTAGATAAGGAAACATGGGTAATGTTGTAGAAGGGTTCAGATACATAATTCTTTGAAATTTGTGTTACATGTAGATGGGGTAATTAGCATGCTTGCCTTCATTGCTCAGACCTTTGAGTATAGGGTTGGGAAGTCATGTTAAGGTTGTACAGGATGTTGGTGAGGCCTCTTCTTGAGTACTGTGTCCAGTTCTGGTCTCCCTATTATAGGAAGGATACTATGAGGGTTCAGAAGGATTTGTCAGGATGTTGCGGCGAATGGAGGGTTTGAGTTATAAATGTAGGCTGGGATCTTTTCTCCCTGGAACATAGGAGGTTGAGGGGTGACCTAATTGAGGTTCATAATCAAGAGGGACATAGATAAGGTGAATAGCAAAGGTCAAAACTATGGGGCATATTTTTAAGGTGAGGGGGAAAAAGATTTAAAAGGGACATGAAGCGCAATTATTTTACACAGAGAGTAGTTCATGTATGGAATGAACTGCCAGACGAAGTGATAGATGCAGGTGCAGTTACAACATTTAAAAGATATTTGGATAGGTGCATGAAAGGTTTGGAGAGATATGGGCGAAGCACAGGAAGGTGGGACTAGTTTGGTTTGGGAACAGGGTCAGTATGGACAAGTTGGACTGAAGGTTCTGTATCCGCGCTGTCTGACTCCATCTGCCATTGTAACCTGACCTGTCTTACCAGTGACTAAAAATGCACAGCAGTGAGGTTGATTTTTAACTGGGCAGTTAGGGATGATGACTAAATACAAGCTGAGCCAGCAACATCCACATGATATCAACAAATTGCTTTGGAGTTTACAGGAATTAAATACAAATCGCTTATGGTACAGTGGTAGCGTCCCTACCCCTGCACCAGGACCCTGGGTTCAAGTCACACCTACTCCAGAGGCGTGTAAAAAAAGCTCTGAACAGGTTCACTGGAAAAATAGATTAAATATAAATCTCCAATTCACCGGCAAAAAGTTGAGTTCAGGGAAACGAAATTTCTGTCATTTTCTTTGAGTAATTTTATTGATCAGTTTGGAAAAAAATTAAGATGGGAAAAGAAAATGACTGCTTGACTGGCAAGAAGGTTTGCAGCGAGAGAGTACAGGGACAGAGGGAGAGAGTGATAAAACATCCAGGAATATGTCAAAGCCACAGCTAGCAACTTAACTTAAGATAGTCAGCCGAGCTCCAAACATGGCTCATTTACACTTGGGAGCTCTGCCATACCAGTCCTTGATAAACGAATGGAACAAGTGCAAATCTTCTGCCTTTCATGAATTAACCAGGAGCTTGGGGAATCAATAGTTTACTTGCACTTCTCCATGGCTACACTTCAGCTAATCAAAAGCAACTAGTCAATTTGATTATGTGGTATAAATTGTCATGACCATTTGAAGTTTAGCATTCTTGCATTTGTCCTGATGAGTGCAAGACAAGAACACTTCAGGAACACACCTTGTTAATTTTGGCAATATCAGAGTTAGCGACTGTACCCACTCACTGCCCAGAACTAGCATGAAGGCACAGCGAAGATGCTGGTAGATGAGCATTATTTGCCCCTTGGATATCAGCCGGCTTTTTGATGCAGCAGGGAGGTGGTTCTGATCATCTTTAGGTGGAAGTTTGAGGGCAGCATGAGGCTGCAATATAATGAAGGCAAAATCCTGCAGGTTCTGGAAATCTGAAACAAACAGGGAGAATGCTGGCAAGGCTCATGAGGACTAACGGTAGCATGGAGAGAGTAACAGAGTTAATATTTCGAATCTGGTATGACTCCTGCAGCAGGGCATGTCAGGAGCAGCACCAGACATACCTGAAGATGAGGTGTCAACCCGGTGAAGCCAGCAAACAGGACTACTTACTTGCCAAAACAAAAGCAGCAAGTCATAGGCAGAGCTAAGTGATCGCACAACCTACAGATCAGATCTAAGCTCTGCAGTCCTGCCACATCCAGTCATGAATGGTGGTGGACAATTAAACAACTCACTGGAGGAGGAGGATCCACAAATATCCCCATCCTCAATGGTGGAAGAGCCCAACACACCAGTGCAAAAGATAAGGCTGAAGCTTTCACAGCAATTTTCAGCCAGAAATGCCGAGTGGATGATGCATCTCAGCCTCCTTCAGTGGTCCCCAGCATTACAGATACCAGTCTTCAGCCAATTTGATTCACTCCATGTGACTTAAAGAAATGGCTAGAGACACTGGATATTGCAAAGGATACGGGCCCTGGCAACATTCCAACAATAGTACTGAAGACTTATGCTCCTGAGCATGCCGCACCCCTAGCCAAGCTGTTCCAGTACAGTTACAACACTGGCATCTACCTGACAATATGGAAAATTGCCCATGTATGTCCTGTACACAAAAAGCAGGACAAATCCAACCCGGCCAATTACCGCCCCATCAGTCCACTCTCGATCATCAGTAAAGTGATGGATGGTGTCATCAACAGTTCTATCATGCAGCTCCTGCTCAGTGATGCCCAGTTTAGGCTCCGCCAGGACCACTCAGCTCCTGACCTCATTACAGCCTTGTTTCAAACATGGACAAAAGAGGTAAATTCCAGAGGGGAGGTGAGAGTGACATCCTTGATAATCAAGGCTGCATTTTACGCAGTGTGGCATCAAGGAGCCCTAGCAAAACTGGAATCAATGAATATCAGGGGGCAAACTCTTTGGTAGTTGGAATCAGACCTGACATATATGAAGATGATCGTGGTTGTTGGAGGTCAATCATCTCAGCTCCAGGACATCTCTGCAGGAGTTCCTCAGGGTAGTGTCCTCAGCCCAACCATCTTCAGCTGCTTCATCGACGACCTTCTCTCCATCATCAGGTCGGAAGTTGGGATGTTCACTGATGATTGCACAATGTTCAGCAACATTCGCAACTCCTCAGATACTGAAGCAGTCCATGTTCAAATGCAACAAGATCTGGACAATATCCAGGCTTGAACTGACAAGTGGCAAGTTACATTCACACAAAAGCCAGGCTATGACCATCACCAATAAGAGACAATCTAACCACTGCCTCTTGATATTCAATGGTGTTAGCATCACTGAATTCCCCACTATCAGCATCCTGGGGGTTATTCTTGATCAGGAACTCAATTGGACTCACTACATAAACACAGTGGCTACAAGAGCAAGTCGGAAGCGAGGAATACTGCAATGAGTAACTCACCTCCTGACTCCTCAAAGTCTGTCCACCATCTAAAAGGCACAAGTCAGGAGTGTGATGGAATACTCCCCACTTGCCTGGATGGGTACAGCCCCAAGAATACGCAACAACTTGACACCATCCAAGACAAAGCAGCCCACTTGATTGGGCACTAGATCCACAAGCATCAACTCCCTCCACCACCGATGCTCAGTAGCAGCAGTGTGTAGCATCTACAAGATGCACTGCAGAAATTCACCAAACATCCTCAGACAGCACCTTCCAAACCCATGACCACTTCCATCTAGAAGGACAAGGGCAGCAGGCATATGGGAATACCACCACTTCCAAGTTCCCCTCCATGCCACTCACCATCCTGACTTGGAAATAAAGTTCCTTTACTGTCACTGGGTCAAAACCCTGGAATTCCCTCCCTATCGGCATTGTGGGTCAGCTCACAGCAGGTGGACTGCAGCTGTTAAGCAGGCATTTCACCAACACCTTCTCAAGGGCAACTAGGGATGGGCAAGAAATGCTGGCCAGCCAGCGACACCCATATCCCACAAATTAATCGGAATAGGAATAGGGCTCCTCTTCAGAACTGTGTATGAGTTTGCAACATTCTTTACATGCCACAGAAGTGCATTCAGATTCCCTGAGCCCACAGTTGAACTGTTCGAAATTATTGACGGACACTTCTGTCCTTTTTGCTAAAGGAATCAACCTGCTTTAGTCCTTGTTGGAAAGCTATCACAGCCTGTAACTGAGGGCACTTTGGAAAAATATACTCAGGCGTCTCCAAACCCTGCAGTTAAAATGGGTAAAGGCATGAAAGGATGGGTCTTGGATTAGGTGAATAACTGAATGCAAAAGTTGTTGATGCTGGAAATAGATAATAAAAAAAAAACTGTAAATGCCCATCTTAGATAACAAGGTGTGGGGCTGGATGAACACAGCAGGCTAAGCAGCATCAGAGGAGCAGGAAAGCTTGACGTTTCGGGCCTAGATTTTCTGATGAAGGGTCGAGGCCTGAAACGACAAGCTTTCCTGCTCCTATGATGCTGCTTGGCCTGCTGTGTTCATCCAGCCCCACACCTTGTTATCTCGGATTCTCCAGCGTCTGCAGTACCTTTTATCTCTGTAAATGCCCATCTGATTGGGCATCAATTGCAGAGTGAGAAATAGAGCTAACATCTTGATCAATGACTTTTTCTCCATAAAACAGCCAGGTCTGCTGAGCATTTCCAGCATCTTCTGTTTATTTCTTGCATAAATAACCCATTGATTTTTAAACTGCCCACTCACCAATCAGGTATAGGTGGCTTAAGTTAAAGTTGATAACTAATCAATTGATTAATCTCCTAAAATCCCTACTCTCCCTACTGGTTCTGATCCATAGCCCAACTAACTCAAACACTCCCAATTTCAGAAAATTCTAAGCTGACGTTACTCCAGTGTAGGGCCGAGGGCTACTGCGTTGCTGTCTGGTCTGTCCTCTCAGGTGGATGTAAACGATCCCATGACTCTATTGTCAAAGAAGCTGGGGAGATTTTCCCTAATCCCTGGCCAAATGTTACTGCATCATTGATATCATAAAAGGAAGAGCAAACAGATCATGTGGTCATTTAACCTGCTGCTGCTGGATCTTGCTGTGCATAAATTGGCTGCCACCATTCCTACATTTCAACAATGGCTGCACTCCAGAAAGTAGATCATTGGTTGTGCAGTAGATCGTTAGCAGCTTGAGCTCATGAATGGCACTACATAAACACAAGCCTGTCTTCCTTCTCGATCAAGCACTCCTTTCAGTGCAATTATATCTTTCACATCAAGCCCTCCTTCTTTACCAAGTGCTCTTCATCTGCTTGGGGCAAGCACTTCAATGAAATGCAACAATCCATCCAGAAACTAGGTTGAAGATGGTTAAAATTCATACAATTGAGATGAACAAGTTGCGTGATGGACCATTCTAAACCTTGACTTCTTGGGAATTAATCACTGAACTGTCTAGGATGCTGGGTTGCTTCTTGGCTGTTTTGCACTTCAGTAGATTGCTGAGCTGACTGCGCACTCTTGATGCTGCCTATCACAAATAACATGTCTATTAGTAACACTTTTGTGAGAGAGCTGAGCCTCAACTTCATTCATTGCCTCTTCAAAAGGATAAAAAATAAGTGATGAAAATGTAATTTACTGAAACGGGACTTGTAGAATTGAGTGATATTGGACTAAGAATTACAGAGAAATTGTATAATTTCCGAAGAATGAATTATGACTGAGGCAAAATGTAAGTAATGTAAGTAAAGCAACCAGATCTTTATTTTCCTACTATTTCGTGGAAAGCATCTCAGAATTAAAGCTTGTGAAATGCACAGAGTGCAACTTGTTCAATGTGTTCCAAAATTTAACATTCAAAAGGGAATTTCGGTGGGTATTTGAAAAGGAACAATGCGCAGGTTAAGGGGAGAAGTCAAGATAATACTGTCTCATGAACTACTCTTTCAGAGAGCAAGTGTGGACATTATGGGTTTAATGGCCCTCTTCTGCAAAAATACTGTGCTTTATTTCACAGCTGTCTAATTTTACAGATAAACAAATCATTAACACTGATTATTTGATCGTGTGATTCTAAGCAACTTCTAATTTGGTATTTCTCATATTTGTTTCATTGTGTAGTTTGCTGCGAACAATGGTCTGTTGAATGTTTGGTGGTTGTTTGAAGGCGAGAAATGGAGGCATAGGGAAGATTTTGGCGAGATGCTCATCGTCATCAATAATGTGTTGAAGGCTGTGAAGAACATGGCATAGTTTCTCTGCTCCTGAGAAATACTGGACGATGAAGGGTACCCTATTGGACGTATCCCATGTCAGTCTTCTGGGGATGTCTTTACGGTTTTTCACTGTGGCATGTTGGAACTGGCGATTGATGAGTTCAGCATTGTATCCTGTTACTATGAGGTTGTCCTTCAACACCTTTGGGTGGCCATCTCGTTCCTCTTCATCTGAACAGATCCTGTGTATGCGCAGGGCTTGTCCGTAGGGTATGGCTGTTTTAATATGTTTCGGGTGGAAACTAGAGAAGCGCAGCATCGTGAGGTTATCCTTGGGCTTGCTGTAAACTGAGGTACTGAAGTGTCTGATCTTGATGGAGATGTGTGTGTCCAAGAATGAGACTGATTGTAAAGAGTAGTCCGTGGTAAGTCTAATGGTGCGATCAAACTTGTTGCTATTGCTATGCAGTTGTTTCAGTGATTCCTGGCAATGAGTCCAAAGGAAGCAAATGGTGTCAATGTATCTGGTGTATAGCGTTGGTCAGAGGTTCTGTGTAGCGAAGGGGTCTTGTTCGAACCTGTGCATGAAAAAGTTGGCATATTGGGGAGCAATATGTTCCATGTATCTGGATGAAGAACTGGTTGTTGAAGGTGAAGACGTTGTGGTTGATGATGAAGTGGATGAGTTATTGGATGGCATCTGGAAATTGGCAGTTGATGACATTGAGTACTGAGGCTGTTGCAGCGATGCCATCATCATGATAACATTGACCTCAACACTATACAACCCTGTCATGGTAACCTTTGCAAGACATGTCAGATCTTTGACATGGACACTACCATCACACGTGAGAACACCACCCACCACATGCACAGGAGATACTCATGTGACTTGGCCAACGTTATCTATCTCATACACTGCAGGCAAGGATGCCCCGAGGCATGGTATATCGGTGAGACCGTGCAGACACTACAACAACGGATGAATGGACACTGCGCAACAATCACCAGACAGGGATGTTCCCTCCCAGTGAGGGAACACTTCAGTAGTCAAGGTCATTTGGTCTCAGATTTTTGGGTAAACGTCCTCCAAGGTAGACTTTGGGATACACAACAACGCAGAGTTGCCGAGCAGAGGCTGATAGCCAAGTTTGGTACCCATGAGCACGGCCCTAACAGAGATCTTGGGTTTGTGTCGCACTACAGGTGACCCCAACCACACCACACACACACATACACATGCACACACACACACTCTGCCCCCCACTATCTCTCTCACATGCACACACAAGTGAACCTATGGGGTGAATTTCTATTTGCAGATACATTTCATTTTGTTCAAAAAGCACACAATTTATGGACAGTCAGTCAATGTGGCGTTTTACAAATTCCTATTTTAGAAATAAAGCCAGTCTGACTCCAAATCAAAACACAAACAGATTCTAAACAAGGTCTCACACCTAACATGCATTGTCTGACCTAAAATGTCACCTCTTCTTTACACTGATAAAAACCTTCAGTTCTCTCAGGACAGTGACTGGAAAGGAATTTGAGGATTTACATATACATATTAATCAATTAAAACCTTCTAACTGATTAAAGATTTAACAGCATCTTAGGTTTGTTTAGTACATCCCCATCAGTGGTGTGACTCTTTGATCTTTTACTTATAAATTCTGTGTCTGATACAACCTCTGTTACTATCACCTAAAGAAGGACTGAGGCTCTGAAAGCTTCTGTTTTCAAATAAACCTGTTTGATTATGACCTGGTGTTGTGTGATTTCTGCCTTTCTTTCATTGTATCACCAACATGAATAATTCCCAAAGCTTGAAGGACGGCACCATAGGAGAAAGGACAGGGCAGTTCCAATAACCACCTCAAACCAGTTATAGTAACAACTATAAACACTGCGTGATGTCTACATTGTAAATAGTAAAAAGAATTGTGCAAAGATACAACATGGTATCAATTCTCAAAGTCTCTACAACAAGTTGATACTCTCCCTCATTGTCAGTTGTATTGGTGTCAAGACGAGTATTTTTCAATATGCTGCTTGTTTGATATAGAAATGAGTAGATCAAAAACCCCCAGGTACAATTGCAGCTCAACACTGATGCAGTCAGTTCAATGGTAAGACACCACAATGAGAAAGCAGACTTGCATTTGTATAGTGCCTTCTATAACCTCAGACTATCCTGAAGCATGTAAAACTTTCAAAGTATAGCCGCTGCTGCTGTGTAGGAGTCAAAACACCCATTTTGTTTAAAACATAGTGAGAAAGTTGAAAGAATAAATGCTGTCCAGGACTGAGGAGGTTTCACCTTTTTAAAACATCGTGGGGACTTTTACATTAACTAAGAAGAGCTTGGTTTAATATTTCACCTCCAGCAGTGTTACAAACCTTGGGTAAAGTCACCATAGTCTCAAGGGCCATAGGGCTGCTATTTCATTAAAGAGAGATAAGTGATGGTGGTTTAACCTGGGGTCACCATGGCTTATGCAAGGGGTGAGGTTGAGAAGGCAGGACATTCATGGTAACCTCATCTGGAGCAGGAATTGAACCCACACTATTGGCATCAAGCAAGCCATTCAGCCAACTGAATGACCCCTTCACTCCTTCATTACTACACCAGGGTACTACCCATTCTAGCGTTGTATGTTCCAGTCTCAGGGACGTGAGCCTGCAATTTTCTGGCTGAGTAGTGTCTGCCAGGTGATCCGTGCATAACACCATGATTTACCTAAATGTTTCTGAGCTGAGGAAAGGCAAAATCAGTAGGGGCTTTTGTTGGATTGTGCACGTGTGTTGAAAATAGTGCTGGGCCTGTCTTTTATGGTATATTCCCACCGCTGGTCAAATAATTGCCAACACTCAGGCACGGGAATGGTATTGAGTGGCCAACGATGCTTTACAATCTGTCTCATGATATACCCAGTTATCTTCCAGGAACAGTGTATGAAGCATCAGAGATTAAAAGGTTGTTTAGACCCAGTCCAGGCTTTCACTTTCTAGTGCAAATTTTATTCCAACTCTCACATCACAAAACTCCAGCAATACTGATTATTTGTTATCTATATACACACCCATATCTCACTCAGTTATTCCCTTAGTAACATGAAGCCATCAATTATTCCCTAGTCCTATTCAGACTCAGACATCCCTCCTAGACCTTAGACGATAACACTCTGGGCAAATAACATGAAGGATTATTCTCAGAAAACTGCAAAATAAAGGGGCTGAATTTCCTTGCCAATTTCAATGTATTTATCATGGAGCAAAAGCAGAGGGGAATTAAACAGAAACCCATATTGTGCCATTAGTTTGCTTCCTGTTAAGTTCTCCTGTGTTTTTATCTCTTCCTGCCCTTGTCAACCAAGGAACAAAAATGACTTCATCCAAATATATTACGGTGAGATCCAATGGAGCACAACTCACTGCTTTTTACACTGGAACTCATTTGTCATTAAATTGGATGAAGAACTAACAAAATATGTCTATTGCCTGGAAATATTTGGGACAGATGGGAGCAAGGGGTTTCAGAGCTTAAAAGATTTTCAGCATTTAGAATTTCCCAGCTGCAGAAATTCCTTCCATTTGGAATAACTTTCTCTTATTTTTTCTGATACAATCAGACCAATAGGAAATTTTGCCATATGCCATTCATTTATGCTAGTCTAGAATCAGTGTTCTGACACGCTCAACTATTCTGGGCATCAGAAATTAATCTGAAATAGATAATCTTTCCATTGAAGGGGATTACCAGATACACGTTTACACCTTCAAACCTTTTAGACCATGATACATGTGCTGGTTCTTGTTTGAAAATTTGGATCTCTCTAGCTCCCCAGCAATATCCTTTAAAATTTGCCAAATCAGTAAGATGTAAAAATTCTAGTTTGTAAATTTGAAATGGATCATTCTCTGGTTGGCAAGATGTAATGAGTGGTAAGCCACAGAGATCAGTGCTGGGGCCTCAAAGTCTTTACAATTTAAATAAGTGACTTTGATGGGACTGGGGGGATGGCTGCTAAATTTGCTGATGACACAAGGGTGGGTAGGGAAGTAAATTGTGAACAGGAAATACGGAGGCTGCAAATGAATACAGCTAGGGGTAAGGGTGTGGGCAAAGAGCTGGCAATTGGAGTATAAAGTGGGAAAATGCAAAATTGTCCACCTTGGCTTGAAGAATGGAAATAAACATTTTATCCAAATGGTGAGAGATTGCAAAGTTCTGAGACATGCAATATTCTTGATTTCCTGTTTTTTTTTTCCTTTATTCATTCACGGGGTGAGGGTGTCGTAGGCTGGGCAGCATTTATTGCTCATCCCTAATTGACCAGAGGGCAGTTAAGGGTCAACCACATTGCTTTGGGCCTGGAGTCACATATAGGCCAGGCCAGGCCAGGTAAGGATGGCAGTTTCCTTCCCTAAAGGACACTAGTGAACCAGATGGGTTTTTGCCCAACAATCGACAATGGATTCACAGTCATTGTTAGACTCTTAATTCCAGATACTTATTAAATTCAAATTCCACCACCTGCCACGGCAGGATTTGAACATTATCTGGATCTCTGGGTTAACAGTCCAGCAATAGTACCACTAGGCCATCGCCTCCTCCTGGTGCATGAATTGCAAAATGTTAAGATACTGGCGCAGCAAGTAATTAGAAAATTTATAGAATATTATTGTTTATTGTGAGGGGTACTGAATAAAGAAGTAGGAAGGTTTTGCCTCACTTACATAGGGCACCAGTGAAACTACATCTGGATGACTGTGCACAATATTGGTCGCCTTATTTCAGGAAGGAAGTAAATGCATTAGAAGCAGTTCACTGAAGATTTACTGGACTAATGCTTGCGATGGGTAGATTGTTTTATGAAGAAAGATTGGAAAACTTGTAGGTTTAAGGTGAGAGGTGAAAGATTTAAAGGGCATTTCAGGGGCAACTTTTTCACACAAATGGTGGTGCATGTATGGAAAGAACTTCCAGAGGAAGTGGTGGAGGCTGGTATGATTACAACATTTAAAAGGCATCCAGATGGGTATATGAATAGGAAGGGTTTAGAGGGATATGAGCCAAATAATGGCAAATGGGACTAGATTAATTTAGGGTATCTGGTCGGCATGAACAAGTTGGTCCGAAGTGTCTGTTTCCATGCCTCTAAGTTAGGCTTGTATCCAGTAGACTTTAGAAGATTTTCTTTTCTCTCCCAGAGAGCTGTGAACCCTTTTCTTTGAAAGACTGTGGAAACAGTGTCCTTGAATATTTTCAAGGTAGAGGTAGATAGATTCTTGGTAAGTAAGCGAGTGAAAGCTTTTCAGGCATAGGTGAGAATGTGGTACACTCAGATCAATCATGAATGACAGAGCAGGCTTCTGAGTGGCCTACTCCTGCTTCTAACTTGTATGTTTGTTGTTCAGGTGTAGAACTCTTTCCTGTATTTCAGAATCAGATTAGGCAAGCAGAGAGCCAGAAGTTTTCTCTATTTTAAACCATTTGCTTGCACGCAAATTACCTACAGGTTTTCACGGTCTACCACTTCCAAGTATCAAACTGTATAAATAAACTGGGAGGATGAGCAAGAGACTTATGCAGTCTTTCCGTTTTGATATTCCTACTTAAGAGCCAACTCAAATTATTTTCTGGCACCAAAGCAACATTTCTAATACCACACACATGATTTTTGCACAAAAACTTTCTGATAAAAAGTTTAAAGAAGTTTAAAAAAAAACATATTTTCTCACACCTGTGGCTAGCCTACTTCTCTCAGCATAAACACCCACCCCCACACTACATACTGACGAATATTACATTGTATTTCATTTAATGCCACCAATTATTATAATTTATGCTTTTGCCATTCTCAAGAATACAAGTCTAAAATAGAATTCTTGAATGACTTTACGATCTGACACTGCAAGAATGCTCAAGGGAAGTTCCTGTCCAATTTACAATTTATTTATGTTAGCCACTATGAATGTTGACAAAAGTCTTGCTCAGTGTCATCTATCTGCATGAAGATATATGTATGTGTTTTATTTCAAACATACTCACTGTCCGTAGGAGATGAGAGCGTAAATAGAATGTGATATTTTATCTTCCAGATGAAAAGAATGAAGTCCAGCTGACTCAAATTTCCCAGAACCAATAAGTTACAACTTATTTCACTATCTATGTTGACTTTATGATTCAAAAACTAAAATGCATCACACAATAGATGTTGCATGATCCACATTGTTATTTTTAAACAAAGGATACTTTGTTGAGGAAATATCTCTCAATAGCGCAGCAACACTGTTGCATCTGGAAGGAGCAGGGAGCTTAGAGTTATGCAGGCTGGAGGACCGACAGAAAGAGGTCACATGCCCCAGTTTGTAGGTAGAGTGAAACTATTGCATATTTAAATTCAGACAGAGAATTTGAAAGCTGTCCAAGGAGGCTTCGTTCGCTTTTTCATCTTGCAACTTTTCTTAGTGTGAGCTCAAAATCCACCAGAAGTCATCTTTACTACTCGTGGGGGATTCCAAGAAAGGACTCACTGGCATTTGCCCTACTTTTGGAACTAAAAGAAATTCAGTCAGCTGCAACTGTTTCAGGAAATGCCTGCAATTTGTGTCCATGGAATAACCTTGGAATATGGGCACCATTTGGGATGATCCGTGGCTTATCCTTTTTTCATAAGTTGACCAATTATTTTGTCAAAATACTTTTTATATAACACTGTGGAGTTTTCACTTTTTTATTGCTTTCCTCAAATGTTTTTGTATTTGAGTGCAGGTTTGTTTTTGAAGGGTAGATATATATTTGCATAATAAAATCTTTTGTCAATGATCTTTGCATCTTTATTTGGGTATGTTTGCTCCTGGCAAAGAATCAGTTATTTGATGTTGACTAAAGAAACCTGGCTGACTCATTGTTTATACTGACACAATCTGAGACCCATTCAATTAGCCATCTCATCCATCTGGCTCTATTTAATACTTTTGGAAGAGTGAGGATGGAGAATGAAACCATGGATCCCTCCAACCTCAGTTGTAACAGAATCAATGCATACCTATAGAAAAAAATCATTATAGTTTTCTCAATTATGATTAAATATATCATTTACCAACATTTCCTTTCATGTCTCCCTTCATTCTTCGGCAACTTGGCTTTGCGTTGAAACTGGTTTTGAAATTCTTTGTCCTCTTCTCAGCATTCTAGCTGACCTAACAACTTTATGCATTGCTTTTAAGAGGACAGTTTTTATTTCATAGATTTCCAACAGTGTGGATGGAGGTCATTCAATCTGCACTGACCCTCCAAAGAGGATCCCACCTAGAACCTATTCCTGTAATCCCACATTTCTTATGGCTAATCCATGTAGCCTGCACATCCCTGGACACTGTTGGCAATTTAGCATGGCCAATCTACCTAACCTGCACATCTTTGACTATGAGAGGAAACTGGAGCGCCTGGAGGAAACCCACGCAGGCACGGGGAGAATGTGCAAACTCCACACATACGGTTGCCCAAGGGTGGAATTGAACTCAGGTCCCTGGTACTGTGAGGTAGCAATGCTAACCACAGAGCTAACGTGCCTTGCCAGTCCAGAGTCATTACCACTATGCCACCAGCTCCCCAAATCAATGTGGATACATTTTCACCTTTTATTAACTTCTACGTTCTTTCATTGCTTCATGTCCTCGTCACTTATACTTCTTTATTTCCTGACCAACGCTTATCCCTCAATCACATCACGAAATCAGATTATCTGATCGTTGGAAAGATTATTATCTGTGGACGCATGCTGTGTCAATGCTTCCTACATCAGCAATTATGCTTCAGGAAACACAGAATCTCCTTAGTGGTAAAGGAGATAAAAGGTACTGCAGATGCTGGAGGATTGTTATTCTCATTAATGAGTGATTACTGATGGCAATGACTTCAAAGAGTACTTCATTTTTTGAGAAGCTTTTTGGGATGTCATGAGGTTGTGAAAGGTGCTATATGAATGCAAGTACTGGTATTTTTATATTGAATTTTGCTTCCAGATCAGTTTGACTGAATTTACTTATACACTTTACTGATCCCATATCCTGCTGACAGTTTGATGAGCATGGAGGGGAGATATTGAGTGCCCATGCTCCTTCCATCAGGATATGAAGGCGTGGTGCAGGGCCTGTGGGTTGTCTGGTGAAGTTTGTATTCAGTTTGTTGGGAAACATTCGGACTCACCACTTACTTTTAGCAGGCCGTACTTGGGAGTATCGTGTACACTTTTGGTCACCCTGTTATAGGAAAGACATAGTTAAACTAGAAATTGTGCAAAGAAGATTTATGAGGATGTTGTCAGGAATAGTAGGCCTGAGTTATACGGAGGGGTTGGCCACGATAGGACTTTATTCTTTTGAATGTCGGAGAATGAGGGGTGACCGTATTGAGGTGTATAAAATCATGAGGGGCATAGGTTAAATGAATGCATGTAGTCTTTTATCCCTGGGATGGGGAATTGAAAAGTATAGGACATATGTTTAAGGTGAGAGGGGAAAGATTTAAGAAGGACATGAGGGGCAAATTCTTCATGCAGAGAGTGATGCATATATGGAATAGGCTGCCAGAGAAAGTGGTTGAGGCAGGTACCATAGCAACATTTAAAAAACATTTGGATAGTTACATGGATGGGAAGGGTTTTGATGAATATGGACCGAATGGACCTAGCTGGGTGGGCACCATGGTCAGCATGTACCAGTTTGGGCCAAAGGCCCTGTTTCTGTGCTGCATTAATGTATGACTCTATCCGATAGAGATAATGGAAGAGCTGAATGCCAAGCAGCATCAGAACACCCTCTGAGAGAAAGAAAATTTTCCCCATCAGTGTCCTAAATGATGACCCCTACTTTTTAAACAGTATCCGCTAGTTCAGGACTGACCCAAAAGAGGGAACATCCATGTCTAACTTGTCAAAATCATTCAGGATCTTATATGCTATAATCAGGTCACTGTTCGCTTTTAGAACTCCAGTGTGAGATTTCACACGAAAAGAGAGCCTGAGGTTAACCGACAGAAAAGACGAATGCTAATCCCTTACAACTATGAGAAAGATCGATATATTAACTGGCAACATACATGGAAGAAAGATCTTAATTAATGTGGTGCAGATGAAGAGGATGTGGCAGACAGCAGATTTAAATTGTACCTTTTAAAAACAAACCAAGTAAATAGAATTTTGGATGCAAATGGAGCGTGTTTAAACGGAAGACAGGAAGTAGATTGTCGGTGAATGGCATCTGATTCCTTGAAATTGGGTTGGTCAGTGGAAGTTGGGGCTGTGGATGCAGGCTGAGATGAGAGAGAAAGCGGGAAGAGAATATATAGACATTGTGTGGGTGGTTCAAAGGACATACGGTGGGAAAGTGAGGAAGGAGCAGAAGGAGGAAGTAGTGGAAAGTTAGAAAGCTGGAAGACACGATGTGAGCAAGGTCCTGTGGCAGCTTGAATGATTGGAGAAAGTGGTGGGAGGTAGTTGCAGAGGGTTACACATTCGCCACAGCTACTGGTTTGTTTTCCCAATGCATTACAAGACACGACCCCTTATTTACACCTTCCAAAGGCAAGGAGGAAAGAAAGAAAAATATTATAGAGAGAGACAGAGACAGGCAGAGAGAAACAGAAAAAGACAAGAAAGCCAACGGGAGGAATAAGAGAAATAATGTAAGAAGACAGGATGAAGAAGCAACAATACGAAGACAGCAGGAGCTGGTACAAGAGAGAACATATTTTCTGAGCTTCCGTGTTGAAAGCCACAGGAGATCTTTGTTGCTTTGTGCTTTACATATTTCCTGGGATTCAGCATTGCTCTTGCCACATTGCAGGTCCCAAATTTGGTGGCAACGTTACAAAAGTGAGGGATGCCTCCACATTGTTGGTGTGAACCAGCACAGCAGCAACAGTTAACTGCCTGATACCAGTGACATGAATGATTGCCACAAACTGTCATTTTGTAAACTGGCTGGAGTGAGTTTGAGTGTCCCTCAGCCCTTTCAGGTTTAACGGGTCTTCCCTAGGCACTGGGGAAGGTCCACAGCTGGAACACAAAAGTGGCTTTGGAGCAATTTCACCTGCACAGGATAACAGATGGGGTTATTTTTCAATGATGCAGTTATATCAGTCACTGCGTTGACAATGTTTTTTGAAGATATTAACAGGAAGGGGATAAACTATTTCCACTTGTTGGGGATTCTAGAACTAGGAGGCCTAGTCTAAAAATTAGGGCCAGACTGTTCAGGAGAGATGTTAGGAAGCGCTTCTACACACAAAGGTGTGGCAGGGGTTTGGAACTCTCTCCCGCAAGCAGCAGAAGATGCTGGATCAGTTGTTAATTTTAAAGCTAGGACAGATAGATTGTTGTTAAGCAAAGGTATTTAAGGGAAATAGGCCAAAGGTGCATATATGGAGTTAAGTCATAGATCAGCCAAGTTCACATTGAAAGGAGGAGCAACATCAAGGAGCTGAATGGCCTGCTCCTGTTCCAAAGTAATGGATTCTACAGCACCAGCAATCAACATCAACTTATGCCTGAACTTGTGCTGTTTAATGTCAAAGTCAGAAAGCACACGACACCAGGTCATAGTTCAACAGGTTTATTCAAAATAACAACTCACAACGGTTGGACTAGAACCTGGTGTCGTGTAATTTCTGATTTTGTCCACCCCAGTCCAACACCAGCACCTCCACATCCTGATTAATATTAATCAGGTATAACCTCAGATTCTCTCCAGATACTGTACCTCTGCACATGCCGGAACCTTCATTGTGCTTGCAGGTGGATTCTTTTCCCTAACAAAGTAAATCCATGTCACTCCAGTCACTTGGATCAATGTCCTCGGAACATGCTTGACAGAAATCTCTTGGGCTTTTCTTTGTACGTGTATAATTATAATCGTCAACTAGCAAGCAAAGTCACCAGTTAGACTAGTCGCACAAGTGGGTGGAGTTAAATGTCACAGAATCACAAGCTAGCGAAGCCAACATGAGTTTATTTCAGAAGCCAGTCTTTTGATTCATTGAAATTTCTGGGAATGTGAAAAACAAACTTTCACAAAATATGTTAACATTTTAAAAGCAAGTCCAGCCAGTGCAGTGCCATTGTTGATGCTAAAGCTACTTTGACCTACACCTTCAGAATCACAGTTGGCACTGGGGATACATTGTTGTTGCATACATCAGTACTTATAAAGTTTCATAAACTCACTGCGCCAAAATTATAGTCCGAATGGCTCAGTGACTCACTGGTTCAAATGAGTTGTGACTGGAAATTCACAAAACTATGCAGTTTTTTCACAGTAACGCCAGTGAGTAAGCCTTGCAAAGTTACTCAAATCTTCAAACAAAAAAGATATCTGCAATTAACTTAAGGGTCTCATTAATGTTATGCCCCATTTATATTGTGGATGGGTTTCAAGAATTAGCTGTGGCATTTAGTCTGAGTCTCCTTGAACTCTGTGGTCCAGAGTTCGCCATAATATTGGAAGTGTACGGATGTTTTAAGGGCATTGTTTGCGGCTGTGCTTTTTCTGGCCAATCTGACGAAGCTGGTGGGCCAGGCACACACCGACCATGTCGTGACAAGGCCAACTAGGCTGAAAAGCGAGGATAAGTATTTTATTTCCATTTAACATTTCCATTTCCTCCAGTGCATTGACACTTTAGAACGTGTCAGCAAAAATGATTTCTTCAAAAGTGCTTTGACACCTCTGCAGGCAGCCGCTCTACTTGCACTTCCTTTACAACATTTAGCTGGCATTGCTATTTATGGTGGCACAATAAACTAAATGGATTTGGCCCATTTGAATCGATTTCTTCTGTAGAGTTCAGTTATTCCTCTAACCCCCAAATGAGAGATTGACCAAATTCGCTTCTGTAAGCAGGAGTCAGTTACGGCTTTAGCTCAGGCAGTGAGACTCTCCATCCTATGTCAGGTTTTGATGGATGCAGACCCCACTACAAGGACTGGACCTGTCAATAAATCTGATGCAGTGCAGAAGCAGAGACACCCTTCAGATGAGAAGTGAAAATGAAAGGGGTGAATTGTCGACTCTTACTTTTTGCTGCACAGAGTGAAACTGGATTGTCTGCCCAGTTTGAATATGGGCGGAGATGGGTAGATTTTGCAACCTGCCCAGTTTTCACCTACGCAATGGAAGTGAACATCAGGCAGCCTGATAACGCACTGTTTGTTTACCAAAATGTGATAAACGTGAGATTTCATCTCCAATGTATCTTCAGCTTGAGGATGTTCAAGATTTTATTTAAAGTGCAACAGCAAATTATCTGGTGTCCTGGCAATCACTCAACTTTGTGGAAAATAAGACAAAGACATGTGGATGCCGAAAACTTGAAACAAAGCCAGAAATTGCTGGGGAAACTCAGCAGGTCTGGCAACGTCTGTGTAGGGAGAAATACAATTAATGTTTTTGGTCCAGTGACCTTTCTTTAAAACTGAAGGATCACCAGTCTAATTTAATCAATTAATTCTTACAGTGCAACAGTTCTGAAAAAGGATAAGGATTAATTGATTAAATTAGACTGGTCATGCCAGCTCTGAAGAAGGTTCACTGGACCTGAGACATAACTCTGCTTTCTGTCCACAAATGCTGTCAGATCTGCTGAGTTTCTCTTGCAATTTCTGTTTTTGATTCAACTTTGTAGGATCTATTGTGTGCAAAATGTTGGCCCATTTTGCCTGCAGGATAGTGCTTACTGCTCATCAACCTAAATTATTTATCTGAAACATGTGGAGACATATTTACGATGAGTCTTTGGTAGCCAAGATCCTGAACTCCAGAGTTCCCTCTGGAAACATCTCTGCCTCTCCAATTCCTTCAGCTCCTATAAGATCCTTCTTAACTTCTTTGGCCAATCTTCCTTAATCATCCCTTTTGTGTGGTCAAAAGAAGTGTAAACTTGTGTTCTGTGCTGATTATTTTGACTGGTATTCTAAAGAGAGAGGGTGTTATTTCAATGAAAATAGTGTTACTTCCATTTTACTGTGTTGTGGCAACCAGCTTAACACTTATGACAGGGGAACAACTTAGGGTGATGAGAGCAAAGTAAACATGAGCAATATTAAAGTCAGCACCATCAAACACATTGTCCTCCCTGATAACAAGGCGTGGGGCTGGATGAACACAGCAGGCCAAGCAGCATCATAGGAGCCTCCCTTCTCCTTTTCTAGCATTCCAAATGAACCATTCCCTCTGTGGAATCCTGCTCCTCTCCACTCATACCCAGCACTTACTCTCATTCCTTGACAAATTCTCATGCAAATGCAGAATCTGAGTCATCCACCATTTCTGAAGAAGAGTGATTCAAAACTCGAAAACTTTAACTGTTTCGGTCTCCACAGATGCTGCTAGTCTTGTTGAGATCCTGTAGTATTCTCTGTATTTGTTTTAGATTTCCAGCATTCACAGCATTTTGCTTTCATTCTACAATTCCTTCTGTATGCTTGTCGCTGTCCAGGATACCAAACACTCCTTCTTCGTGAGGCACTGATTTGCTTGTACTTCTTCCAGCCTAACTCATACTATGGACTCCTATAAACCAGCGAGACTGAATTCAGATGGTGGGGGTAGGGGCGCGGGAGGCGGGGGATCATTCTGCTGAACATCTCAACTCTGCAGGTCTGACCCTGAGCTTCCTGTCACTTGCCACTTGAATTGTGCACCCTATCCCCCCTCTCTGTCCTTGGTTTCAGAAACAGCTTTATTAAAGTTCAATTCAAACTCCAGGAACAGCACTTGATATTCCTACTTAGAGTCACAGGGGCATATACATGTGCTGCATAGAAAATGACCCTTGAGTCCATCACATCCTCGCTGATCAAATACAGCCACCTGACTAGTCTAATCCCATTTTCCAGCACTTGGTCCATCACATCTAAATACCATCCTCAATGTAATGAGGATTTCTGTCTCTACTACCCTTACAGGCAGCAAGTACCAGATTCCCATCACCATCTGGGAGAAAACGTTATTCCTCACATCTCCTTTAAACTTTCTGTCCCTTACTTTAAATCTATGCCCCCTGGTCATTAAACCCTCCATCAAAGGGAAAAGTTTCTTCCTGTCTACCCTATCTGTGCCCCTCAGCATCTAATACATCTCAATCATGACCCCTCTTAATTTCCTCTGCCCTAAGGTAAACACCCGGCCTGTTTGTCCCTGGTCTTAGATTTAACAGCTGTGAACGCACAACACATCTCCTATTTTCTCCTCTGTATCAATTATTGGTCAAGAAGTGTGAAGAATTGGACTGGCACTTAGTTTGTGAATACCCTAGTGGTGCCTAACCACAGGTTGCAATTCCTCTCCTGATCAATTACAACTATCATGTTTCCCTCCACTTCTATCATTCCGTTAGGGCTAATAATAAATCCTCTGGTCAAACACTTTTTGTTTCTCTAATTTCTCTCGTGATCACCTCCTTTCGGCTTGCACCGTGATCCGTCAGAAATTTAGTCATTTACCGACCTCCTGTTATATTCTTGCTTTTAAACCCCTTGGTTTTTTAATTGCTCGGGAGCGCTTCATTAGTCATATATGTGTGCTCTGATAAGGGGTCATTGACCTGAAACTTTGGTTCTTCTTCTCTCTTTGCAGATGCTGCCTGATCTGCTTCTCAATGCTCGCATTTGCTGCTTTCCTGTCACACGCCCTGCTCTGGTCATTGGTCCTTTGCAATACATCAGGGTGACTTTCAGAACAAAGACATGTCTCGCGGATTTAAAAATAATTGCAGAGAACACGGGAAATAAAACAGTGACAGAATTGCTCAATTTTTAAAATCTTAGTTGTGAACGCATTGAAAAACAAGGATGAACTTTCAGTGAATAGATTTCACCTTAGCTCTTCAGAATCTGCACTGAAACTGTAACCTGCAATAAACGTAAGACTTTTTGAAGGGATGAAGCAGGTTTATAACTGATTTAAACATACTAGATGGTTTGCGTTGGAATTCTGACATGAAACTGGAAATGGACACCGGTTTTGTTTCAGTAAAGTACTTTTACCAAAATAGAAAACTGGAGAGTTGCAATTTTCTATCAGGTTTAGTCAAATATAAAACATCCCTAGGTAAATGCTGCCTATAACTTGTAGCATTCTTTTTGATGTAGCTTTATTTGATTCCTAGAAAATGTGGGCCGAGAAGAAAAGTAAATAAAATAGGTCCATCTGTTTTAAAAAAAAGAGAAAGGCTGATATTGCTACATGGAAAATATTTTCTGCGTAGGTTTCTTGAGTGTGAAATGTCTGTGTGGGTGTATTGCAATGAGGATGAAGGTGTGATGCACACAAACTTAGCCAAAAAGCCACACTCGGACTGCTATTTATAGCATGACCTTGTTAGATTTTCATTTAAATGTCGTTCCCAACGACATTTTTGTACAGCGGATGAAAGTAGAATCTCCTTGCTGTTTTCTTTTTACACTTTGTGATGTAGTTGGTGAGAGACTGAGTGAGAGAGATAGAGAGAGAAAGAGAGAGAGAAAGAGAGAAAGAGAGAGAGAAGGAATAGACCAGCCAGGCTTGAATATGTGTATAGGCCGATTCTCAGACAGGAAATTATAGCACAGTTGAGTGCACAGAGTACAAGCTGGAGTCCTTAAGGAGCAATGTGGTTTAGTTGAGAATCACTGTCTCTGTCAGACAAGAGGTCTGATGCAAAATATGATAATGGACTAAATCCGTGAGGCTAAAGATTCAGATTAGAACTGGCAGTGAAGATCAGGGCTAGTTTTATTTGTACTATGTGAAAGGCTGTTAGAATTTGCTGTTCAGAAATGAATAACTTGCAGGCTGATTTAAGGTAGTCTGCAATTTAATTTCAACAAGCACATCAGGCTGTAATAAAAAGAGAAAACGGTGAAAAATGCTAAAAGTACTCAGCAGACCAGGTAGCATCCCTAGACCTGTTATGTTTCAGGCCTTTGTCTTGTACCAGAATTGAGAAACTTTTGAAATGCCACAGGTTTGAGCAAGTGAAAAGGGAAAGGTGAAAAGGGGGACAAAAAAGGAAAGGTGGGCTGAGCAGGGGAGGTGTGGGGGAGAAATAGAGAGATTAGATGACAAAAAGTTTTCATGAGACAAAGTGAAGAGTAGTAGCAATGGGACACAGTAAGATGTGGCCACAGGATGTGTGAATGGCAGAAACACAGCTGTCTTAATGCAATCTAAAAGAAAAAGAAGAGTTGAACTGGACTTGAAATGTTAACTCTGTTTCTCTCTCTCTACAGATAGTGAAAGACCTGTTGAGTTTCTCAATCATCTTCTTCGTTTGCTCCCTGATATAAGTTCACATGTGAGCAATTCCCTTGGAAAACAGAATGACAGGGAGAAAGAACAGAGCAGAATAAACCACCGGAAGAGGGTGCAGGTGGAACGGCAGGGCTGTCAAAGCCTCAATGATTTTTTTCTGATGAAGGAGCAGCATAATGAAAGCTTGTGATTTCAAATAAAGCTGTTGATCTAGAACCTGGTGTCATGTGACTTCTGATCTTACCAGAACATTGAACAGACATCTTATATATTTCTCTGCACCTTCTCTGTAGCTCTAACACAATATTCTGCATTCTGTTCTGTTACCCCGATGTACTTATGTTTATTTATAATTTGCATGGATAGCAATGTAAAACAATACTTTTCACTGTATCTCAGTACATGTGATAATAATAAATCAAATCAAATCAAAACTTCACAGGCCAGACCTGTGACCATAATTTCATTGGCTATGAATGTGACTTTAATGTACCTAGTTCCTTCCAGGCAGAATCTGGAGATAATTGCAAGATTTCACAGTCTACCATGAACTTCTGTGTTAAGAGAGATCCCTAATGCTTCCTATCCAAGTTTCCCTGACCTTGACATGCAAGGATATCTAGGTTCACTACCTTTTGAGGATTTACCTGGAGGACTTGCTGCCCCTTTCAGGATGCTTTCCCTCCACCAGGGCCTTTTGCACCATGTCTGAAAGCCTTGGAGCCCATGCAATTCTGTGTCATGTCATCCTTCACCATTTCCTCAATCAGATTCACTTCCTGAATGACTACCAAACAAGATGCACCCTCTCTTAGAGATGCACACCGTCCAATTGCAGACACAAATCTTTCTAGTTTTCTTGCCAAATATCAAATGCTGAGAGGGCCATGAAGGCTTTGACTTCTTGGACAATTTTTTCATTATTTTCCCTGGACTATGGTGGGTTTCATTAATAGCGTTTCAGCAGGATTCCTAGAATATTCATAGAGGCTTAAACTGGGTAGGCTAGCTTTGAATAGTACCTTGACGTAGTGATTTTGTAGCCTTCCTGATGGAGGCAGTCAATGTACGAGGTGTTTAGCTTTGTCTCCACACAATGATCAGTTAAATGATCAAGTAGCACAAAGTTGGCACGTTACTTACGTTGGCCTCCTGCCTGTTTTCATGGTTTATCCAATTCGGCACCATGTACCCCTGAAGCCTTTGGAATTAGGGGCCAACTTTCTGAAGGAGTAAAACTTTAGTTTTCTGACCCTTATTTTATAACTTACTCTTTGATGTAAATGTTAAGGATCAACTGCATATTCTTGGACTGGAATCACGTGTTGAATTTGGACTGACAAATTCTGTTTTCTAAGAACCTGAATTATATTTTGAAGTTCAGGGCCATGCCTAACCTAACAGAACTAAGTAGACTCAGACACCAGTCTGATTTATAACTGTCTGATTCCAATACATTCATTAGAAATACAATTGCATACAGTATATAGTAGAGAATGAGGCCATTCAGCCCTAAGAGGCCATTCTAGCTTTGATGCAGCATATGAAACTACACCTAATATTGCAGAACTTATCCAAACAGCATTGCCCTCCATTCTCCTCTCTCACATCCCTTATCTATATTTCCCTTAAGACTACCTATACTGGTTGCCGTAAGCAATCCCTGTGTCAGTGTGTCCCATTCTCTCTGCTCTTGGAATAAGGAAGTTTCTTGTGGATTACCTGTTAGATTTCCTGGTGAATGTCTCACATGGATAGCCTCTGGTTTTGCACTTTCCTCACATGCGCAAACACACGCGCAATCAAAATTTTCTATAACTTTAATAACCTCTATTGTGCAGCCAGTTAGACTTGCTGGTGAATTTCTAATACCTTATGCTTATCAGTTTCAAACTGCTGTCAAACATGCAGCCAATCTGCCCATTATCAAGACCAATAAAAGAAGGTGAATGAACAAGTTGGAGTTTATGAACAGCTAACTATAAATCTCAAAGCTTTTAATTGTCAGTCCTCAAAGTACCAATTCATTTGCAGCCTGCATTGGCAAAATTTAAACTCAACCACCAGCATGACCATTGCATCGCCACAAATAAATTTAAGATATGGGCAAATAGTGCACATGGTTGAACAGTTGATTCATTTAGTGACATTAATGGGCTTTCTTTCTTCTGTATGTTTGTCTTAAATCAGTTGTCCTATCTTTCAAATTGTGTAACCCATTGCAGAGTGTAAGCTTTAATGCCTTTAATTTCAGATTATAGTCCATCAAACCTGAGCAATTTTCCCTGATGATTAGAATCTGAACAAAGATGAGTTGATCTACAACTTGAATGTTGCTGAAAAAAGACACATTCTGTTAAAACTTTTCATCTTGCACTCATCAGGATATTTAGCAAAAATACAAATTCAAGGGGCAATCCAGTAACCAATATTGGTGCTACAGGAGAGGACAGTGCCTATTGGTTGGCAAATGGACTCTGATCTGCAAAGGCACAGCCATGGAGAGTGGACCCGTTGATGTTGATTGACAGTTAACAGCCAAAATTTGATAAATTTTAAACCAGGCACATTGCCCCTGGTTGGTCAGAGCATTGCCTTGAGAAATTCACCAGTAAGTTGCTGCCATCTATTTTGTTATATTGAAACAGGCATAGTGTTTCTGTTTGCAAATACCAGGGTTTTGTAAATTAATACAGGTAGCTTCTATTACACGCAAATGTGAGCCCAACTGATCTCCAACTTCCAATTCCAACTTGTCATTCTTCCAGTAGAGTGCTCAGCTTGCAACATTCAGAGTAATCATTTTTATGAAACTGCAGAACAATTGTAAAAGTTTTTGAAACTCATCTGTTCTTATTTGCAAGACCTGGGTTGAAATTTACAGAGCAGCACCTGTATTGCTTCAAAGCCTTCTTGCTATAAACTGATGCTAGGTGGTTGTGCAAGTCCAGAGTTAAGATTATCCTGACGTCATAGTGGGGGCTCTTTCACATTTGGTAGCAACTGTGGAGAAAGAAAACAAAAGTTTCAGGTTGATGTTCTTTCATCACAACTGTTGATGATACCCGATTCACTACCACTATATATTATTTTGAGTTCTGTGTGGATCACAGGTTTTCAACAACAGTTTATGTTTATGTAGCATCTTCAACATAGTAAACTGTTCCAGGTATTCCGGAGAAGCATTAGTAAACAAAACTAGACACCATATCGCATTAGGTGACATTGGGAATCATTACCAGAAGCTTGTCTATGTTGCTGCTGTGTTGATCAATACCCTCTGGGATGCCTTGTGAGCTATATATCCTTTTTCTGTATTAGTCTAAGTTACTGACACTAAACAGCAAAAAAATGCCCACACAAAGTCTTTGGGAGAAGAACAGACCAGTCTTGATTAACAAGATAGATTTAATATATGGAATAAATCAGGAGATAATGAGGGCATGTAACAAAGGCAGTGCATCAGTCATGAGTGACTTTAATATTTATGCAGATTGGGATAGTCAGATTGACAGAGGTAGCCATGCGGAAGAATTCACAGAATTTACTTGGGATGGGTTCCCAGGACAAAATGTGGTGGGCCCAAAAAGGGATGCACGTGTTTTGGATCTGTTTATCCCTTAGGAAACAGTAACCACAAAACATGGTAGAATTTAATATTCACTTGGGAAGAACTTGGGTCAGAATAAAAAGTGCTAAGCCTAAAAATGGGTAATTACAAAGGAAAGGGAGCAGAGCTGGCTGGGGTGGACTCAGAAAGGAATTTAGGAGAAAAGAGGGTTAAGGCGCAATGGCAGGCATTTAGGAAAATAGTTCATGTGCCACAGCAAAGATATAGTCTATGGAAGAAGGATTCTATGAAGGGTATAGGCTAATCATGGTTAATAAGGGAAGTTAAGGACAGCATAACATTGAAAGAACAAAACATACAAAGAATAGTGATAAGATTGGGAAAGTTTTAAAAACCAACAAAAGGCGACATAATGAAGAGAAAGAAAATAAATTTTGAGGGTAAACTTACAAGTAATGTCAATATGGGCAGCAAGAGCTTCTTTACATATTCATAAAGGGGGGGGGGGAAGGAAGCCAAAGTGAACGAGACTGGGTGGCATGGTGGCTCAATGTTTAGCGCTACTGTCTCACAGCGCCAATGACCTGGGTTTGAATCTGCCCTCGGGCAACTGTCTGTTTGGAGATTGCACATTCTCCCCGTGTCTGCATGGGTTTTCGTTGGGTGCTCTGGTTTCCTCCCACAGACCAAAGATGCGTAAGTTAGGTGGACTGGCGGTACTAAATTACCCATAGTGTTCAGGGATGGTAGGTTAGGTGGGGTAGCAATGAGGAATGCAGAGTTACAGGGTTGTGATAGGGGGATGCATCTGGGTAGGATACTCTTCAGAGGGTTGTTGTGGACTTGTTGGGCCAAATGGCCTGTTCCCATACCGTAGGGATTCTTAAAACTAAAAGGGGAAGCAGAAACTGGCAGGGAACTTGAATTGCCACTTTGTAACAATTCACAATAGAAGACATAAATAGCCAAAATTACTAGTTGATCAAGGAGGAGAGAAAATAAATACAATAACTATTATAGAGGAAAAATGTCAGAGGGAAACTAATAGGACTAAAGACTGATAAGTCCCCGGAAGAAATAGATATTGTATATTTGAATAAAAACTAAAAAAACTGTGGATGCTGTAAATCAGAGACAAAAATGGAAACTGCTGGAAAAGTTCAGTGTTCTGGCAACATCTGTGGAGAGAAATCAGAGTTAATGTTTCGGGTCGGGTGACCCTTGCTCAGAATGGTTCTGAGGAAAGGTCACGCCACCTAAAATGTTAACTCTGATTTCTGTCCACACGTGGTGCCAGACCTGCTGAGCCTTTTCAGCAATTTCTACTTTTGTCTTGTATATTTGGATTTTCAGAAGACATTTGGTAATGCAGCACAGATTACGTAACCCAATAAGGTAAGAAACTATGGAATTAGAGGTAGAATATTAGCATGGATAGAGGTTTAGCTAACTAATAGAAAACAGAGAATTGGGATAATGAGGGCATTTTCAGGATGGCAACTCTAACTAGATGAGTGCCACAGGAGTCAGTGCTGGGGCCACTATTACTTACACTATATATGAATGAGTTTGATAAAGCAAGTGAATGTACTTAAAGTAATGTTTGTGCACGACACAAAGATAGGTGGGAAGGCAAGTGACAAAAATGATATAATGAAATGGATGGTTAAAATTAATGTGGGAAAATATGAGGTTATGTATTTTGGCAGCTGAAGCCACCAGCCTCTGAAGGTGGATTAATGAAAATCAAGGAGGCTAAAGAGACCAGAATTAGAAGAGTACAAATTTCTCAGAAGACTGGAGCATTGGAGGAAAATGCAGAGGTAGAGCAGTGTGCTACCTTAGTGTGTTTCAAGAATGAGGATGTGAATTCTAATGGCTAGAAATGGTTTGACTGAGAGTCAGTATAGGTCAGTGAGCGCATGGGTGATGGATGAAAGGGACTAGGTGCAATTAGGGACACAGGGAGCAGACTTTTCAATGACTTCAAGTATGTGAAAGGCAAAATGTGGAAGACCAACTGGTAGTGTTTTTCAATATTCTAGCCTAGAGGAAGCAAAGGCATGAATGAATGGTCCAGCGTTAGACAAGCTGAAGTGGGGCTGAGTGAGGCAATGTTACAGAGGTGAAACAGGTGGATACAGTGATGCATAGAAAATGTGAGCAGGAGTAAGCCATTCAACCTGATCCCCCGATAGTGAGGGCTAGTAGACAGACGCTGTTCCCAACACAAAACTTACAAAGTGTAATTTCAGTCAAAAAAATTAAGCAGTATAAAGAATTGTAGCTTCTCCTTTATGGCTATAAGACTGGTTGTTTAATTATTGAACTCTGCAATTAGAATATAGCCTAATATTCACACGCTATCAGGTAAGACTTTTATTCAATGATTTTTTTTAAGAGTCTTCCTAAGATTGTACTTGTTCTTAAATTTGAAGCCATGTTAACAATCTCCAATCAATTGGAAGGATTGTTGTGTGAGATCAGATCTGGCAGGATACTGTACCTTAGTTCCACACAGGATGCTGGATTGTCTCAGATGAATGCTATAATTATCCTCCATGTACCATTACTGTGCCCTGTGCTTGTGGGGAAACAATACTATAGCCATTAGCTACAAATTTAAATTATAACAAAATCTTTGTTCCTCGTCATTCCCAAGCCAACATTTTTTTTTGTGTAAAGGAAACCTGCTTGCCCTCATAATAGTTTATCGCACTGTCTGTTTGTCATTACAGCATTTAAAAGCTCCAAGCCATTTCCGAATCTCTTTCATCCTGTTTTATGATGGAATGGAGGATATTTCACTTGTAATTATTTTTGTGTTTCTTTTCACATCGTTTGTCAACCAGTTTAAGCAGATATTTGAATAACCCACATTTTTTTTTGGCAGCCATTAACAGGTCTGTATCTATTCCCAGAAAACACGCACTATTTTAACATAGTCACAAACACCTTTATTTTAAAGAGAAGGTCTTACAATGTTATACTTTCCGTTCACATGTACAAAGTTATAAGAAATAATTTAAAAGTGTAGCGACTGTTAGTCTGTAGGAAAATGAGGTTGTCACATTGATACAAAGTTGACTTTTATAAACATGAATGAGGTAAGATAAAATATACTGAGGCACCTTAGAGTGGAATATATCAAAAAAAAATGTATCTGTTGCACTTTGTGTAGTTTCCAATTTGAAATGTCTTGCCCTCAGGCTGTATAACTGATATGGAATGTATTTTGTAAATATTAAGATCACTACAATGATAGAGCGCGGTCTGTCTGTCTTGGGACAAGTTGAATTTTCTTGCAAATTCTGTAATAGTCAAGTCAAATGTTTTGTTTACAAATTTTGTGAATAAAGCATATCTTTAAGGGAAAAAGTTATTCTATCCTTAATGTTTTCCTTACCTCTGGACTTGATTATTCCAACACATTCCTGGCTGGTTCCCAGGAAGGGTGAAATCATAATGTTGGGAGTTTTCTATAGGCCTGCCAACAGCCCACAGGAGACAGAGGAGCAGATATGTAGTTAGATGCCGGAAAGGTGCGAAAAAGGCAGAGTGGTTGTGGTGGATGACTTCAACTTTCCTCTTATTGACTGGTGCTCCCTTAGAGCCAGCAGCTCAGATGGAGGGCAATTTGTTAGATGTGTCCTGCAGGGCATTTTGAGACAACGTGTTGACCAGAGAGGAGGCCATACTAGAATTGGTGGTAGGGAATGAGCCAGGACAGATGATCAATGTTTCAGCAGGAGAGCATTTTGGGCTTAGTGACCACAACCCCCATAAAATTTTGAGTAGTCATGGACAGGGACAAGAGTAGCCCTGAGGTGAGGGTGCTTAATTGGGCAAGGACCAATTATATCCAAATTAGACAAGAATTGGGGAATGTGGATTGGGAACAGTTATTTAAGGGCAAATCTGCATCTGGCATGTGGGAGGCTTTTAAAGACCAGTTGATCAAAGTGCAGGATATGCATGCCCCTGCAAAACTGAAGGATAGGAATGGCAGGATTCAGGAACCATGGATGACGAGGGAAATTGTAAACTTAGTCAAAATGATAAAGGAAGGATATGATAGGTTTCGGAAGCAACAAACTGATGAAGCCATTGAGGAATATGGAGGAACTAGGAAGGAACTTAAAAGTGGAATTAGAAAATCTAAAAGGGGCCATGAAATATCTTTAGCAAACAGGGTCCAGGAGAATCCCAAGGCTTTTTTATGCATATGTTAGAAAAGAGAGGGTAGCAAGGGTAAAAGTAGGCCCATTCATGGGCAAAGGATGTAAATTATGTGAGGAGCCATGGGAGGTGTGAGAGATCTTTAATTAGTACATTGTATCTGTATTCACCGAGGAGAATGACATAACTGATGTCGAGTTCAGGGATGAGTGTTTGTATACTCTAGAGAATGTCAATATATTGAAAAAGGAAGTTTTGGATATCCTAAATTGCATCAGGGTAGACAAGTCCCCAGGGCCAGGTGGGATCTTTCCCAGGTTACAGTGAGTTGCAAGGGAAGAAATAGCTGGGGCATTACCAGATATCTTCACATCCTCTTTGACCACAGGTGAGGTTCCAGAGGGCTGGAGGTTATCCAGTGTTGTTTCCTTGTTTAAGAAATGAAGCAGAGGTAATCCAGGAAATTACAGGCTGGTGAGCCTGATGTCTGTGATGGGGAAAGTCTTGGAGAAAATAATGAGGGACAAGATATATACACATTTGGAAGAAAATGGACTAGTTAGTGACAAGCAACATGGTTTTGTAGGGGGAAGGTCGTGTCTCACCAACCTGATTGAATTTTTTGAAGACGCGACAAAGATAACTGATGAAGGAGAGGCTGTGGATGTAGTTTACATGGACTTTAGTAAGGCATTTGATAAAGTTCCACATTGCAGATTGGTTCAAAAACTAAAATCAGATGGAATTCAGAGTGGGCTGGCTAGATGGATACAAGACTGGCTTGGTCATAGAAAACAAAGGATAGCGGTGGAAGGGTTTTGCAGAATGGAGCCCAGTAATTAGTGGTGTTCCACAGGGATCAGTCTTAGTCCTCACTTGTTTGTAGTTTTTATAAATGATCTGGAGGAAAATGTGTGTTATCTGATTATTAAGTTTGCAGATGACATAAAGATTGATGGAGGTGCTGATAGTGCCAACGATTGTGAAAGGATAGAACAGGATATAGATAGATTGGTGACTTGGGCACAGAAATGGAGATGGAGTTTAATCTAGACAAATGCAAGGTGATACATTTTGGAGGATCAAATTTAGATGTGAACTATACTGTTAATGGCAGAACCCTTTGGAAAATTAACATACAGAGGGATCTGGGCATGCAGGTCCACAGTTCCCTAAAATAGGCAACACAGGTGACCAAGGTGATTCAGAAGGCATATTGGCCAGGGCATGGAGTTGGCAAACCATGTTGCAGCTATATAAAACCCTTGTTTGGCCATATTTGGAGTATTGTGAGATAACAAGGTGTAGAGCTGTCTGAACACAGCAGGCTAAGCAGCATCAGAGGAAAAGGAAGGCTGACGTTTCGGGCCTAGGGCCTCCTTCATTTTTTCTGAAGGAGGGTCTAGGCCCGAAACATCAGCCTTCCTTCTCCTCTGATGTTGCTTGGCCTGCTGTGTTCATCCAGCTCTACACATTGTTCTCTCAGATTCTCCAGCATCTGCAGTTCCTACTATCTTTGGAGTATTGTGTGTAGTTTTGGTCACCACATTACCAAAAGGACGTGGAAGCTTTGGAGAGAGTGTGGAGAGGATTCACCAGGATGTTGCTCAGTGCATTGGCTATGAGGAAGGATTAAAAAGACTAGGATTGTTTTACTGGAAAGATGGTGACTGAGAGGAGACCCTATAGAAGTCTACAAAACTGAGAAAGGCATAGATAAGACAGATAGTCAGAGACTTTTTCCCAGGGTTGGAGTTTCAGTTACAAGGGGGCACAGGTTCAAGGTGAGAGAGGGAAAGTTTAAGGTTTTTTTGCAGAGCGGTAGGAGTCTGGAATGCACTGCCAGGGGAGGTGCTGGAAGCAGGCACATTGGTGATATTTAAGAGGCATCTGGTTAGTTACATGAACAGGCAGGGAATAGAGGGATACAGATCAAAGAAGGGAAGAGGGTTTGGTTTTTTAGTTTGCTACACAGGCTTGGAGAGCCAAAGGGCCTGTTCTTGTGCTGTAATTCTCTTTTGTTCTTCTTTTCCTTGTTCTTTTGGTTCCCACATTCTGTCTTCTGTAAACTTCAGATGATTCAAACTATCTCTAATTTTAACTATCAGAAAACACCACTCCTCCCTCACTCCTGTGCTCACTGACCTCCAGCCAAGGAGCACCTTTATTTTGAAATTGTAATCCTTATTTTCAAAATTGTCCATGGTGCCCAAAACTTCTCTATATTTCTGGAAGCTCCTCCAATCTCACACCCTTCCTGGATTTCTTCTCATCTAATTCTGGCCTGTAGCTCAATCCCAATTTCCATTCTTCTGTCCAGTTTGGCTTTATCTTTATTTATTCAGGCCTTAAGCTCTGCAATACCTTCCCTGCACTTCGTGCCCCCTACCTTGCTCTCTTCCTTTGAGACAGTACTTCATATTTCCCTCTTTGTGCATGCTCCTGGCCAAGGCAGAAAGTTCAAAGGAAATGTGAGGGATAAGTTTTTCACAGAGTGCGGTAGGAATTTGGAGTGCACTGCCAGGGTTCATGGTGGAGGCAGATATGATAAGGATGTTTAAACACTTTCAGATAAGCACTTGACTATGCAAGCAATGGAGGGATATGGACCCAGAGCAGGCAGAAGGGATTAGTTTACTTTAGCTTCATGATCGACACAACATTTTGAACCAAAGCACCCATTTCTGAGCTGTACAGTTCTATGTTCTATGTAATCTGAAATCTCCTTATTTGCATCAGTGTTACATTTTGTGTTATGCTGCTTCTGTGAAATGCCTCGGGATATTTTATGACATCAAAGGTGCCATGTGAATGTAAGTTGTTGCTCAAATAGCAAAGTTGGTCAGGAAACTGGTGGAACATACTACTCTTTCTTCAATGTTTTAAAGGGACAATAGAAGGCAGAGGTGGGATTTTGAAAAGGATGGTACCCCTGAAAATAAAGTATGGATATGCTCACCACACTGCAAAAAAGCCTTATGTGATACTCTGAAACCATGAGTTGGAGGTTGGACTGACAAGCAGAATCTTCCACCTATTATCCCTAATGATACAACACATACTATTTGCACTGTGCAGTTATATTAGGCACAGTTTTGTCTTGCTTTTTTTGCCTGTTTTATGAAGAGTGAGAAGACAAAAAAGGAACATTTGTTTTTGGCATTTCTATGGTTGGGATTACAGGAGAACAATTATCTTAACTTGTGCTTAGTGTCTCTGCCTCATAGAAGAAGCCTAACATTTCAGGAAAATAAAACAGAAAACAAAAGACTGAACTGCACAGAAGTGGCCCTGATTTTGTGCCAGAGCTAATATTTTCCATTTGGGCAAGCCAGAGATATTACAATTCCCCTGCAGCCATACTAAATAACCAGAAAGACTGAAGAAATGTCAGACTCACTGTCATGTCAGTTAAGGCAACAAAATCTACCAAACTGCCAGAGTTTGAGCAGTTTAAGCTGGGCTATCGTGACGTGTCTGCTGTACCTTTGTTTAGTATCCATCCAAGGTACATTGCAGCAATTATTATCATATTTTATTGTGATGTCGCCTCTGGCCACGTTCCCCACCCCCTTCCCGCAACCTCATCACTTTATGGCTAAGGAATGTACAACAGGTCATAGAAAATTCCCACTAACTGACTCACTATTATTCTTTTGTCAGTAACTGACGGTGGCTTCACCCGGGGCTGTATTGTAGCTGAGACTGATTCTGGCCACACCTGACAGCCACAGGTTCCCACTGAATGATGTTGGTATGACACCACAACTAGTCTCTTTATTTTTTAATTCAAGACCGTGTCTCGTGTACGTGCAGCTGAACCTCTGAGGGAAGCTGTACTTTCACAGTGATCCCAAGTGATCGGCTTGTGTTAGTAATTTGTTTAGAAGTTGGACTATTACAGGTCTGTGGCCTGACCAACTGCACAATGTAATAAAAAATATTGTCTATCAGTGACCCAGAAGATCTGAAGAACCCATACTGGAACATATCACTGTGGGTGCAGTGCTATGTCTGAGATGGGAGCTGCGCTCTTTTTTTCTCTAGTCTGACCACTCCACTAATCATAATACATGTTTAAGTATTTTACCCAATCACTAAGATGGTCAATTATACGCTGCCTTTGTATCAGTTTCAGAATACAAAAACAAAATTACAAGTTTACTTCAATAAATAACAAAATTACTGATTTATTGTGAAAACAACACTCATCAATAATGCAAAGCTATTGAAAACGCACACTGAAATTTGAAATATAAATACTAACATTTTTAACTAACCGAAACCACATTCTAACACTCACATTAAAAAAACACAAAAAGCTTGAATTTTCTCAGTCCCTGAACAACGTGAGAAATAACAGGCCAGTTTAGAAATTACAGATAGATTTAAAAAGTCACATTTTTGATGGAGAGAATCCAATGTCTGATTTTATAACCAGGTTTGTGTGAGGAACTTGCTCATGAGTTTTAAGAGACGTATTTCCAGGCAGCAAATTGTCAATAGCGCCTTATATCCTCATGTCAATAGCTGCTTCCTGTTGTCCCATGCAGTGGAGAGAAACAAGTTGGTAACAGATCCTGGTGTGAAAGTTACAGCTGGTACCTGGCAGCTCCAACTCACCATTAGCTCCTCCTCTGTACCTCCACCTTGGCCAGCAGCCCCTAACCTCTCACAGTACGCTCCATAGTTACTGACCACCGGCAATCCCTGTTCACAGAAGTTGAAATTGGGCACGCACCAGCCGCAAGACATCCCCATGGCACATAGAATATGGTTCACATTGAATAGGGTTTGCTACTTCAATGCTGCACTTTGAAGCGCACTGGCACCTTTCACTGTATTGCTGCTGCTGCCAGGGCACCTTGTACTGAGGAAGAACAAGTCATCTGATGGATTGGAGGCTGGGTATCTCAGAGTTCCTCAATTGCTCACTTTGCACCCGCGTTTGTGTCACACTTGCACGATGGGTCACGCATAGCATGTACTTCAGCCAAATTGCCATGTCTCCATGTCTAAAGGACATAGCCCTTGCTCAAGTCAAAGGAGGACTCTCATCAGGCAGAGAGTCTCACCACAATTACTCAAGGTCAGCGTCCAATCTCAGTCCAGAGACTTAGATATAATCGGCTGCCTGCTTGGAGTGGTCAGGGTCAAGGATAATAACATAAGAACATAAGAACATAAGAACTAGGAGCAGGAGTAGGCCATCTGGCCCCTCGAGTCTGCCCCAGCACTCAATAAGATCATGGCTGATCTTTTTGAGACTCAGCTCCACCTACCCGCCTGCACACCATTACCGTTAATTCCTTTACTGTTCAAAAATTTATCTAGCCTTGCCTTAAAAACATTCAGTGAGGTAGCTTCAACAGCTTCACTGGGCAGGGAATTCCACAGATTCACAACCCTTCGTGTGAAGAAGTTCCTCCTGACCTCAGTCCTACATCTGCTTCCCTTTATTTTGAGGCTATGCCCCCTGATCCTAGTTTCACCTGCTAGTGGAAACAACCTCCCTGCCTCCACCTTATCTATTCCCTTCATAATCTTACATGTTTCTATAAGATATCCCCTCATTCTTCTGAATTCCAATGAGTATAATCCCAGCCTACTCAGTCTCTCGTCATAATCCAACCTTCTCAACTCTGGAATCAACCGAGTGAATAGCCTCTGCACCCCCTCCGGTGCTAGTATATCCCTTCTCAAGTAAGGAGACCAAAACTGCACACAGTACTCCAGGTGTGGCCTCACCAGGACCCTATACAGCTGCAGCATAGCCTCCCTGTTTTTAAACTCCATCCCTCGAGCAACGGCAGACAAAATTCCATTTGCCTTTTTAATCACCTGCTGCATCTGCAATCCCACCTTCGGTGATTCACGCACAAGGACACCCAAGTCCCTCTGCACAGCAGCGTGCTGCAATTTTTTACCATTTAAAACATAGTCCATTTTGCTGTTATTCCTACCAAAAAGGATGACCTCACACTTATCAACATTGTTCTCCATTTGCCAGACCATTGCCAACTCACTTAGACTATCTATATCCCTCTGCAGTCTTTCAGTGTCTTCTGCATACTTTACTCTACCACTCACCTTAGTGTTATCTGCAAATTTTGACACACCACACTTAGTCCCCAACTCCAAATCATCTATGTAAATTGTAAACAATTGATGTCCCAACACTGATACCTGAGGCACACCATCAGCAACTGACCCTCAACCAGAAAAACACCCATTTACCCCTACTCTTTGCTTACTACTGGTCAACCAATCCTCTATCCATGCCAATACATTACCTGTAATACCGTGCAACTTTATCTTATGTAGCAGTCTTTGGTGTGGCACCTTGTCAACTGCCTTCTGGAAATCCAGATACACCACATCCACAGGTTCCCCATTGTCCACTATGCAAGTAATGTCCTCAAAGAATTCCACCAAATTGGTTAAACATGACCTATTCTTCATGAACCCATGCTGGGTGTTCCCAATGGGACAGTTTATATCCAGATGTCTTGCTATTTCTTCCTTAATGATAAATTCAAGCATTTTCCCCACTACCGAAGTTAAGCTAACTGGCCTGTAGTTACCTGCTTTTTGTCTACTTCCTTTTTTAAACAGTGGCATCACATTCGCTGTTTTCCAATCTGCAGGAACCACCCCAGAGTCCAGTGAATTTTGGTAAATAATTACGAGTGCATTTGCTATTTCCCCCATCACCTCTTTTAGTACCCTGGGATGCATTTCATCAGGGCCAGGAGACTTGTCTACCTTTAGCCCCATTAGCTTGCCCAGCACTGCCTCCTTAGTGATAATGACAGTTTCTAGGTCCTCACCTGCTATAACCTTCTTGCCATCAGTTTTCGGCATGTTATTTGTGTCTTCCACTGTGAGGACCGACACAAAATAACTGTTTAATGCCTCGGCTATTTCTTCATTCCCAATTATTAAATTGGCCTTCCCATCCTCTAAAGGACCATGTTTACCTTCGCCACTCTTTTACGATTTACATATTTATAGAAACTTTTGCTGCCTGTTTTTATATTCTGAGCTAGTTTACTCTCATAATCTATCTTACTTTTCTTTATAACTTTTTTTGTGGCTTCCTGTTTGCCTTTAAAGATTTCCCAGTCTACTAGTTTCCCACTCCTCTTTGCTTTTTTGTATGTTTTTTTTTCAATCTGATACTTTCCTTTATTTCCTTAGACATCCATGGCTGGCTGTCTCTTTTCCTACAGTTCTTCCTTATTACTGAAATATATTTCTGCTGAGCACTGTAAAAAATCATTTTGTGAGTCCTCCACTGATCCTCAATTGACCCACCATAAAGTTTTTGCTCCCATTTTACCTTACCTAACTCCTCCTTCATCCCATCGTAGTCTCCTTTGTTTAAGCACAAGATATTGGTACTGGATTTAACCTTCTCACTCTCCATCTGTATTTTAAATTCGACCATACTGTGATGACTCCTTCTGAGAGGATCCCTAACTGTGAGATCATTAATTATTCCTGTCTCATTACACAGGACTAGATCTAGGATAGCTTGCTGCCTCGTACGTTCCATTACATATTGTTCAAGGAAATTATCGTAGATGCATTCTATGAACCCCTCCTCAAGGCTGCCATGACCGACCTGGTTTGACCAACCGGTATGTAGATTAAAATCCCCCATGATAATCGCTGTACTTTTTTTACATGCATTAGCTATTTCTATGTTTATTGCCCGCCCCACCACAATGTCATTATTTGGTGGCCTGTAGACCACACATATCAGTGACTTCTTCTCCCTGCTATTCCTTATTTCCACCCAAATGGATTCAACCTTTTTTCAGTAGAACCTATATCATCTCTCACTACCGGTCTGACATCATCCTTAAAAATGAGAGCGACACCACCTCCCTTACCTTCCTGTCTGTCCTTCCGAACAGTTTGATACCCCTGGATATTTAACTCCCAGTCATGACCATCCTGTAACCATGTCTCTGTAATGGCCACTAAATCATACCCATTTGCCATGATTTGCGCTGTCAACTCATCCACCTTGTTTCAAATGCTCCGAGCATTCAGATAAAGTGCCCTTATGCCCGTTTTTGCACCTTCTTTTTGGGTCCTATTACTTCCATTACTAACAGCTCTTGAGTTCTCCTTCCCTTTAACTTTTTTCCCAATTTTCAATGGAGTTGAAGCTTCCTCGTCACCTGTTAACCTGCTGCTTTTCCTTACATTAATTTGTTATTCTCCTTCTACGCTCCTCCTCCTTTCCCCGCTATTTACTAGTTTAAAGTCCTATTGACCACCCTATTTACCCTTTTTTCCAGAACACTGGACCCGGCCCTGTTTAGGTGGAGCCCATGCCAGCGGTATAGATCTCTCCTGTCCCAGAACTGACGCCAGTGCCCCATGAAAAGGAAACCCTCTTTCCCACACCACTCTTTTAGCCACGTGTTTACTTCCCTGATCCTTGCCTTGGTACCTACGTGGACCACAACAACTGGATCCTCCCCCTCCCTCACTAGTATCCTCTCAAACCGGCCAGAGATGTCTCGCTCCCTGGCACCAGGCAGGCAACACACCATGCGGGATTCTCTATCCCGCTTGCAAAGGATACTGTCTATCCCCCTGATGATGGAATCCCCTACAACTACAGTCTGTCTGTTAGCTCCCCCCTCTTGAATGGCCTCCTGGACCATGGTGCCATGGTCAGTTGACTCATCCTTCCTGCAGCCCTGTTCCTCATCCACGCAGGGAGCAAGTGCCTCATACCTGTGGGACAATGTCAAAGGCTGCGGCTCCTGTGTTCCTGTCTGCAGGGTCCCTCTACCTGCCTCACTCGCAGTCACACACTGCTGTCCCTGCCTGCTGATCGAATTAACATTAGTTAATCTACCAGGTGTGACTGCCTCCTGGAACACAGCATCCAGGTATCTCTCCCCCTCCCGGATGTGCCGCAGTGTTAGGAGTTCGGATTCCAGCTCAACAATTTTGAACTGGAGATCCTCAAGCCGCCAACACTTGCTGCAGATGTGGTCACTGCCGTTCTCAATGGGATCAGCTAGCTCCCACATCATACAGCGACAACACATTACCTGGCCTGCCATCTCTACTTAGCTAATTATTTTAAATTAATTAGTTTTTTTTTTAGTTTTGCAGTGTTGTCTCTTTATGTGTTCTCCGCACCAGTAAGTTTACTCTGTAAATGTATCACTACAGTCTGGGGAGTGGGCCACGGCCATTCCTGCTCGTCCAGTTTGACCAGTCTGGGGATTTGTGGCAGTCAGTCAGGGAGCTGCCCAGAATAGTAGGGAAGCTGGGGGAGCCAATTGTAGAAATTAGAAGCAGTATGATGTGAAACAGAGAGAACAATAAAAGTGAAGAGACAACTTTAGGGGAAGTAGGTGATAGTGCATTTGGAGGACATGTGTTATTGTGATAAACAAAAATTCATTACTGCTGCCAAAGTAACTCTCTCAAACTGCTTTAAATATCACCATGGCTACAAAAAGACTTAGAAGTCAATTACTAACATCAGGCACACATAAAATGCATATGCCAGTAACCCAAAATCCAAATTTATAAATAAAATAATTGTTAGTGATATATATATATCACATTTTTATCATAGCAGAACAATGTAGAATTTGAGTATGCTTGAAGATAAGAAATGACTCAAAAACAAAAGTGCATTAGCAAAAATACTATTACTTATATTTTTTACCGTATTGCACCAGAATTCCTTTGCATGTTATTATTTTGTATTGCAGTCCATCTTTATCTACACACATCATATTTTCTGTGTTATAATTCACTTGGCATGATCTGGTTGATATGGTATCTTATATGTAGCATTCCCCAAACTCTATTTTAGCTTGTACAAAGGATGCAAGCTGACATGTATGATACAATAGCTATCAGAAATTAAACTACACGAGCCACGCAAATACTTTGGCTAACCGAATAATTCAAAGATTAGGTATTTAGAGTCATAGAGTCATACGGCATAGAAACAGATCCTCTGGTCCAACTTGTCCATGCTAATCAAATTTCCCAAACTAAACTAGCCCCATTTCCCTGCATTTGGCCCATATCCCTCGAAACCTTTCCTATTCATGCACCTGTCCAAATGTCTTTTAAATGTACTAACTGTACCTGCATCCACCACTTCCTCTGGCAGTTCATTCCAGACATGAGCCACTCTCTGTGTGAAAAAGTTACCCCTCGGGTCCCTTTTTAATCTTTCTCCTCACCTTAAAAATATGCCCCCTAGGTCTGAATTTCCCAACCAAGGGAAAAGACCTTTGTTATTCACCTTATCTACACCCCTCATGATTTTATAAACCTCTATAAGGTCACCCCTCAATCTCCTACGCTCCAGTGTAAAAGGTCCCAGCCTATCCAGCCTCTTCCTATCACTGAAACCCTCCAGTCTTGGCAACATCCTCGTAAGTATTTCCTGAAACCTCTCCAATTTAATAATATCCTTCCTTTGGCAGGGCAGCCAGAGCTGTATACAATAGTCCGAAGGTGGCCCCACCAACCTCAACATGACATCCCAATCCCTGTACTCAAAGATCTGAGCAATGAAGGCAAGTGTGCTAAACAGCTACTTAATCACTCCATCTACCTGTGATGCCACTTTCAAAGAACTAAGTACCTCAACCCCTAGGTCTCTCTGTTCAACAACACTACCCAGGGCTCTGCAATTAACTGTATAAATCCTGCCGTTGTTCTCATTACCAAAATGCAATACCTCACTTTTATCCAAAATAAACTCCAGCTTCCACTCCTCAGGTCATTGACCCAATTGATCAAGATCCCTTTGTAATCTTAGATAACCTTCTTCACTGTCCACTATAACACCAGGTACTCATCTCTTGACTCCCCACCAGCACAGCTTTGAGAGAATATTGCTCCCCATAGCTTTTACACTAAGAACATGATGGAATACTTTCCATTCACCTGGACATGTGCAGTTACAATAATACTCAAGAAGCCTAATACCATCAGGGCAAAGCAACGCAAATGACTGGGACACCCAAACACCAACTTCAAAGTTTGGTCCCTGCATCTCTCGAGCATACCATCTACAAACTGCTCAGCAACAGGCTGAACCCTGTTTGGTAACAGCCATTGAACTCATGACCTTGCTGAATTTTCATCACCTGTGGGTTGGAGACTAAACATAGACTAGGTGACCATTTCGCTGAGCATCTTCACCTGACTTGAAACAGCCAGCCTAGTCTCCTGGTCACTGCCCATATCAACATCCCACTCCTCCTCTGACATGTCTATCCTCGGTCTCCTCTAGAGTCATACAGTGACTTGGAAAGCGAATTTGAGAAGCAACATCTTATCTTCCGCCTGGGCACACTACAGCCTAGAGGGTGTAACACTGAGTTCTCTAATTTCAAATAACACCCCCACCCATCCTCCAGCTCCCTTTCCAGCCCTGTCTCCTCCCTTCCATTCTACCTTCGAACCCTCCCTTCCAGCCATGAACAGGTTCAGCCCTCCCATCGACCAGCCAGGTTGTACCTACTATCAGTCTCCACCTATCACCACCATTTCACCTTCACCGCAGCCCCCACCTTATCTCCAGCTTCCGCTATCCTCACATTCAGTTCTGAAGAAGGGTAATACCCGAAACATTGACTGCTCCTTTCCTCCAGATACTGCCTGGCCTGCTGTGTTCTTCCAGCCTCCTGTCAGTCTATCTAAGATCCTTGAATTCCCTTCTTTTGAGCACTGTGGGTAAACTTCACATGAACTCCAAGTTTCAAGAAGATGGCTTACCATTCCCTTCTGGGCAATATGTTCTGACGTTGCAAGCAATACCCACATCCCATGAACAAATATTTTAAAATATCCCATATGAACATATTCCAGCTCATATCTAATCTGCAATGTAGCAAATCTCAAACACAACCCAGCCATCACTTCACACGCCCTTCATAGAAAGTACTTACTACTTAATTAGAGTTAAAGTTGCTTCCTTTAAATTGCATGAGAAACAAAACACAACAACTCTACATTTCCTCTTCTCAATTGCATGTTAGCATTTTTGCTCAAATGCAATAATTATAGTTCAGTTGTTGATTTAAGAATCAAAGTCACATTTTCATGCTGGAGATTGAGATTTTACAATGTGCAACTGCAGCCTTTATTTATAATTACTGTGTGGGAATGGTCTTTTTCCCTTAAGGCGTATTTATTTAATTGAAAATTGCTTTAAATAACTATCCTGAGTGAGTGTATGATTTTGTTCAGCTAATTTGCTTTGGTATTCAAAGCCTTGCCTTTATATGTCTCATTCAGTGATACAAGGGTTGTGGTTTATTTCATCTCTTGTGTTCTGACTGAGGTGCACAAGCATTTTACTTTGGATTTATTTGGTGAAGTGACTTGTGAGGAGTAGTGCTCCATCAGACATATGTGTCGTGTAGAGAAGGTTGCTAGTTTGAGATCCAATAACAACCTGCAAGGCACTAAAATTGTATGACCTCATCTAACAGCAAGATAGTTTGAGGTAGTGTGGGGCTGTGGTTGGGGATTGCTGCAGGTGTTTCTCCTGAAGCTGAGATCTCCCTTTGCTCATCTAATACTCTGTTGCCTGCATTCTACCACATACTTGAGTCACTCTTCGTCCTTTACACCAATGTTAACTTCTAATATACAGTAGCTCCAATATAAAGTTCACAATCTCCCATTCAAACCTTGATCTTGATACTCTGTCTATGCCAAACCTTTTCCATCTCTGCAACTCTCCCACCCTGAATCCTTAGGGTAGTGTTCAATTGATCTGCGTTTGATTCAATGAATCTGGTAACTAACCTACGCTCACTGTGTTTGACTGGTGAAGTCCGGATGTGGGTTCGGAGAAAACTAAGAAGGTATAGAAGTTAAAGTAGGGAGCTAGATACAGAGTGAAGAAAGAGACAATGGGCATTGTAAGTGATTGTAAAACAAAAACCTCTGTGTACATAGAAACTAGTATCAAATCAAAACAAATGAATAACATATCCAGCACTTAATTCTACAAACATTAGTTTCTTGGTAAAGCCGCTTCTCTATACCTTGTATTCCCCTCGACCCTATTGATACTTCTAAATTCTCCCAAAGCCAGTCCACTCTGTATGTAAGAGAGTTAAGAGGTTTTGTTGCGGGGACGGGGCGTGAGGGATGTGTTCTGGGAAATGCGAGAGACACGGTCGAGGGCGTTCCCCCACAGTGGTCGAGAACGCCCTCGATCGTGTCTCCCGCATTTC
>JAHRHZ010000046.1:7784529-7818720 GCA_024137785.1 Ginglymostoma cirratum
GTCTTTTTGGCAAAGTTTTGCTTATTCTTCCTTTTAGTTGCTTCTTTGATTCATTATCTATTTCTTCGATTATTCTTTCAAGAAGTGTTTTTGCGTACCTTTCAATACTGAAGGTGGCATATAGATTCAAGTTTTTTTTTCAGTGCACGGTTTGATAAAAGGGCCAGGATGTCTACCTTGGACCAAATTCACCCCTCTTGTGCTGAATGTTTCTGCGTCTCACTGTGATTTATGGCTTCTTGTGGCTAAGTGGATCAAGGGATATGTTGGAGGGCAGAATTAATGTATTGAGCTCTGTGATCAGCCATGATCATGTTAAGGGGTCAAATAGCCTACTCCTGCTCCTATCTTCTATGGTATGATTGCTTTCACTAGAACAAAGATTTAACTTACCCTTGACTGCATACTGAGAGAGTGCTACAATGTCAGAGGAGTTTTTTTTAGATGAGATATCAAATTGAGGCTCTCTCTGGCCCCTTAGGTGGCTGTAATAGATCCCATGGCATGATTTCAAAAAAAAGTGTCCCTGGCCATTATATATTCCTCAATCAAGATCACAAAATAAAACAGATCAGCTCATTATTATCATATTGTTCTTTCTGGAATCTGTTTGGGTACAAATTGGCTGTTGTATTTCCTATGCAATGATGGCAGCAAAGTTTTAAACACGCTTCATTGACTGTAGAGCACGGAGGCACATCTAGTTGGAATTTGTCATGAATCACAATGATACTTCCATTCCTGGTATCCAAGCTCATTTTCACAGGGGATGGGATGAGGGGCGGGCTGTGAGTTGCCTTACCCTTTGTTCCTTGGCATAAATGGCCAGATGCCTCCACTGAATTCTGGGCGCCTTTGGAATCAAGAGCATGTAGATTGGATCAGATAAGAGCACCTTCACTCCCAGTATATTTATTTAGGTTTAGCAAGGTATACCTTTGGAGAGCTGAAGTAGGTCTGTAGATATGGGTCAAGGACGCTTGTAGGTCAGCATCTGGAAACCTTTTCGGGGTGAGGGACGGGGCTTGTTTATAGAGAGCTCTTTGGGCTGGTTAACTATGTAAGCTAAATTTAAATACTGATGAATGGCAATGATTTTCTCTATAGAAAGTAGTCTGCCATATAGAAATTTAAGTTATTTAGCCTGAGCTCTGAGGAAGGGTCACTGGACCTGAAATGTTAACTCTGTTTTCTCCTTCACAGATGCTGCCAGACCTGCTGAGCTTTTCCAGCAACTTTGTTTTTATTCAGATTTTCACCTTAGTGCTCCTCCTTTATTCATTCACAGGACGAAGGCATCACTGCCCAGGCCATCCCTAATTACCCAGAGGGCAGTTAAGAGTCAACCACATTGCTGTGGTTGGTACATGTAGTCCAGACCAGGTAAGGATGGCAGTTTCCTTCGCTAAAGGACGTTAGTTGAATAACTTTGATCAGTTTTCTCAGGACTGAAGAAGGGTAATACCCGAAATGTTGTCTGCTCCTTCCCTCCAGATGCTGCCTGGCCTGCTGTGTTCTTTCAGTCTCCTGTTTGTCTACGCTGGATTCCAGCATCTGCAGTTTTATTGCCTCTAGCCAATCAAGCAGTCAACTTTGTCCTGAACAGAGCCAAGCTTCATGATTATCATTGAAGCTACAGTCATAATTGTCAATGTAGGTGAAGGGGAAAGAGTAGTGACTGGAAGCAGGCATAGGGGAATGAGGTACCATGGGAATGGGCAGAGGGCATTATATGACATAGGTTGGCATGTGGAGCATAGGAAGGTGAGATGGAATAAGGGTGTGTGAAGACTGAGGGCTGGAGTAATGTTTTATATTACTGCCCTTTTGGAGAGATAACATTTCCCCTATGTGTCTGATTCTGGGACACTTTTGATGGAGGTTTGCGATTTGAGAGTGTGAACAGTCATGCTTGTGCTTAAAAAGTTAATAAATCCATTTACAGCTGCAGAGTTGTCAAGGAACTGTCCAAAAATATGCAATTTAAAAAAGTAGAAGGTATTTGAGAATGCCTTGTTACATAGAGCATTGTATTGCTTGTTATTTCCCAAACTATAATTTCACCAATGGAATGTCTGTTGTTTGATAGCTCCACCTGCTTAATGCATGAAAATATTTATTGAAATAAAGTTTTAAGTACACGAATGATGTGTTCGTTGACATGTCTCTTTAAACACTCAAGTAAAATGTTAGTTTTCATAAGGGAATTGTTGAAGTAGTTCTCCTGCATTGGATGGTTGCTTGACAGCAATGAAAATGTGTTCGTTTTTACAACAGGGAGATAAATTATGCACTGATAATTTTATTTTCTGTCATGGTACCTCCTGATTACTTCCTATGTTGTATAATAGGAGAGTTGGTATGGATAGGGAATGAAAAAAGGTGGTGAGTGAGAGATATGAGTGGGCACCACATTGGCACTGACACTATAAGGGCCATGGATTGGGGTGGAATGAATATGAGGGGTCATGGGACATAAACATAAGGTGGCATAAATATATGAGGATATGGGGGTGTGTAGATGGGGGAAAGTTGGAATAGGGGATATGCCAGGGCCATGGGGAATGAAGTGAAGGCATAGGGTAGCACAGACCATACAGATAGAACCAGATGTAGGCCATTCAACCCATTGGGTATGCATCATCCTTCAATTATATCATGGCTGATCTGATAATTCTCAATCCCACTTTCCTGTCTTTTCCTTATAATCTTATATTCCTTTCCTGATTAAAAATCTGTCCAACTCAGACTTGAATGAACTTAATGACTCTGCATCCTTTGTGGTAAAGAATTCTACAGATTCACTTCCCTCTGAGAGAAGAAATTCCTCCTCATCACTGTCCTAAATGGATAACCCTTTACTCTGAGATTGAACTATCTGTTGCTATACTCTCCTACAAGGGGAAATGACCTTTCTACATTCACCTTGTTGTCATGACCCATTGGGGTAATGCACCACAAATCAACTTCAGCTATTCCCAGAGTTTTACCACATGTTACTAATTTATCCAAATTTCAGGCCAAGTTAGATAAAAGGCACTGACTAGCTTTCTGATAAGAATTATTTTTGTTATAGATAATTAGGTACAGTTACAATTAAATAAATGTAAATCATTGGAATGTAACATTAACTAAAATTCCAACTTCCTTACACACTTTTACTTGCAGACATGCACACACACGCACACACAAAAACATTACACTTAAAAAGCGCAATGTTTAACTTTTTAACTTTGGTTTCTTTATTTTCTGCTTCAATTCAATAAAAATAAAGAAAATAGATTACTGGCAGATGTAGAGAAAACCAGGAAATTGATTCAGTGGTCTTTGCTTCCCGATTCCGATGTTGAAATGATCTTTCTTTGGCTGGCCAGACCCTTGGTAGCCAGCTATTTTTCTCAGGAGGTTTTCACTGGCTTGTAAGAAGAACAGAGAGACTGATTCACTTGGAAAAGGTCTCTGATTTATCAATATAAAAGTTATAGCTTGCAGCAATTTGAGCTGGAGAGGTAACTGGTTTTCTTTAAGCTTAAACTGAAATTTCCTTTTACTGCAGAGAAAAGGTAGCTTCTGCTGGGGTGAACAACAGTGGCTGTTTTCTGGGCATCTCTCTCTCTCTGCATGTCTTTGCCTGTATAAATTGTTTCCAACTCCAACCTGCTCAATTAGCTGAGAACCAATTGGCTTCACTTCTAAACAACTTCCCGGTTACTGATTATTTGCATATCGTAGGGACACACAGCCACAGAAACAGGTCATAATTGGTAGCAAATTCCTTGCTGTAAAATTTTGCAGACACCTTTGTAAATTCCTCCTTTTTTTTTGAAACATCACAGTCTTTCACCTTGCAGTTCACAAATTTTAAAGACAAAAAATGGAAGACACATTCAACTCAACATACTTCTCCTCATAAGACAGTCTCTCCATACCTGAGATCAACCCAATGAATCTTCTCTGGACTGCTTTCAATGCCGGTGTATATTTCCTTAGATAAAGGATCCAAAACTGCCCTCAGTATTCCCATTGTCATCTGACTAATGTCTTGTATAGTTTTAGTAAAACCACCCCATTTTTATACTCCATTTTCTTTGAAATAAAGGCCAACATTCCATTTGCCTGAAATAAAACAAAGAATTTTGAATGCTCAAGATCTGAAACAAAAACAGGAATTGCTGGAGGAAATCAGCAGTTCTGGCAACACCTTTGGAGAGAAATCAATGTTAGCATTTCATGTCCAGTGTCTATTCTGAAGATTGGACCAGAAACATTGACTCTGCTTTCTCTCTACTGATGCTGCCAGACCTGCTGAGTTTCTCCAGCAATTCCTGTTTTTTGACATTCACTTTCCCTGTTACCTGCTGAATATGAATCCCAGTTTTTTGCAATATATGGACTAGGACATTGAAGGTGTGTGTTAGGAACCATGAGTGACACTTTGATAGACATAGGGGTATGAGGGACCATGGAGGAGTTTGCAGGGTGTGTAGATTAGCACGAATAGGACATAAGGAGTGAGGGGAGTAAGAGCTGAAGGAATGTTTCCTGTTTTAAACTTTATTTTTAATCTTTGCACAGACTGCCAGAGTTCCCAGGAAGGCTTTCCGCTCGCATGCCTTGGGAATCAGGCATCTTCTCTGGCCCTTCCAGGATTACCTGGCCTAGCTCCCAATCTAGTCGGTCCCACTCCATTCTTCAGAGCTGAAAATCTACAGTGCAGGCTGCCATACTTAAAGATCAGGATGACACCCCTGGGATTTCTCCTGATTCTGCACATCCGCCCTTGGAATGAAAATTGAGACTGTAACTCTTAGAACTGTGTCAACCAGACCCTAGACAAACAAGTCAACATTTGTTTTTGTGTAATGCATAGAAAAACCCAGGACACTTCACAAGAATGTTATAAAACAAACCATATAGGACATATTGGGGCAGGTGACTAAAAGCTTAGCCAAATATTGAGGTTTTAAGCAGTATTTTAAAGGAGGGTAAAGTCAGAAGTCACATGACACCAGGTTATAATCCAACAGGTTTATTTGAAATCACACGCTTTTGAAGCACTGCCCCTTCGTCAGGTGAAGGGATTTGACCTGACAAAGGAGCAGAGCTCTGAAAGCTTGTGTGACTCCTGACTTTGTCCACCTCCATCCAACACCAGCAAATCCACATTGTATCTTAAATGAAGAAGCAACATAGAAGGACAGAGAGTTTTGGGGGTAAATTTAAAGTGTCCAGCCCAGGCAGTTGAGCAAGTATGACCAATAGTAGAGTTAATAAATTTGAGGGATGCTCAAAAGGCCGGAATTAGTGGAATTCAGTAACTTCAATGGTCAGTGGGCTAGGGAAAAGCTCGGGAGGGGAAATCCCTTGGACAGATTTGAAAACAAGGATGTTAATTTTGAAATGAAAGTTCCAAGCATTTCTAGTGAAGCTACATCCCCTTAACTTCCAAAACATCCATGTAATTGTCGAAATCATTTTTTTTAATATAACTGTTCAGAAGGTGCTGTGTTCAATCCCTGCTCTGTGATATGTTTGGCACTTTGGGTTTATCTTGGGTTAAATAGAAATGGAGGTAAAGTGCCTGATTCCTGAGTCCTCTTCAGTCACTCCTATTGTGAAGTGTGAACACATGTCCAGTTGCATTAGGATCAGCAGTAAGTGCTGGCTTGGCAGGTTTCCCACAACCACAGTACTTAGTTTTTATTTATGGCAGAAGGGTGAAGTTTGGACATACAGCTTCCTAGGCTGAGTTGCTAGACAATGCTTATGCATGAAGAATCTCGGAATACTGTGCAAGGTGCATGGCCTAGGGCTCCAGTCCACCAAGAAATATTGGCCTAAAAAAAATTTTAAAATTACTTGCAATGTCTAATCCTAGCAGTCAAGTGCTTCAGGTAAGTGAGAGAAAGTTCAAACTGAGGTGTGAGAGGCAAGGTTTTTACACAGAGAGTGCTAAGTGCCTGGAACGCGCTGCCAGGGATGGTGGTGGAGGTGAATACAATAGGGGCGTTTAAGGGGTTTTGTGATAAGAGCATGAATAAGAAAGGAATGGGCGGATATGGAGCATGGACAGGCAGAAGGTATTAGCTTAATTTGGCATCATGCTTGACACAACATTGAGGGGCAAAAGATCTGCTCCTGTGCTGTACTGTTCTGTGTTCTAATGCTAAGTTTGCACATGATATAAAAGTATGACATATTTCGATGCATGCCCTGACTAAATTGTTAGCTGGAATGATCGACTGTCTTATGAGGAAAGGCTAGACAGTTTAGGTCCGCTCGCTTGGAGTTTAGAAGAGTCTGAGTGACTTAACTGAAACTTGTAAGATCCTGAGGGGACTTGACCAGATTGATGTAGAAATGTTTCCTCTTGTGGGAGAATCTAGAACTAGTTTAAAAATAAAGGGGTGCCCATTTGAAATAGACATGAGGAAACATTTTTTGTCTCGGAGTTTTGGGAATCTTTGGAGTTCTGTTCCTCAAAAGGCAGTGGATGCAGAACCTTTAAATATTTATAAGGCAGACAGAGATAGATTCTTGATGACCAAGAGGATGATAGACTATCAGGGTTATGCTGGAATGTAGCGTTGAGATTAAATTTAGATCAACCACAATCTTATTGGATTGCAGAACAGGCTTGAGGGGCTCAGTGGCCTACTCTGGTTTGTATCTGTGTAATATATTTCACGGTTGAGGGAACAACAGTGAATCCTTTTCAAGCTTTGCTCCTGTAGCTAAAGGTGTTGAGGCGGACCTTGGCAGTTTAGGACATTAGCTGAATCTTGCGCTACCTTCTCTAATCACATTTTGAGTGTTAGTTATCCTGCATGTAAGATTGGAATATTTTTATTTGTCTTTCTAAACGGGATAGAGCAAAGAGGTTCTTCCCTTCATGTAGGTTTCATAAATTGCTGAAGTTTTCATTACCTTCTTAAATATGAGTTTGCTATTATTCTCTAATTATTACACAAGTATAATGTAAGTTCGTTTTTACATGAATATGTATAATTATTCATCCATGAGATCTAGATGTTGCCATGAAGGCCAACATTTATTGCCCATCTCTAAATGTCCTTGAGAAGGTCTTGGTGAGCCACCTTCTTGAACTGTGGCTGTCCACGCAGTGAAGATACTCTGACTGTTCTGTCAGAGGTCAGGATAGAGCTCCAGTATTTTGACCAAGTGACAGTGAAGGATTGGTGATATAGGCCTGAGCCAGGATGGTCTGTTATTTGGAGTGAAACCTGCAGTTGATAGTGTTCACATGCATTTGCAGCTCTTGTTCTTCCAGGGTTTGGGAGATGCAGTCGACAAACCCTGGACAAGTTACTGCAGTGCATCTTCCAGATGGTACACTGCCACAGAGAGTCGGTTGGGGAGGGAATGAATGCTTAAGGCAAACAAGGCTTCAACTCCATTTACACTGTAAACACTACCTAAATCACATGTAAGGCATAGCATTGCCAGCAAAACAAAACAGCAAGAAAATCCCTGGAGGTTGAAGGTTAACTGCAGTTAACACTTTAACTTATGGATCACTTTGGGCTTTCATACTGGATTTGTACTTCAAGTGCATGTTTCAAAGTGGGTTTGTTCTAACACCAATAGAGTGTGAACTTGTGCACTAGAAATTACTGTTTATGATCTTATTATGAGTGCTCAATTTATGTGCATCAAAAACTATTATGCTAGAGGCACAAGTCTATTTTATCATTTCCATTAAAACAGCACCGGGTGGAATGAAGTATTTGTACATTAGCATTCATACAATAACATTGCTCATAGTTGTTTCACAATTATAGGCTCTTATTTATTTTCACATTATTAATAGCTGATTGATATTATTAATAGCTGATTGAATGAATAAACAAGTGGTTTTGGCCTACCATTTTCAGTTGGCATCATGCCAATACTGAATGGATGTGTCAGTACTGACCAATGTTTTCAGCTTCAGTAGTGCTGCATGTTAGCTACTTTTTCGGCAGTTAAAAGTGCTCTGCAATACCTTTTTCCCTGCTTTTAATTTAGTTGCACTTATGCAAAATGTTGGCAACCATAAAACCACCTCTTTGGTGGAGTAAGGTTGTTGAACAACCAATGTTAAACCAGTTTTTTTTGCATAACAAAACATTTTATTTGATTTTGACAAGGACTTCTGGATGAGATTCAAATCACCTGTGGATTTTCAAACTTTTTAAAGAAGTAAATAAAAGTCCTGAAAGCAAAATCTGTTAACTGGACAAAGTGGATTTGACTATATCTGTACAGTCAGGCCAGTTACAGAGAAAATGTAAGCTTTTATGTTAATGCTTGGTATTTAAAGTTCTCTCACACTATGCATTGCTGAAACTGATGATATTAGAGTCTGTAGATCCACATATTTGGAAAACAAAACAATTAGACCGTAAGCCATTTTTTACATCACAAATTACGTGCAACGTACCATGATGCGAGAGGCTAACTAACAGTGTAGACAATCTTTCCTTGTTCTGTAAAAATATCACGCTAGAATCTCATAGAGGCGGCACTCAGGCTAATTTGAGGGAAAATTTGATGATATTCCACCCCTCCTTTCCCTATTCTAAGAACCAACTCAACTTTATCCTGAGGCAAACCTATGGACTAGTTGAACCTAGCCACTTGTCCTATCTTCATGGCCAGGGACAACCTACAGTCTGTTACTTTGAACAGAGTGGAGTCAGACCCTGAAATGGCAAGATGTTGTTTGCATTAAGATGCAACTTCAAGGAATGTAGCTTTGTCATTTTGGAAAAGCTGAGGTCAGATGAGCTGAAGGACCCTCTTGGATTGATGTCACCTTGTACAACTCCATGTTCAAAGCAAATCCATATAACTTCTACAGTGTGGAAACAGGCCATTCAGACCAACAGGTCCACACTGACAGTCCAAAGAGCATCCCACCCAGACCCATCCCCCTACACTATCCCTGTAACTCTGCATTTCACATGTCACACACACCTAACCTACACATCCCTGAACACTGTGGGCAATTTAGCATGGCCAATCCACCTAACGTGTACATCTTTGGACTGTGGGTGGAAACTGGAGCAGTCAGCAGAAATCCAAGCAGACAAAGGGAGAATGTGCAAACTCCACACGGACAGTCGCCCAAGGTTGGAATCAAACCTAGGTCCGTGGTGCTGTCTGCAATTATACGATCTATAAACTCTAATTGATTTCTAAGTGACAATTTGATCATTTCTACTTTATCTCACATTTGCTGTTTTGTTCATTGGCTCTCTTCCTTCCATTATGCTACAAGCTGGTGGCTAGATGTTTGAGTTGGGCGAGGCTACTAATGACTGATATCCAGAGCTCTGCGCATTTCATTAAGGAAAATAGAAGGCACATGAAAACAGGAGGCGTAAGCTTCTTGAGATTTTTCTTTCCCAAAAACTTAGCTCTGCCTGGTGCTTAGACACTAAACTCTGTAATTCACTACTTGCAGCGCCTGCTGAAGGAAAGATAAGTTGGTTTTCTTCAGGTGTAAAATAGCTTGCTGTAGAGAGGGGGATTTTGGCTGCTGTAGATCTGCTGGTTTCTTTTCTGATCTGAGAAAGCTCACAGCTACAGCTATTCAGCAAACTCACAACCAACCAGCTTGTTGTTGCCAGGCAGAGAACCTTTATCATTGGTAACAAACCAAATCAGCTTCACTTGTAAATAACCTCCTGGCTCTAACCTAAATCTTTCCGCCAACCTTTACTTCTAGAAGATTTTCCTAAGGTGTTAACTCTTTGACCAAGTGTTTGGTCCAAATACCTTCTTATGTGACTCAGTGTTGATTTTTGTTTGCATGTTTTTCTATGAAGTGCCTTAGAGGTGCAATACAAATGCAATATGCTGTTGTTATAGTTGGTGCTTTATGCAGAGAACGCTGGTGAATTTAGGAACCTAACATTTGGGATAAGAGTGGGAGCTGAATGCTTAAACTGTGGCACAATATTATATGAATACGAGGCATCGGCTGGCTCCATTCTTAGTAAAACACAGGTCCACAATGTCAAGGTTAAAAATCAACAGCTTCCTCATTCTGGTACATACTCAAATCCTTCCCACCTGAACATACTTGTGATTGAGGCAGAAAGCTTGAGAACTCACATAGCAAGCTTGGCATTCTTGCACGCAATGTCTGTACTGGGCGAGGTTTTGGGAAAGTGCCTCACAACACCCGTTTTTCTGGTTTCTAGTTCCAAAAAGTAACCTCTCTGCCCTTCAGCTAACTCCAATTTCACAACATGCTTTCGAAATGAAACCTGTCAAAGAAAAGCTAACTACTGTGGATGCTGGAAATCGGAAGCAAGCACAGAAAATGCCAGAGAAATGCAGTCTATTTGGCACCATCTGTAGAGAGAAGAGTATATTCTGGAGAAGGGTCTTGAAAGTTTAACTCTGTTTCTCTTTTCCTATGTACTGCCAGACCTGCTAAGTTTCTCTAACATTTGCTGTGCTTAAACAACATGTCACCTGTGTCTTTTTATTTTTGGGCCTTTTAAAACACGATTGACATGAGAAAGAACTGTTATAAAAACCAGGGATTTACAAGGATGGCAGGTTGTTCGAAACTAAGGAATTTCATACCTCTTGTGGACTCTTTTTGTGTAACTGTGGGTCCTAGCAGTGTGCGGATGAACTGGAGCCAAGAGGTTATTTACAAGTGAAGTTGATTTGGTTTGTTATCAATAACAAAGTTCCTCTGCTGGCCAACACCAAGCTGGTTGGCTGTGAGTTCGCTGAACAGCTTCAGTTGTGAACAAGGCAGAGAGAAGCTTTGTCATATCAGAAGAAAAACCAGCAGGTCTGCAGCAGCCAAGAATCTCCCTCTCTCAGTTCTAGGCAGTAAGCCACTTTAAACCTGAAGAAAACCAACTTATCCTTCCTTAAGCAGATACTGCAAGTAGTGATTTTCAATTGGATAAGTCAGAGACCCTTCCTATGTGAGATATCCACCTTGTGCGACTTGCAAACAAGTGAAAGCATTCAGAAAGAGGAAGGAAGAAGAGAAATTTTCAGATTAACCAGAACTAACCCAACAGATTATGCGAGCAAAGACTATGGAACTGTTTTCCTGGTTTTCTCTCTGCCAATGTGCTTTTTTTCTGTCTTTGTGTATACGGGGGATTTATAAGGGGTTTAGAGTTTTAATGCACAGCACTTACTTATATTAATATAACCGTTTACCTATAGTTATAATCTAATGACCAGTAATAAATAGTGACTCTTGTTAGTCCAGAAACCTGGTTTGTGCTTTCTATCAATCAACATATCAATCAACGTTGGGTCTGAAAATCAGGTAGTTTGTGGGGATTTTGTGTATTTTTTTCTGAAAACTTTAAATTTTGTGATGACTTCAGGAGTAGCAGAACTTGAATTCCAGTGTGTTACCTTACTGAGGTATGTTACTTGCCTTTGTCTTCACATCGGCAAGAATTGGCCCACAATTGGCTTTAAATGCTTATAATCTTTGATTATAAGATACGAGCAGTGAGCAAACACAAAATAGTGAACATGACAGAAATCTGAAATAAGAACTGAAAATGTTGGAAATTTCAGCAGGCTTGGCAGCTTTTGTGAAGACAGAAAAACAGAGTTAATGTTTCAGGTTATGTTCTTTCAACATCTCTGACCTGCTTTGCTTCTCGATTCATTTTCTTCTCCATCCTGCTTTGCTTAATATTTTCACCATTTTCTCTTTCCATTTCACTACAAATAAGTCTGGGATTGGGGAAGATGAGCAATTTGGAGGGTTGTGGCTGATATTGGGCAATCAAAGTGTGTCATTGTGCCTTCCACACTGTATTTGCAAGCCACTCCTGATCTCTGCAATTGCACATAAAAGAAAGCTGTCCTTGAATGTTGTCAAAACGAAACTCATACATCAGCCAGGTCAGTTAAATATTCCACTTCCCAAATGTGTCGAAGGACAGATGCAGGAATATGCTGAGCACTTCTTATTCTTTGGCAGCTATCTCTTTCAAATGATCAACATTGATAAGGAGATCCAACACTGGTCCTCCTGGACACCACCCCAAAGCCTCCTACCCTCCCTCGACCTCTTCATCTCCAACTGCCATCGAGACATCAATCGCCTCAACCTCTCTACCCCTCTCAAACACTCCAACCTCTCCACCGCAGAACGTGCAGCCCTCCGCTCCCTCCGCTCCAATCCCAACCTCACCATAAAACCCGCGGACAAGGGAGGGGCAGTCATAGTATGGCGCACTGACCTCTACATTGCTGAGGCCAGGCGCCAACTCTCTGACACCTCCTCCTACCGCCCCCTGGATCATGACCCCACCCCTGAGCACCAAACCACCATCTCCCAAACCATCCACAACTTCATCACCTCAGGTGACCTCCCACCCACCGCCTCCAACCTCATCATTCCCCAACCCCGCACCGCCCGCTTCTATCTCCTTCCCAAAATCCACAAACCTGAATGCCCTGGTCGACCCATTGTCTCCGCCTGCTCCTGCCCCACCGATCTCATCTCCACCTACCTAGACTCCATTTTCACCCCCTTGGTCCAGGAACTCCCTACCTCCGTCCGTGACGCCACCCACGTCCTCCACCTCCTCCATAACTTCCAATTCCCCGGTCCCCACCACCTCATTTTTACTATGGACGTCCAGTCCCTATACACCTGTATTCCCCATGGTGATGGCCTAAAGGCCCTCTGCTTCTTCCTGTCCCACAGAACTGACCAATCCCCCTCCACCGACACCCTCATCCGCTTAGCCGAACTCGTCCTCACCCTCAACAAATTCTCTTTCAATTCCTCCCACTTCCTACAGACAAAGGGGGTGGCCATGGGTACCCGCATGGGCCCAAGCTATGCCTGCCTCTTTGTAGGTTACGTGGAACAATCCCTCTTCCGTACCTACACTGGCCCGAAACCCCACCTCTTCCTCCGTTACATTGATGACTGCATCGGCGCCGCCTCGTGCTCCCACGAGGAGCTCGAACAGTTCATCCACTTCACCAACACCTTCCACCCCAACCTGAAGTTCACCTGGACCATCTCCAACACTTCTCTCTCCTTCCTGGACCTCTCTGTCTCCATCTCGGGTAACCACCTAGAAACCGATGTCCATTTCAAGCCCACTGACTCCCACAGCTACCTGGAATACACCTCCTCCCACCCACCTTCCTGCAAAAATGCCACCCCCTATTCCCAATTCCTTCGCCTCTGCCGCATCTGCTCCCAGGATGAGACATTCCACTCCCGTACATCTCAAATGTCCTCATTCTTCAAGGACTGCAACCTCCCCCCCACAGTGGTCGAGAATGCCCTCGACCGTGTCTCCTGCATTTCCCGGAAAACATCCCTCACGGCCCGTCCCCACAATAATAACCAAAAAAGAATCCCCCTCGTCCTCACATACCACCCCACCAACCTCCGGATCCAACGCATCATCCTCCGACACTTCCGCCATCTGCAATCAGACCCCACCACCAAAGACATTTTTCCCTCCCCACCCTTATCTGCCTTCCGGAGGGACCACTCCCTCCGCGACTCCCTTGTCCGCTCCACGCTACCCTCCAGCCCCACCACACCCGGCACTTTCCCTTGTAACCGCAGGAAGTGCTACACCTGCCCCCACACCTCCTCCCTCACCCCAATCCCAGGCCCCAAGAAGACTTTCCACATGAGGCAGATGTTCACCTGCACATTTGCCAATGTGGTATACTGCATCCGCTGTACCCGCTGTGGCTTCCTCTACATCGGGGAAACCAAGCGGAGGCTTGGGGACCGCTTTGTAGAACACCTGCGCTCAGTTCGCAACAAACAACTGCACCTCCCAGTCGCAAACCATTTCAACTCCCCCTCCCATTCCTCAGATGACATTTCCATCCTCGACCTCCTGCAATGCCACAGTGATGCCACCCGAAGGCTGCAGGAACAGCAAATCATATTCAGCCTGGGAACCCTGCAGCCCAATGGTATCAATGTGGATTTCACAAGCTTCAAAATCTCCCCTCCCCCTACCACATCCCAAAACCAGCCCAGCTCATCTCCACCTCCCGAACCTGTTTTTCCTCTCACCTATCCCCTCCTCCCACGTCAAGCCTCACCCCCATCTCATATCTACCAACATCATCCCGCCCCCTTGACCTGTGCATCCTCCCTGGACTGACCTATCTCCTCCCTACCCCCCTACCTACACTCACCTTTACTGGCTCCATCCCTGCCTCTTCGACTTGTCTGCCTCCTCTCCACCTATCTCCACTATCCATCCTCTATCCGCCTCCCCTTCTCTCCCTATTTATTTCAGAACCCTCTTCCCCTCCCTCATTTCTGATGAAGGGTCTAGGCCCGAAACGTCAAGTTTTCCTGCTCCTATGATGCTGCTTGACCGGCTGTGTTCATCCAACCCCATGCTTGTTATCTCTGGATCAGTTGTGCTGGTTCGACCTTCTAAAAACTACAGCAACAAGCATTTGATAACACAAACCTCCACAAGTCACGTAAAAAACTCCGGAGAAATTCCACCAACAATACCTTTGCCACCTTCTTCAGATGCAGTGGGAAGACCATTGAATAAATGCTAGATCCTCAACGAAGCCAACTCCACAGACATTCAGGCAAAACTTTTACAAAGCCTGTTTCAATGAACCAGACACTGTGCGGTTGGAACATGTCTCTCCCACCAGGTCCTGTTTTCTGAACTCACAAATGGCAAGTCCTCCAGGACAGGACAAAAAAAATGCTACAAAGATACTCTGGAGCTCTCCTTGAAGAGTGGCAGTGTTGATAGTAGTCATAGTCATAGGGTGATAGAAGTTTATAGCATGGAAACAGGCCCTTCGACCCAACTTGTCAATGCCGGCCAGTTTTCACATTTAATCTAGTCCCATTTGTCTGTATTTGGTCCATATCCCTCCATACCTGTCCCATCCATGCACCTGTCTAATTGTTTCTTAAATGACAAAATCGTACTCACCTCCACCACTATCTCTGACAGCCTATTCCAGACACTCACCACGCTCTGTGTGAAAAAAAAACTGCCCCCTCTGGACCTTTTGTACCTTTGCCCCTCTCACCTTAAACCTGGGCCCTTCAGCTTTAGTCTCCCCTACCATGGGGAGTGACTGGGAGGAGATAGCCACTAACGATTCAATACGATGACAATTTGTTCATCGAGCTGCGTCACACTTTTGAATCAAAACGTTTTCATAATGGGCAGAGAGGCTGCAGCAGAGGAAATAAGAAGAAGCAAATTTTGCATTCCAGTCTTGAAATCCCCAAAAATCTGAATGTTGAAAATTAATTTTTCCAGCCACATGAAGAGCCATGACCGAAATTTGTAACTCTTTCAATTGAGCTTCCATGTCAATCATATTATATTTAAAAAATCAAATTCTTCAAATTGAATGAATTATTACCTTTAATCTAGTCAGACGCTGACATGTAAGATTATGTAATGTTATAAATGAATGTCTTTTTAATCGAAAACAAAAAGAAATGCTGGTAAAGCTGAGCAGGTTTGGCAGCTTCTGTAGAGAGAAGTGAAGTCAATGTTTCAGGTCGAGTAAGAAAACATTTCTGATGAAACAATGATTCCGCCTGAAATGTTATCTTTGTTTCTGTTCACAGATGCTTTCTCAGCAGATTTTGTCTTAGTGTCAGATTTCGATCATCTGCAGGATTTTGGGTTGAAATTACTTCTTTTCTGGTTCCTCGTTGTTTTTCTTTTCCTGTCACAAATTTGCTGCCCTGCTCTTTGGACAGTGCTGGCTTGCTGTTCCTGGAGGTATCCAGTGGTTTACCCACGTGGTCATTCTTCATACAGAAGCCTAGACAGTCAGTAATATGTTGGCAATGAAGGGATCATATGCACAGTGTTTCTTTGGCAGCACTTCCTGTATCTATGGCTTCCACCACCTGCAAGAGTAAGAGTTGAAAAACATCCAATGTAACACCTTTATTCAAAGTGGGAAGGAATTAAAAAAAAGGAGCTAAGGCAGAGATTTTGCATAGAGGACAGCTTCCTCAATAGAGAGAGAAATGACGAGTATAGATCGATCTGAGGGGTCACCACACCATGGGCAAGGGGAGAGGCTGAGAAGGAGAATCCTACTATGATAACCTCAGCTTGCGCAGGAATTGAACCCATGCTACCGCCAACAGTCTGCATTGCAAACTCGGATAACAAGGTGTGGAGCTGGATGAACACAGCAGGCCAAGCAGCATCATAGGAGCAGGAAAGCTTGATGTTTCGGGCCTAGACCCTTCATCAGAAATGGGGGAGGGGGAGAGGGTTCTGAAATAAATAGGGAGAGAGGGGGAGGCGGATAGAAGATGGATAGAGGAGAGGATAGGTGGAGAGGAGGCAGACAAGTCAAAGAGGCAGGGATGGAGCCAGTAAAGGTGAGTGTAGGTGGGGGGGTAGGGAGGAGATAGGTCAGTCCAGGGAGGACGGACAGGTCAAGGGGGCGGGATGAGGTTAGTAGACAGGAGACAGGGGTGGGGCTTGAGGTGGGAGGAGGGGATAGATGAGAGGAAGAACAGGTTAGGGAGGCGGGGACAAGCTGGGCTGGTTTTGGGATGTGGTAGGGGGAGGGGAGATTTTGAAGCTTGTGAAATCCACATTGATACCATTGGGCTGCAGGGTTCCCAGGCTGAATGTGATTTGCTGTTCCTGCAGCATTCGGGTGGCATCATTGTGGCATTGCAGGAGGCCCAGGATGGACATGTCATCTGAGGAATGGGAGGGGGAGTTGAAATGGTTCGCGACTGGGAGGTGCAGTTGTTTGTTGCGAACTGAGCGCAGGTGTTCTGCAAAGCGATCCCCAAGCCTCCGCTTGTTTTCCCCAATGTAGAGGAGGCCACAATGGGTACAGCGGATGCATTATACCACTTTGGCAGATGTGCAGGTGAACATCTGCTTGATGTGAAAAGTCTTCTTGGGGCCTGGGATAGGGGTGAGGGAGGAGGTGTGGGGGGCAGGTGTAGCACTTCCTGCGGTTGCAGGGAAAAGTGCCGGGTGTGGTGGGGCGGGAGGGGAGTGTGGAACGGTCAAGGGAGTCATGAAGGAGTGGTCCCTCCGGAAAGCAAACAAGGGTGGGGAGGGAAAAATGTCTTTGGTGGTTGGGTCGGATTGCAGATGGCGGAAGTGTCAGAGGATGATGCGTCGGATCCGGAGGTCGGTGGGGTGGTACGTGAGGATGAGGGGGATTCTTTTTTGGTTGTTATTGCGGGGACAGGGTGTGAGGGATGAGTTGCGGGAAATGCGGGTGACACGGTCGAAGGTGTTCTCCTTTAACAGATTAGGGAGGTGGGGACTCTCCCTATTTATTTCAGAAACTTCCTCTAACCTACCCCCTCCTCCCACCTCCAGCCCCACCCCCATCTCCTATCTACTAACCTCATCCTGCCCCCTTGACCTGTCCCTCCTCCCTGAACTGACCTATCTCCTCCCTACACCCCCACCCCCCCCCCACCCACACTCACCTTTACTGGCTCCATCCCCGCCTCTTTGACTTGTCAAAGAGTCTGCCTCCTCTCCACCTATCCTCTCCTCTATCCATCTTCTATCCGCCTCCCCCTCTCTCCCTATTTATTTCAGAACCCTCTTCCCCTCCCCCATTTCTGATGAAGGGTCTAGGCCTGAAACGTCAAGCTTTCCTGCTCCTATGATGCTGCTTGGCCTGCTGTGTTCATCCAGCTCCACGCCTTGTTATCTCGGATTCTCCAGCATCTGCAGTACCTATTATCTCTGCATTGCAAACCAACTGGCCAGCTAACTGACTCCTTATGCACAGTTCCTTCACTGTTAGGTCAACATCCTGGAAGTCCCGCATTAAGAGCGTTGTGGCTCTATCTACAGAACATGGACTACAAGTGGTTCAAGTCAGCTCACGACCATCTTCTTGAGGCATGGGCAATGAATACTGGCATGCATCCCATGAATGAGTGAGAAAAACTTGACAGAACTGACATTGGATCAGAGCAGGAAGCAGAAAGACAGTAGGCAAAAGCTGGAAGAGATGACATGCCTTTTCTGAAAAGACAGTGGAGGTTTATTTATCATGCAGCAAGGCAATGGAGGTGCATGGAGATGACAGCATGGTGTTGCTCCTAGATTTACTAGAGAACTTTGAAGCATCCGCTTGAAGAAGGTCAAAGAATAGATAACTTGACCACACAAAGGCTGTGACCAACACACGTTCCCTCTGTGTCTGGAATGTGATAGGGAGTTGCAGCAGAGACTGTGGAGAAGGCAGGTTTGGTGTGATGGGATCTTGGAGCTGGGGTCCTCCATAAATGCTGAGGAGACGTTTCAACTCATGAGAAAGTCTATGACCAGCGTGGCATAGTCTCAGAATAAGGGAGAGCCAATTTAAGACTGAGATGAGGAGGGATTTCTTCTCCCAGAGGGTTGTGAGTCTTTTGAACACCTTGCCACAGAGAACGGTTGGGGCAGAGTCCTTGTGTATATTTAAGGCAAAAATAGATAGGTTTTTGATCAATAGGGAATCAAGGCTTTCAGTGAACATGCAGGAAAGTGGTTACGAGGAACGTCAGATCATCCATGATCCTATCAAATGATGGAACAGGCTCAAGGGCTGAATGGCCTACTCCCGTTCCTATTTCTTATGGTCTTATGGAACCAATTGGCTTTTTTATTCCCCTGAAAATTGACAACCATTTCAAGGTCATCATTGGGCTCTTAGTTCTGAACTTATTGAACTGAATTCAAATTCCACTATCTACGTTGGCAGGATTTAAACCCACGCGACTCTGGATTAATAGTTTAACAATGACACCACAAGGCCAAAGCCTCCCAATGACACAATATTCATAGATTGCTGGCTTACATAGTTCAAATGAACAGAATGAAAATGGGAATTCAATGCAGGCCGATGTAGACATTAGACCCTTTAACTATTATAATGCGAGCCATGATAATTTAACAAAGGACTCCAATGGTAGGTTCGTTCTTAACACTTGGGACAGATTTTGGGACATAATCCTCTCCATCCCGTCACCTTGACATTTTTAATTGAGTGGCCCGTCCACATCTATGGTATGCACGTAAAGAATATTATTCTTTAGAAGACGTTGAGCAGCCAAGAGGAGTAGCATCACTCCATCCTGATGATGATGATCCACCTAGATGACCGATCCAATTCCCCCCCTTAAATCCTACCTGAGGGGTGATATGTAGAGTTTGGAATCTGGTTTCCTTGTGGGACAAGCTGACTGAGGAGGCCTGAAGGTACAACAGAGGCTTCAGGCCTAATTTCAGGAGAGGGTCTCAGGCCTTCTAGCAGGAGCATGTGCTGCTTCAAAGCTGGGCCCAAAAGTAAGACCAAAGTAACTTTAACTGCCTTATCTAGTTGGACTTGCCTTGCACAGGTAGTTGTCAGCTTTCAGGGGATCTTCCTAAAAGATCTCCAAGCTTATAAACAATAATTAGATTTCCCAAGTGTTTAAATTCTTTTAAAGGTACCTGCAGCTGGTGTTTCGATCCCACAATACTTAGCGTATGTTGATTTGATAAATATTTTGTCTAGACAGGCTGCATTTCAACCACAAAGCTTTTCAGCCTTAGCACAGCAAAGAATGTACTCTTCAATAAACCCTGCCATTACTGAACAATCGTTTCAAATCTGGTTAGAAAAAAAGTACATAAAGATGCTTTTGAATTTAGGAACCCATATTTCCTGCAGCAGTATTAAAACTAGTCCCACCTGACTTTAATTATTGTTAAATATCTCAGAATTTTATAGATAGTTACCTGGCTCTCTTTTACATTGAATTACAGGTTGCTGGCATCAGATAATAGATTCAGAATGAATGCCTGTAATTAGTTAAGGATGGAAAACTGTAAAATTAAATCAGCACCAGCCACTTGTATTTGGAACAGTTATTAATGGTGGCAGGGGATGGATCCAGTTGTACCTGTCTGTGTTGTAAACATCGGATAACATTACTTCAAGATGGGATGAAGGGACAATCAGATATCATTGAAATGGTTTCTGTCTCCCCACTTTACAAAGCTTGTTGAGTGGATGACCCTTCAGGAGCAAAGAAGATCCTGCCTGATATTAGCAATGAATGGGTTAATGCAGGCCTTTGCCAAAGTGGGAATCCAGAACCCTGAATGGCCTACCATAGACCACTGACTGAGTTGTAGCAGCTACACACTGCAATAACAGGCACCTACTCTCGAAGGCCCTCTCTAACCCACCACTTCCCACAGGTCTCTTCTCCCCACTCCTGCCATCACCCTGGCCAGTCCATGGGTCTCACAGCTCTTCTCCCCCACCTCACACAGGGTTGAGGACAGTTTTCAAGCTTCAAACTGGGGTCAGTATGTGAAATAGTTTAAGAAACACTGGATTAATGTGCTTGTACAACAGTTCTCTGTTTAATTTTAACACCAACTGCTTTACCTTTAGTTTAATGTCTTTCTTGAAATGAAGGACAGAGGGATTTCATTTGACTACTTCTCCATTTTTATAACTAATATCATGCAAAGCCACTTAACCTCATTGGTACATTTGTCAGAAATTAGGAAGACAAGCTGAATATTGGCCCTTATTGCAGAGGGGCAAAGTGTACAAATAGGGAAGCCTTGGTGCAGCTGTACACAGTATTGTGGAGAAGGGTCACTGGATTTTAAACATTAACTCTGCTTTCTGTCTCTAAATGTTGCCAGAGCTACTGAGTTTCTTCAGCAATTTCTGTTGTCCGCACAGTGTTGGTTAGATGGCACCCAGGTTATGGTGTCAGTTCTAGCCTCCTTAACTGAGGAGGCATGGACTTGCATTGGAGATAATTCAGTGATCATTCACTAAGTCGATTTCAGGAATGAAGAGGAAAAGTTGATTGTATTGGACCTAATTATTGGAATTTAGAATAATGAGAAACATTCTTCTTAAAACCAGTAAGATTCTAAAGGGTCTTGACAGGGAAGAGACTGAAAGGATGTTTCACCTTGTATGAGAGACAAGAACTAGGGTGCAGAGCCCATTTAAGATGGAGCTGAGGAGGCATTGCTTCTTTCAGAGGGTAATGAAACGATAGAACTTTCTATCCCAGAGAGCTGTGTTGTCTGTGATCAATATATTCAAGGCTGGGTCAAATGGATTCTTGAACTATATCAGAATCCAGGGTACTGGGAACAGCGGGGAAATTGATGTTGAGGCAAATTTTATGTCAGCCATGATCTTGTTAAGTTGTGTAGCATTTTTAAGGAAAGATATGTACTGTGTATGATCTCCAGGACCCTGCGTCAACCTTGCAATAATGACATTGCGCTACACATCCAGGAGTATAAATAGTGCAGTGTAGGCACAGTTAGAACACTCTCATTGGGAAGATACACCAGACCAGACACGCACACACATGCGCGCGCACACACACACGTGCGCGCACACAAACACACACACACACAAAGAAGAGAGAAAACAGGAAAGCCTACGTTTTGTTCACAAAAATGACCAGAACTTCCAGTTGCCTGTTACTTCAACACAACACCATGCTCCCTGGCCAATGCCTCAGGCTTGTTGCAGTGCTCCAGCAAAGTTCGGCGCAAGCTGGAAGAACAGCATATCATTTTCCACTTGGGGACCATGCAGTCTTCAGGACTCAATTTTGACTTCAATAATTCTAAGGTCTAAATACATTTTTCCATGTCCTTTGCCCATCTCATACCTCAGGCCCTGTCATGACATGGGCTGCTCTCAGAATAGCGAATCTATTTTCACTTACTCACTGTCCTCATTATCGGTTTCTCTTTCTCCCTTGCTTACCATTAGCCATCCCCATCTTTGCCTAACTGTTGTCCCCCCTCTCTGGGCTCCATCTCCACCTATCGCTTGCTCCTTTACACATCTTCCCCCTGCCAGCCTCAACCCCAAACCCCTGTCTTCAGCATATATACCACTTTTTCATAGATACTCTCAGTACTATAGAGTGGCCACTGGAGTCGAAACACTAACTCTGTTTCTCCACAGATGTTGCCAGACTTGCTGTGTTTCTCCAGCAATTTCTGTTTCTGTTATCGGTCATTCAGGATTTGGTTTCAGACCCAGCCTGAACCCAGGAGAGCTGTCACCCTGGCTATGTGTGAAAAGAGGGTGAACAATGTCGGTGACACGTATTCAAATGGAAATAGCTCTAAAACAGTCCTAAATTAGCAATGAGTTCACCCAGAGGATGCCCAAGGTATCTCTTGTGGACCAAAGTAAAATGATCCTGGCAACAGAAAGGTACTGATGAGAGTTAGGTGTAGCAGAGTGTAACTAGCTTTCCTTTGTGTCTCCTTTGCTCTACCAGGATAGACAATAAGTGCTTTAATGTCACAATGTGCTTCCCCAGGAAACAGCTTCCTTCACTAAATTGAGGACAAAATTCAACACCCCAACCCGTTCTCCCCTCCTCCCAGAAAAAAAAAGCTTTCTGTCCTATCTAGGGAGTAATTTTCTTTTCCCATAAGGAGTTCTACCTGACTGGAGGACAATAATATAATAGGGTCCTTGATGACAAAACCTCCACAGGGACAATTTGGCAATCCAGCCTTGCATTGAGTTTCCTGTAATTTTCAATATAACAATGTATCAACAGTTTCAAAGACGCCAGTGTAGAATGCAACTTTCAGGCCTGTTTAAAAGTGTAATTATTTTTTGAATTATGTCAGACTTGCTGACTACTGTTGCGCTGCATGCCCAACTGAGTTTTGGTCTACAAGGCATTTTAAAGGGAGCTGTCATCATCTGAAAAAAAAACATTTAGGACATTTTTTTGAAAAATATCCAAATTTGTGCACTTATGACATTAATCACTCCTTGTGCCTGACCCAATTGCAGTGAAAACGCTGTACAGTTCTTCCATGCAGTACTGAGGGAGTGTTGTACTGTTGGTGAAGTAATTTTTTTACTGAGGCTGTGTCCGGCCTCTCAGGTTAGTACGCTAAAGATCCTGGACACTATTTCGAAGAAGTGCAGGGGAATTCTGCAAGGCATCCTGGCCACAACCACCACTGAAAGACGAATTATCTTTTAATCCACTTGTTGCTGTGTGGGATTTTCCCTTGCTCATATTGGCTGACGCATTTCTTACATTATAATAGTGACTACGTCTCAACAGCAATTTATTGGCTCTGAAGTACTTTTGGATGCATTGAGATCGTGAAATTTGAGCCTCACACTTACCTTCTTTCTCTATCCCAACATTAGAACTCACATGACTTCACCTGATGAAGGACCAGTGCTACAAAAGCTTGCAACTTCAAATAAACCTGTTGGGCTGTAACCTGATGTCGTGTGACTTCTGACTTTGTCCACCCCAGCCCAACACTGGTACCTCCGCATCACTGCTATCCCAACATGGCAATGGTTTTGTAAATGCTTTTCTTCCAGAAGAAAATGTTACTTTAAATTTGTGGCAGCTTGAGGTAAATGAGGTGATTTTCTGATTGTTTTCATTCGAACAATGAATTCAAACTAAGAGTATGAACATGTGAAGTAGAAACAGGAATAGACCATTCGGACCCTCAAGACGGCTCTGCCATTCAGTAAGATCACGGCAGACATTCAGTCTTAACTCCACATTATCACAGTATCCTCATAAAACTTGATTTCTTTTAGAGCTAAAAGTCCTCAGGATCTCTATTTTGATGGCGCAGAAGATCTAGTCTGGGGTAGAGAGTTGTGCGTATTCACAACCTTCTAAGTGATAAAATATCAACATTGCTCAGTCTCAACTAGTGGATGTTTTGTCCTGAGATTATGACTCGCAAAGAGTCCCACAACTGAACAGAAAATTGGATGGAAACACATTGAACCAGATGTTTATGGATTTATGTATTGTGATCTGCGCACTTCAAAGTTAACTATTTCAAGATCTAGTTCCAATGATATTACTTTCAGGATCTATTTCAGTACATGTTGACAAGAGTGGAAATGTGGGAGACTAACTGGGAGAGGATACAGTTTGCATTCGGAAATTGTCAGCAGACATTCAATCCTAGCTGTAATTTTAAGTCCCAGGTCTACCATTTTTCTGTTCAAAACTCTTCACTTTTGTATTTTTTTTTGAACGACCTAGGATGTGGCAATGTAAAATTCCATTGGCCCTCAAATACCTTGCCCACATTTCTCATCTTGTCACTGGATTAATCATAAGAATTTAGCTTCTGTCAACAGGCATGCAGTTCATAGAATCTCTACAGTGTGGAAACAGGCCTTCCAACCCTACAAAATCCACACCAACTCTCCGAGGATCATCCCACCCTGACTCACCCACCCCTCCCTGTAACCCTGCATTTCCCATGGCTAATCCACCTAACCTACACTTCCTGGACACTATATGCAATTTAGCATGGCCAATCCCCATAACCTGCACGTCTTGGACTGTGGAGGAAACCAGAGCACCCAAAGGGAACCCACACAGACATAGGGAGAATGTGCAAACTCCACATTGTCAGTCGCCCAAGGCTGGAACTGAACCTGGGTCCTGGCACTGTGAGGCAGTATTGCTAACCACTAAGCAACCATGCCACCCTTTATTGGGTGGCAACCTGAAAGAGGAAATTGCTCAATTATATTTCTTCAGCTGGGCAGTAGCAAAGATTAGCCAACACAGGACAGAGGAAAGATCAAACTTACAACTTTCTGGTTGACTGCCTGCACTTCAAAGAAGTCAGGAGGCAGAAATATTTGATACAAAGTGATTACTTACTGTTTTAGAATCATAGAGCCCCGACAGCGGAGAAAGGTCATCCAGCTAATTAAGCCTGCACCAACTGCCTGAAGAGCATAACACCCAGCCACAGTCCCTTACCCTATTCCCATAGCTAATCCACTAGCCTGCACATCCTTCAATACTGTGGGCAACTTAGCACAACCAATCAAATTGACCTGCACATCTATGGGAGAAAACCAGAGCAAACAATTGAAAAATGTGAAACTCCACAAAGACAGTCACCCAAGGCTAGGTTTGGACCCAAGTCCCTGGCACTGTGAAGCAGTAGTGCTCGCCACTGAGTCACCTTGAATATAAACCCAGCACGCCCTTTCTGATTGGTAAGTTTCATGAGATTGATCACTTGAATGTCATAAGGTTAGAATTTACAACGGGGATGTTAATTTTATGTTTAGCAATTAAATGGATATTAGGCAGGTTTTATTTGCATACTGCTTACAAGCTACTGAATTAGTGCGCCCAAGCAACTCTACAACTGAGCAGGAGTGGAAGGAAAGCTAATTAATTAACTCCTCTGCACATCTCCGACAATTCCTGGAGCTCTTGGTACCACAAAAAATTACAACACTTAAAAGACCTTTGGATGGATATATGAATAGGAAAGGTTTGGAGAGATATGGGCCAAGTGCAGGCTGGAGGGATTGGTATCATTTGAGATTATATTCGGCATGGACTGATGATGAAGGGTGACTCTGACATATACGAGATCTTAACCTAGTGAGCGATCAGCCCACTGTTTTTCTTGTGTACCTTAAGATTGCAATCTGAGCCTTGTATGATGTATCTTAGTTCCTTCTGTCAATCAATCTATCCGGCACGCCAACCCATCACACATATACTCCAATCACAGACTACTGCGACAGGCTAGAATGTGTGTTTTGCCAGTCAAAGAGTGGCAAACATAGAAGATAGGAATAGGATTAGGCCATTCAGCCCTTCGAGCTTTCTCCACAATCCAAGATGCTCGTGGCAAGGTATCCAACTTGATGTCCTTTTCTTGTTTTCTCCCCATATCTTTTGATCTCTTTATCTCGAAGAACTGTATTTAGCTCCTTCTTGAAAACGTTCATTTTATTTGTCCTCAACCACTTTCTGTGCCAGAGAATTCCACAGGCTTTCCATTCTCTAGGTTAAAAAGTTTCTTCACATGTAGGTCCTAAATGGTAAACCACATATCCTTAGGCCGTGATCAATTGGCGCACTGGGGGGGTCACCAGTTGAATAGATGCTCAATGAACCCCCTGAAGCATTGCCCCCAACATTATACAGGGCCCTTCTCCTTTCCTGCTCTGAAATATTTATTCACATTTATACTTCAGAAGGCATCTCTATTTTGAGGCCCTACTTCCTGACCTGCCTCCGCAGAACCCACCTCTCTCAGTGCAGAAGCTGGAGGGTCAAACTGTCAGCCTAATAACACAAGGAGCATGGAGATGGTCAGCTGGGAGGCACCCTTTGGGAAGATTGTTTTGCCCCTCACACATACAGGACCAGGGCTCCAATTTGGCATTACATCAGGTTGTAAGACTGGTAGGAAAGCCCTCTCCTTTTTCTTATAGTTCAGATTTCCAACATCCATGGTCATTTGCCATTGTCCTGCAATGATCCAAGCATTGGTGACTCTCATCCTCCTCTGGCTTGTTCCACTGTTGAACGAAAGACTATAACAGAAGAGCTTCTTTATGAAAGCACTCTGCATTATGTTTAGCCAGACCTTATTTCTTTTTGTCCACACTACCTTCGTAGATTCCCTTGGAAAAGGAACTTCTGCACACACCCAACGCTCTGCCAAAGTGAGAAAGTTTTGTTGATGCACATGTGTAAGTACTGGCCGGTGGGGACAGGGAAATAACTACTGTATTGGAGAGTCAAACATTGGAAACACATATGTCCTTCTGAATTCTCTCTTAAAGCCTTTACCAGGGTATGGGAGTCCAAAACTGGAGTCCATAGGTTTTAGGTGAGAGGGGAAGGATAATAAAAGGGACCTAAGGGGCAACCGTTTTCACACAGAAATTGGTGCATGTATGGAATGAACTACTGATGAAGACTGGTACAATCATAACATTTAAAAGGCACCTGGATGGCTACATGAATAGGAAGGATTTAAAGGGATATGGGGCAAATGCTGGCAAATGGGACTACATTAATTTAGGATATCTGGTCAGCATGGATGAGTTGGAATAAGAGTGTATTTCCGTGCTGTACAACTCTATGACTCTAATTTTTGGATCAAGCTTTTTTTAAAACAAAATCTTCACAAGGTGACAGCTTCACTGACAAAGCCAGGATGTATAGCCCCTTCCTAATTGGCATTGAGAAGGTGATGGTGAGCTTTCTTCTTGAATTGCGATGGCCCATTTGCTGTAGATAGGCCTACAGTACTGTTAAGGAGGAGCTCTCGGTTCAAGACTCATCAGCAGTAAAGAAATATCACCTGAGCTAATATCTCTTGATGTGACTCAGTCATCTGGGACATTTTGTGTATCAATTGTGATACTTAGATGCACATTGCAATGTGAAGTGGGCGAGGATTTAAGCTATGGATGTCTGCCCATCTTTGTGATCACGATTGCCTGGTTTATGTCTGATCGTGTTGCATATTGAAGTCACTGCTGGTAACTGTTTCTCAGTAACAGTGATCTAAATGTGGCTTATAATTCACCGGATGTACTTTTCTTTACCTTGAATGAAGCTCAGTGTGTGGCTGTAGCAGAGCACAAACATCTTAGTTTCCAGACTTATCATACCAACAAGGAACAAGAGTAGGCCACTCGGCCCTTCGAGCCTGCTCTATCATTCAATAAGATCATGGCTGATATGATTTTAACCTCATCTCTGCATTCCTGCATATCCACAATAAATGCTTGGCAACCAACAATCCATCTACCTTTGCTATGCAATACTTAAAATATGCAATCTTCATTTTTCAAGCTTGTATAACTAACTGGCACCAGGCTCTACCTCTTACCAATCTTCAATTGTTCCAGTAATTCAGACTGTTAAAAGATTGCATTTTCTTTTAGCATTAGCTGAGGGTTCAGACCATGTCCTTGTATCAAATTTGCCACAGATTAAAAGTTACTCTTAATTGTACTAACCTAATGCAAGGCTTTTCACTGACATGTCCTACACCACTTAACATTGCAGTCGATGTAATGGCACCGTACTAATGTCTGAATTTACAGGTAAAACACAAAGATATTTATCTATAACCTAAATGTTACACAGAGACTTTAATATTACAAGTGGGCAGATGTTTTACTTATTCATAAGGTCTAACAATCAGGGCAACTTTTAAAAAACATTGCTGCGTTAAGTAATGGTGACTGGATACGTCGTATACTTGGAATAAACAGATTTTTAGGTTTTTATGAAGTAAAATTATATGGAATATCCAGTTGAGTATGTCACTATCTCAGACAGAGATAACATTCAAAAGAAAATTGTCCTTCCAGTTATGTTCTACAAGAATGACATTAAAACATTTAATGCCTTAAAACTTAGGTTATAACAAATGATAAAGAAAGTAGTTTTGACTAAACACTATCTTCTGTCTGTAGACAACTTATGTTTTAATTTACAAAAATACACTTATCCCTCACCACACGTTCCACAGAATTATCATACTTTATCAAACAGTCCACAGTTGTTACACCAAACAAAAAAAGAAAGACAAAGGATTGCAGGAATTGGAAATCAGAGACAAAAACAGAAATTGCTGCAAACATTCAGCAGGTCTAGCAGCATCTGTGGAGAGAAAGCAGAGTTAACATTTCAGGTCCAGTGATCCATCTTCAGAGCCTCTTTTAAAACAGAAATTAGTCCACAGTTGCTCTCAGTTTCCAATGAGATTCTACAATCCCACTTTGCAATGTAGTAACTTTGAACAACTGTATGTGGACAGCCTTCTCAGCTTTAGATTCAGTAAAATCTGATGCCACCAGGAAAGCATGTTCTGATGATTATTCAGCTCCGGTCTTCCAAAAATAAATCTCCCAGAATTTGCAGATGCCCGCAGGATACATCTTTTCAATGAGTGAACATCTACCTCCAGCAACGGCTCTGGCAGGTTGCAAAGTCAAACAGGCTCTCTGTCTGCTGAGCACATGCCACTGCTGTCTGTCTGATGGCCATTGATCTGGAGGGAAGCCTGCAGCCTGATCTCAAAAACAGCTTCCCCTGCCATCTTCCTATGGTAATCTGGAAAAGGGAAGCCGATGTTGTCACTGAACTAGAAACCCAGCGACAAAGGTTTGAATACCACCATGGCAGATGGTGGAACTTGAAACCAATATAAAAACAAATCTCGATTTAAAATAATGATCATGAAGCCATTGCAAATTGTTGTCTGATTCCATCACATCCATCTGGTTCACTAGTAACCCTCAGTGAAGGAAATCTGACATCTTTACCTGATCTGACCTATCTGTGACTCCAGGACCACTGCAATGTGGTTGACTCTCAACTGTCCTCTGAAATTGTTTAGCAAGCCAGCCTGTTCAATGCCAGTTAGGTATGGGCAAAAAATGTTTGCCAAGGTAACAATCACGCAAATTCCATTGAATAAAAAATAACTCAAAGGCACAAACCTCGTATTCAGGGAGAGATGATGATTAGCTATTCTTGGTTTAAAATGACTTCCACCTTAAATCTAAATGGCCGGTTTGCACCATAACTGTTTACAACCCAATAATTTCAATTCCTCACTGAGACTTTGGGAGTGTCAGAATCAATTCATTGTAAACTCCAAGGATGTTACCAATTGTCTCCAAGTGTAAACAGCTTACATCTTCTTCTCTTTAAAAAAAACCTAAGACTTTCTATGATCTCCAACAATCAAACTTCAGAATATGTCCATGGTCTCCTTAATTTATTTTAAATTTAAACCTCAAATCCCAACATACAATAAAAACTATTGAGATATGTTTATAACGAGTAATGCTCAAAAAGCCTCCCGTTATTCTTCATTTACCTTTAGCAGCATAACTTCTAGTCCCTTTCCCTCATTTGCATTTCAAATTTACTGAAGATCTTTTTGAATGCTTGATATATTAAATCCACTGAATACCTTTGTTTATTCTCTCTTTATCTCCTCAAAAATTCACGAAGTTTGTCTGCTGAAATGTTTCCTTTTAAAGTTTAAACTGACTTTTCAGCATTATGCCATTGGTCTGTAAGAGTTTCTTTATTTCCTCCTTTGGAAACACCGGGTACTCTCTAGTTCCTTGGACTCACTCTGTAACCATTCTTACTTCTATCTATTTCTGTAGCTATCTGCTAGTCTTCAATTTAAATGAGTTACTAATCATTTGTGACAGTGAATTTGTTTTGTTAGTCTTATATTTCACCTTCTTTTATTTTGAAAAGCAACAACATTGCTGCTTAGAGATAAAAGGTACTGCAGATGCTGGAGAATCCGAGATAACAAGCATGGGGCTGGATGAACACAGCAGGTCAAGCAGCATCATAGGAGCAGGAAAACTTGACGTTTCGGGCCTAAACCCTTCATCAGAAATGGGGGAGGGGAAGAGGGTTCTGAAATAAATAGGGAGAGAGGGGGAGGCGGATAGAGGATGGATAGAGGAGAGGATAGGTGGAGAGGAGGCAGACAAGTCAAAGAGGCGGGGATGGAGCCAGTAAAGGTGAGTGTAGGTAGGGGGGTAGGGAGGAGATAGGTCAGTCCAGGGAGGACGGACAGGTCAAGGGGGTGGGATGATGTTAGTAGATAGGAGATGGGGGTGTGGCTTGGGGTGAGAGGAAAAACAGGTTAGGGAGGTGGAGATGAGCTGGGCTGGTTCTGGGATGCGGTTGGGGGAGGGGAGATTTTGAAGCTTGTGAAATCCAGATTGATGCCATTGGGCTGCAGGGTTCCCAGGCTGAATATGATTTGCTGTTCCTGCAGCCTTCGGGTGGCATCACTGTGGCATTGCAGGAGGCCAAGGATGGACATGTCATCTGAGGAATGGGAGGGGGAGTTGAAATGGTTCGCGACTGGGAGGTGCAGTTGTTTGTTGCGAACTGAGCGCAGGTGTTCTGCAAAGCGGTCCCCAAGCCTCCGCTTGGTTTCCCCGATGTAGAGGAAGCCACAACGGGTACAGCGGATGCAGTATACCACATTGGCAGATGTGCAGGTGAACCTCTGCCTGATGTGGAAAGTCTTCTTGGGGCCTGGGATTGGGGTGAGGGAGGAGGTGTGGGGGCAGGTGTAGCACTTCCTGCGGTTACAAGGAAAAGTGCCGGGTGTGGTGGGGCTGGAGGGGAGTGTGGATGATGGGTTTAGGCCCGAAACGTCAAGTTTTCCTGCTCCTATGATGCTGCTTGACCTGCTGTGTTCTTCCAGCCCCACGCTTGTTATCTAATATTGCTGCTTATTTCTTCTTCCAATGTGTTTTGCATCTGATCTATCTTCTGTTAAATATAGAAGCAAGATAATCGTTTTATAATTCCTTCATTTCATTATTACTGCAGTTACTTCACTCTGTTAGGTCCTTTGTTCGGCAACTCCCAAGCCTAGTTTCCTTTTTTTAATTCAAAACTTCTGTATTTTAGTATTTTATTCTGTGTTTTGATAACTTGATTTGATTATTCCTCTTTGCCATCCTGATTGCTTTTTAACTTTCCTCCTAGTCTCTTCCTGTCCTCCTTTGCATTCTGTCCTTCCGCGCTCATTTACCAAGTACACATGACATTTTTTACTCTCACCCTTTCTCACAACTATTCTCTAATTCTACACCACTTTGCATGGTAAGTACTGCACAATAGCCTCGATTATAACTGAATTCTGCAGCCCAGCCTCATAAAAACTCGAAACAACAGTGGCCATTGCAGCAGGAATCAAAATAATTCATTTCATTAAAACCGAAAACATCAAAGAACTCAAAAAATGATCACTTGCTACACGTCTACTTTGGTAGATTCTCCAAGAAGGGATTGGTTTTGTATGTAATAAGGAAAGCTGCCAAGAGGCACCATTGTGTCCTTCCCTTGACTAAAGTGAATTGTAACATTCCTTACAATATGCACAGTGCTGAGCAGCCGCTGTTGTTTCTGTGTATGACTGTAAGTCAGCAGGAATTGGGAAGATTCAGTGCAAAAGCTCGACTGAGCAGAAACACTCACTGCAAATTTGTAGAAAGGTATTCCTGGTTCCTTTACAGGTGTCCATTTGTTATTTTCTGCGATTTCCCATTATCCTTCCCCTTTATGCTTTCCTCTCTGTGCATTCACTGGCTGTGTGATTAAGCTCCAACATCTTTCATTTCTGATGAATACACATCGACCTGAACACTTGGCTGAATTTTATGGGGTTTTTTTTGGGCGAGTATCCTTCCCATTGAGTTTCATGGTTGGGAGGGTGGGTGTGGTTTCTCTCCGCGAAGCCGAGCAAGTTTCCATATTGCATCTTATCTAACTTGCCTCATTAACTGCCTGCTCCCACCCCTTGGCATCTTCCCTGTCCGGTTCTAGCCCCCTTCTGTCACTCGCCATCCGTGGGACGACTTGTGAACATTGCCAGGATATCCTGAGATAGTCATTGTAAATGGCCCTGGTGTGTGCACCCAGCAAGCCCTACCAGACCAGAGCTGCCCTACAAGGCTCCTGACATTTGCCCCAGATGTCGGAGACAAGGGAAAAATTTCAGCTACATTCTGCGGCCAGGAATCTGGGTGTCCTTGTGGATGGGTGTTGCATGTGTGTCCAGTGGAGATACATGGAGGCGGGCAGCAAGTTTGGGCCCAAACCAGGCAGCAGCTGTATTGATGAGGTGGGCCTGAGGTGGTCTCATGTTGGCGGTGAAGTTAAGTTTGGACTGACCTGGTACCCGGCAGCATCGGTGGCATCTGCGGCATCTGCATCAGTGAGGTTCAGCAAAGACTCACACTGGTGTGGGCATCGGTGGAAGTGATTTGCTGCCAAAGTGCGGGGACTTTTGTTTCAGCAGCGGAGGTGTGGGGAAGGGCACTCGTGCCTGACCACCAGGCCCATAGTGGGGCACTTAACAAGAAGGCCTGTAAAACCGAACATTTTATTCTGTTACTTTTCTGCTTTTACGTTCTATCTTTTGATTTATTGTTCTGGTTTTAAGATAGCGCCAGAGAGTGGGGACACTGCATAACACTTTTCACTGTATTTTGTAACAAGATAGACATGACACTAAATAAATAAATCAATCAAAGAATGATGGCCTCGTTCCTCAGGATTGGCAGCAGAGGCCACAACCCCAGCCCAGACTGGTTTGTCACCTGCCTCAGAGCAGCCTCAGCCATCTGCAGGAATGCCCAACACGACAGCAAGATGGTCAACAACATGTGTCATTTCACCAGGGTAAGTGCCACCATCTTCTCTTCCAGTATTTCACATTTTCTCTATTATTGTCACGGCACCCACCTCTCAGTGAGGCTCACGCTCCACCGCCCTCACTACTGCCTGCAACATCTTCGCTCACTCACTTTGTCCCACTCCAATCCCTCGAAGCCACTTCACCTTGCATTGCTGCCTGCGCTGCCTACTTACTCACCATCTGCATCAAATGTAATAGCTGCCCCACCCACTTTCACATGTCCCGCTCCCCCCTCCCCAAAATAATACCTGATATTCTCTAATTCCAGAAGGAAAGTGGCCCTCATGATACAGAAAGAGTCTAGACAGGGGGTTGGCTATCAGACATTCACCTCCTCATTCATTTTGGAAGGTCAAATTTGAACGCAGAATACAGGGTTAATGGCAGTATTCTCGGCAGTGTGGACGATCAGAGGGATCTTGGGGTCCACGTCCATAGATCCCTCAAAGTTGCCACCCAAGTTGATAGGGTTGTAAAGAAGGTGTGTGGTGTGTTGGCTTTCATTGGCAGGGGAATTGAGTTTAAGAGCCGTGGGGTTATGCTGCAGCTCTATAAAACTCTGGTTAGACCACACTTGGAATATTGTGTTCAGTTCTGGTCACCTCATGATAGGAAGGATGTGGAATCTTGGGAGAGAGTGCAGAGGAGATTCACCAGGATGCTGCCTGGACTGGAGGGCAGGTCTTATGAGGAAAGGTTGAGGGAGCTAGGGCTTTACTCATCGAAGCGGAGAAGAATGAGAGGTAAGATAAAAGGTACTGCAGATGCTGGAGAATCCGAGATAACAAGCATGGGGCTGGATGAACACAGCAGGTCAAGCAGCATCATAGGAGCAGGAAAACTTGACGTTTCGGGCCTAAACCCTTCATCAGAAATGGGGGAGGGGAAGAGGGTTCTGAAATAAATAGGGAGAGAGGGGGAGGCGGATAGAGGATGGATAGAGGAGAGGATAGGTGGAGAGGAGGCAGACAAGTCAAAGAGGCGGGGATGGAGCCAGTAAAGGTGAGTGTAGGTAGGGGGGTAGGGAGGAGATAGGTCAGTCCAGGGAGGACGGACAGGTCAAGGGGGTGGGATGATGTTAGTAGATAGGAGATGGGGGTGTGGCTTG
>JAHRHZ010000046.1:7832136-7852821 GCA_024137785.1 Ginglymostoma cirratum
GTGTGTGTGTGTGTTTGTGCATGTGAATAGATGTGTATGTGCGTGTGTGTGTGTTTGTATATGTGTGTGTCAGTGTTTGTGTGTGTGAGTGTGTGTGTGTGTTTGTGTGTATTTTGCCGTGACAACTTCCACTCTTCTACGTATTGTGTTGTAGTCTGGTGCTCTGAGTATTGATGGCAGCAGCTCCAATTTTATTTCTATCACTCAGCTGGGCAGGAATCTCTCCCTCTCTTACAGTTTGCCATCGGAGTGTGTTGGATAGATTTGAAGGTTGATAGTCAGTCTGCTTGTCTGCATTCTGCTTGTAACTTCCATGGTCAATATGTCCTGACGTAGGGCTTGAACCTTGAACCTTCTGGCACAGAGGCTGTCTATGTTGTGGTCACATCCACCAGAATTAGCTTTATTAGAATCAGGTTTATAATCATGTGCAGCCAAGTTGCAAACAAACAGGAGTTCAGTCAAAAGTGTACAACATTGCCAACAAGTAGGATCATCTTAGGTACAAAGTACCTAGGTACAAAAAAGTAGGGAAAATAAAGAAAAAAATGTCACATTACATGGCTGATATGTATAGTATTAATATATGTCAGGAAACTAAAAAGTAAAGCTAAAAAGGTAGACATTACGATCTTTTTATAAGGGCTTCGATGTGAACTGACCAGGTTTCACTAGTTCCCAACCAGTAGCCATCTTTGCTCTGGACTGCTGGCCGTCCCCACTCCACACCGGTCTGCTGGCCGTCCCTATTCCACACTGGTGGCACAAGGGCAGCCTGGGAAGGTAAGCTTCAAGAATATAAAGGTCTTACCTCGCGTGATTGCGGCCTTTCAGTCGTTTCAGCAGCGGGAGTCCAGAAGGAGGCATGAGGGCAGCCTGGGAAGGTAAGCTTCTCCTTTAAAAACTTACCTCGTGAATAGGTGGAGTGCGCGTCGAGCAGGAGCAATCACGGGACGGTTGAGTGAGTGAGGTAATATATTTGGGCGGTTGCTTTACCCGAAACACTACTAAGGTAGTGTCTCCCACCCACCCTCCTCCTCTAACCAAAAAGGTTCTGAGCACCGATTTGGTAAGTTACTAGCTTTTTTTTCCAATAGTCTGTTTTTTAGAATTCAGAACAATGGGAATGGATGTTAGGGCAGTTGCATGCTCTTCCTGGAGGATATGGGAGGTAAGGGTCACCACTACTGTCTCTGCTGACTTCATCTGCGGGAAGTGCACCCAACTCCAGCTCCTTGGAAACTGCGTTAGGGAACTGGAGCTGGAGCTGGAGCTGGATGAACTTCGGATCATTCGGGAGGCTGAGGGGGTGATTGAGAGGAGTTACAGGGAAGTAGTCACACCTAAGGTACAGGAAAAAGGTAGATGGGTTACAGTCAGGGGACGGAAAGGGAACAGGCAGACAGTGCAGGGATCCCCTGTGGCTGTTCCCTTTAATAACAAGTGTACCGTTTTGGATACTGTTGAGGGGGACGACTTACCAGGGGTAAGCCATAGAGTACAGGTCTCTGGCGCAGAGTCTGTCCCTGTTGCTCAGAAGGGAAGGGGGGATAGGGGGAGACCATTAGTCATTGGGGACTCCATAGTTAGGGGGACAGATAGGAGATTCTGCGGGAACGAGAGAGACTCGTGGTTGGTGTGTTGCCTCCCAGGTGCCAGGGTCCGTGATGTTTCGGATCGTGTTTTAGGGATCCTTAAGGGGGAGGGGGAGCAGCCCCAAGTCGTGGTCCACATAGGCACCAACGACATAGGTAGGAAAAGGGACAGGGATGTAAGGCAGAATTTCAAGGAGCTAGGGTGGAAGCTTAGATCTAGAACAAACAGAGTTGTTATCTCTGGTTTGTTACCCGTGCCACGTGCTAGCAAGGCGAGGAATAGGGAGAGAGAGCAGTTGAACATGTGGCTACAGGGATGGTGCAGGAGGGAGGGATTCAGATACCTGGATAATTGGAGCTCATTCTGGGGTAGGTGGGACCTCTACAAACGGGATGGTCTACACCTGAACCAGAGGGGTACCAATATCCTGGGGGGGAGATTTGCTGATGCTCTTCGGGAGGGTTTAAACTAATTCAGCAGGGGGATGGGAACCTGACTTGTAGTTCCATGTACAGGAAGTTGAGAGTAGTGAGGTCATGAATAAGGTTTCAAGGTTTCAAGGTTGCAGGAGTGTACGGGCAGGCAGGAAGGTGGTTTGAAGTGTGTCTACTTCAACGCCAGGAGCATCCGGAATAAGGTGGGTGAACTTACAGCATGGGTTGGTACCTGGGACTTTGATGTTGTGGCCATTTCGGAGACATGGATAGAGCAGGAACAGGAATGGTTGTTGCAGGTTCCAGGGTTTAGATGTTTCAGTAAGATCAGGGAAGGTGGTAAAAGAGGGGGAGAGGTATTGTTAGTCAAGGACAGTATTACGGTGGTAAGAAGGACGTTTGATGAGGACTTGTCTACTGAAGTAGTATGGGCTGAGGTTAGAAACAGGAAAGGAGAGTTCTCCCTGTTGGGAGTTTTCTACAGGCCTCCGAATAGTTCCAGAGATGTAGAGGAAAGGAGAGCAAAGATGATTCTGGATAGGAGCAAAAGGAACAAGGTAGTTGTTATGGGGGACTTTAACTTTCCAAATATTGACTGGCAACGCTGTAGTTCAAGTACTTTAGATGGGTCAGTTTTTGTCCAATGTGTGTGGGAGGGTTTCCTGACACAGTACGTAGATAGGCCGACAAGAGGTGATGCCACATTGGATTTGGTATTGGGTAATGAACCAGGCCAGGTGTTAGATTTGGAGGTAGGTGAGCATTTTGGTGATAGTGAACACAATTTGGTTACGTTTACTTTAGCGATGAAAAGGGATAGGTATATACCGCAGGGCAAGAGTTACAGCTGGGGGAAAGGCAATGAGGTGATTAAGCAAGACTGAGGATGCATAGGATGGGGAAGGAAACTGCAGGGTCTGGGCACAATTGGAATGTGGAGCTCGTTCAAGGAACAGCTACTGTGTGTCCTTGATAAGTATGTACCTGTCAGGCAGGGAGGAAGCGGTCGAGCGAGGGAACCGTGGTTTACTAAAGAAGTTGAATCTCTTGTCAAAAGGAAGAAGGAGGAGTATGTAAAGATGAGGCGTGAAGGCTCAGTTAGGGCACTTGAGTGTTACAAGTTAGCCAGGAAGGACCTAAAGAGGGAGCTAAGAAGAGCCAGGAGGGGACATGAGAAGTCTTTGGCAGGTAGGATCAAGGAAAACCCTAAAGCTTTCTGTAAGTATGTCAGGAATAAAAGAATGACTAGAGTAAGATTAGGGCCAGTCAAGGATAGTAGTGGGAAGTTGTGCTTGGAGTCCGAAGAGATGGGAGAGGTGCTAAATGAATATTTTTCATCAGTATTCACACATGAAAAAGACAATGTTGTCGAGGAGAATACTGAGATACAGGTTATTAGACTAGACGGGATTGAGGTTCATAAGGAGGAGGTGTTAGCAATTCTGGAAAGTGTGAGAATAGATAAGTCCCCTGGGCCAGATGGGATCTATCCTAGGATTCTCTGGGAAGCTAGGGAGGAGATTGCAGAGCCTTTGGCTTTGATCTTTATGTCGTCATTGTCTACAGGAATAGTGCCAGAAGACTGGAGGATAGCAAATGTTGTCCCCTTGTTCAAGAAGGGGAGTAGAGACAACCCTGGTAATTATAGACCAGTGAGCCTGACTTCGGTTGTGGGTAAAGTGTTGGAAAGGATTATAAGAGATAGGATTTATAATCATCTAGAAAGGAATAATTTGATTAGGGATAGTCAACACGGTTTTGTGAAGGGTAGGTCGTGCCTCACAAACCTTATTGAGTTCTTTGAGAAGGTGACTAAACAGGTGGATGAGGGTAAAGCGGTTGATGTGGAGTATATGGATTTCAGTAAAGCGTTTGGTAAGGATCCCCACGGTAGGCTATTGCAGAAAATTCGGAGGCATGGGATTGAGGGTGATTTAGTGGTTTGGATCAGAAATTGGCTAGCTGGAAGAGGACAGAGGGTGGTGGTTGATGGGAAATGTTGATCCTGGACTTCAGTTACCAGTAGTGTACTGCAAGGATCTGGTTTGGGACCACTGCTGTTTGTCATTTTTATAAATGACCTGGATGAGGGAGTAGAAGGATGGGTTAGTAAATTTGCGGATGACACTAAAGTCGGTGGAGTTGTGAATAGTGCGGAAGGATGTTGCAGGTTACAGAGGGACATAGAGAAGCTGCAGAGCTGGGCTGAGAGGTGGCAAATGGAGTTTAATGCGGAAAAGTGTGAGGTGATTCACTTTGGAAGGAGTAACAGGAATACAGAGTACTGGGCTAATGGTAAGATTCTTGGTAGTGTGGACGAGCAGAGAGATCTCGGTGTCCATGTGCATAGATCCCTGAAAGTTGCCACCTAGGTTGATATGGTTGTTAAGAAGGCATACGATGTGTTAGGTTTTATTGGTAGAGGGATTGAGTCTCGGAGCCGTGAGATCATGTTGCAGCTGTACAAAACTCTGGTGTGGCCACATTTGAAGTATTGGGTACAGTTCTTGTCACTGCATCATAGGAAGGATGTGGAAGCATTGGAAAGGGTGCAGAGGACATTTACCAGGATGTTGCCTGGTATGGAGGGAAGGCTGAGGGACTTGAGGCTGTTTTCGTTAGAGAGAAGAAGGTTAAGAGGTGACTTAATAGAGACATACAAGATGATCAGAGGATTGGATAGGGTGGACTGTGAGAGCCTTTTTCTTCGGATGGTGACAGCTAGCACGAGGGGACATAGCTTTAAATTGAGGGGTGATAGATATAGGACAGATGTCAGAGGTAGATTCTTTACTCAGAGAGTAGTAAGGGCATGGAATGCCTTGCCTGCAGCAGTTGTAGACTCGCCAACTTTAAGGGCATTTAAATGATCGTTGGATAAACGTATGGATGATAATGGAATAGTGTAGGTTAGATGGGCTTCATATTGGTTTCACGGGTCGGCGCAACATCGAGGGCCGAAGGGCCTGTACTGCGCTGTAATGTTCTATGTTCTATGTTCTATGTTCTATCCCTATTCCACTCCGGTCTACTGGCCGTCCCCACTCCACTCCGGTCTGCTGGCCGTCCCTATTCCACGCCAGTCTGCTGGCCGTCCCTTTTCCATGCCAGTCTGCTGGCCATCCCTATGCCACTGTGGTCTGCTAGCCATTCCTATTCCACTCTAGTCTGCTGACCGTCCCTACTCCACTCCGGTTTGCTGACGTCCCTACTCCACTCTGGTCTACTAACTGTCCCCCTTCCACTCCGGTTTGCTGACCGTCCCCACTCCACTCCAGTCTGCTAACCGTCCCCACTCCATTCCGGTCTGCTGACCATCCCCACCCCACTCCGGTTTGCTGGCCATCCCTATTCCACTTTGGTTTGCTGACCGTCCCTATTCCACTCTGGTCTTTATGCTATTCCACAAGCTCTGGCTGGAGCATCCTACTCCACCGCCATTTTGGATCTATCATAACTCGAGTCATCTTGTACTGGCTGACGCGCCATGGCTAAATTCACTGTTACCAATCTTCTTCTTGGTATTAGTTTAAGTTACTGGTATCAAATGTAGAAGGATGCCTACAGAATGGCTTTCGTGGAGGAGCTGTTCAATCTTGTTGAACAGAGTAAATGTATTGCATAGTGCATTGTGGCCAGTCACATTACATTGGAATTTTTAAATGTGAGACTTCAACCTGGATTAAACAGTAAGTGTTCATTCTGGTTGTGCTGCACAAAACTTAGCATTTAGAACCACAACTCAGCAAACAAGAACTGATTAGCTTCTTCAACAGCCTAATGTATCATGATGAGTGGACATCTGTGGATATCTGCTAATCATAAACAAACACAGAAATTGCTAGAGAAACTCAGCAGGTCTGGCAGCATCTATGGATTGAGAAACCGCGTTAATGTTTCAAGTTTAGTGAAGGGTCAAGTTGCTGCCAGTCCTGCTGAGTTTCTCCAGCAATTTCTGCATTTTTTTTCCTTCAGATCCTAACTGCCTTATATGACAACTGCTCCCAAACATTTTTTTCTGGTTACTAAATTCTTTATTTGATTGCATCAAATAAGTAACATAGATTTCCTATGACACCTCTTCCCAGCTCCAAAGTCTCTCACTATATAAATTCATTGAGCCCTGAGTTTTGGCTATCCTCCCTGATTGAATATATATTGGACTGGGAGCATCAGTATTTTGGTTCTCTACTATCTGCAAATCATGGCAGAGAAGATAAATGTGCTACTGAAAGGAGCAGTCTTCTTCTTTTGACATTTCAGCGAGTGAAACTCACGTGTGATTCTTCCTGTCCTGCATTTAGTTGTAGGGATGGCATTGTCATTTTGTCAGGTTCAATCATGGACAGTAGGGCTGTTTGGATCTTTAATAACCAGAGTCATTGCTGCTTTGGTACTGCTGTTCTAAAGAGGTAATCTGACTGTACCACAAGTCTACCATTAAGTTCTGGTAACTTGTACTGACAAGGACGTCCGATCATCAAACCTGAAGACTTGACAAGGATTGAAAATAATTCAATAATCCCTCCAAACCTGTCAAACAGTAATATCATCTATCCTGAAGTTTCCATCTTAGAATCTTGCAGTCTTTCCAGGTTGTATAGCTTCCCTTACCTACGTGTGACTGCTGTGCGACGTGGTAGAATTCTGCAAACTCATTTATTCATGCATTTACGCATATTATTGATCTCAGTTGTGCATCTCTCAATCACAGGCTGTTCGTACTTCGCTCTGGTACAGAGTTGCTTGTACATCACTCTAGCACAAGTTGCTTGCACGTCCTTCTCATATAGGTTACTCGTAAAACACTCGTATGCCTCTTTTATAAGGATGCTTGTAAATCTCTCATGCACAAGCTATCCGTGCATCCCTCTACAGCTCTCTCGTACAAATTACTTGTAAATCACTCTTGTACAGGTTGCTCATACATCCCCCTTGAACAGGTTACTCCTAATCTTCTCTAGTATGTGTCCCTTGCACAGCTCCCTATTACAGGTTACTCATATATTATGATAGATCAAATTATTTGTACGTCTCTCACATAGGTTATTTATACATCTCTCTAATACAGGTTACTGATACATCTCTCTCATACAGTTTACATGTATATCCCTCAAGTACAGATTACTCATACTTGTCTCTTGTACAGGTTATTTGTACATCTCTCTAGTACAGGTTACTGTACTCCCTTCTACAGGCTACTCATACATCTCTCTTATACAGGCTATTCTAACCCTAACCCTAATCTCCCATGTATAGTTAACCAATGCATCTCTCTAGTACATATTACTCATAGATCTCTCTCCTACAAGTTACACATACATCTCTCTGGTATGGATCAATCGTAAATCTCCATCTTACAGGTCACTCATACATCTCTCTTTGACAGGTTATTTGTACATCTCTCCAACACAACTTGTTCTTATATTTCTCTCATACAGGGTATATGAGCATTTCTCTTGTACAATTTTTTCCCAGTACAGGTTATTTGATAGAATCCCTGCAGTGTGGAAACGGGCCCTTCAGCCCAACAAGTCCACACGGGCCCTCAGACCCATCCCCCTATAACCCACTTAGTCTACACATCCCTGAACACCATGGGCAATTTAGCATGGACAATCCACCTAACCTGCACATCTTTGGACAGTGGGAGGAAACAGGAGCACCTGGAGGAAACCCACGCAGTCATGGGCAGAGTGTGCAAACTCCACACAGACAGTTGCCTGAGGGTGGAATCGAACCCAGGTCCCTGGTGCTGTCAGGCAGCAGCGCTAACCACTGAGCCACCGTACCACCCCACAGTTACTTTTTCATTTCTCTAGTATGCGTTGCTTGTACATCTCTCTAGTACAGGTTATTTTTCCATTTCTCTTGTGCATGTTGCTGGTACCTCATTTAAGTACAGGTTTTCTCTACATCCCCCTCACACAGGTTACTCGTACATTTTTCTACTATAGGTTTTCAACACATCTCTGCTGTAGAGGTTACTCGTACAGGTATTCATACATCATTCTTGCCCAGTTTACTTGTACATCTGTCCAGTACAGATTACTCATACATCTATCCATGTAGGTACATCTTACTGGTATAAGTTGCTTGTACATCACTTTTGCACAAGTTATTTGTAATCTCTCTAGTTTGGGTTATTTATGCATCTTTCTAGTGCAATCTCTTTTGCACTGACTATTGGTACAGTGATTAATTATAGGTTACTCACACACCTTGCTTCTGTAGGTTACTTGTCCATCTCTCTAGTACAGATTATTTGTATATCTCTCTTACAGCTCTAGTACCTTTTATTTATCCATCTCTACTACAGGTTACTTGTACATCTCTCTTGTAAATCTCACTAATACGGAATACTTGTCCATGTCTCTGCTACAGGTTATTCATACATCTCTCTAATACAGGTTATTTCTACACTTCTCTTGTGCAGGTTACTCGTACAATGTTCAAGTACATGTTACTTGTACATCTCTCCAGTACAGGCTACTTATTCAAATCTCCAGCACAGTTACTCATACATCTGTTACAAGTTACTTTCACTTCTCTCTAGTACAGGTAATATACACAATTCTCTAGTACAGGTTACCCGTATATCTCTCTTGTACAGATTATTTAATTATCTCTCTAGTACAGGCCACTCAGATATCTCAATAGTACAGGTTTCTTGTACAGCTATCTCGTACTGGTTAATTGTACACCTCTCTCGTACAGGCTGTTCATACATCTCTCTCGGACAGGCTGCTTGTATATCTCGCTGTTGCAGGTTACTCGTACGTCACGCTTGTACAGGTTATTTGTACATCTCAGTTATGCAGATTATTTACATGTCTCTCTGTATGGGTTATTTGTACATCTCCCTTGTATAGGTTACTTGTACATCTCTCTTGTACAGGCTACTGATACGTCTCCCTAGTTCTGGTTTTCCGTACATCTCGGTTACATGGGTTACTTGTACATCTCTTTAAAACTGTTTATTTCAACATCTCACTTGTTCAGGTTATGTGTACATCTGTCCAGTACAGGTTACTTGTACATCTCTCTTATACGGGGTATTTGTACAATTATTTGGATGGGTTACTCATACACCTTTTTGGTACAGGCTACTTGTACATCTCTCTAGTATGTGTTACTTGCGGTGCTCTCTATTGCAGGTTGTATGTACAGCTCTCTTGCACAGGTTCTCACACAACTCTCCAGTACAGGTTACTTGTACTTGCCTCTTGTACAGAGTATTACTGCATTTCTCTCATAGGTGTTACTCATACATTACTCTGGTACATGTTATTCATTCATCAATCTAGTACAGGTTATTTCTACATGTCTCCAGTACAGCCTGTTCATACAGCTCTCTATACAGGCTATTTGTACATCTCCTTTGTATGAGTTACTTGTACATCTCACTAGTGTATGCTATTTGTGTTTTGTTATGTTCAACACGTGACTGCTGATTTCAGCGCTACATCACTCTGTACATCATCATCACCATCATTTCCATTCTTCTACACCACATCTCTCTCCATCTCCCACAAACCTTCTTTAAGAGCCTTTAGAATTTGTCTTTGATCAAGATTTGGTCACCTGTTCTCCTGTCCCTTTATTTAACTCAGTTGTAATTTTTATCTTATTAAAATCTCAGAGAAAACACTAGAACATGATACTGTATTCAATGTGCTTTATTAATGCAAGTCATTGATAGTGCTTCCGGTAAATATATGAATAAACAAAAATATTACACAAATTATTTTAATTAAACCAATCCAGCTCTTGCAAATGGGGCCATTGTAACGTTTATATTTATTTCGCAGCCCTCTTTAGCATAGGGCTGTCTCTGAATTTGCCCTATATTTGCATTGATCCTTTCAAATCTTTTCGTTACTCACCAGCTGTCCCAGGCGGGGATAATTCTCTGAAGTTTAGAAGGAGGCTGTTCCAACTTTCCATATCACGTCTAACTGGAGTGTGGCTTCATATCAGAGATTGTGGGGTCCTTACTCTCACATTCTTTCCGAGAGGTGGACCAACCACTATACTTTTTCTTCAACCTCAGAGCTGCGTGAAACAGCTGAATCTGCATTTATGAGCGATGCACACTTCCCATAAGAAACCACAGACAAAAGCCAGTAAGTGGGAGGTGTATGAATTGCTGCACCAAATTCATAGTTTATTCAACACTGACTCATAAACCAGAAATTCAAACAAAAAATGGTGGGAGTTACAAAAGATCTCCACCGTTGAATTCACTAACTTCAGATCCTAAACACGGCTCCCATATTTTTAGAGGATAGCTCATGGCAATGGTTGTCATTTATTGCAATTTTCTTAAGTAAAAACAAATAGTGCTGGAGAAACACAGAACGTCAGGAAACACCTGAGGACAGAAGAACAGAATTAAAGTGCAAAATTTTGGTGTGCCTGCCACAGAACATAGGAACATAAGAGATAGAAGCAGGAGTAGGCCATCTGGCCCATCGGGCCTGCTTGTCCATTCAATAAGATCATGGCTGATCTTTTCATGGACTCAACTCCACTTATCCATTTGCTCATCATAATCCTTAATTCCTTTCCTGGCCAAAAATCTATCCATCTTTGCCTTAAAAAGATTCAATGAGGTAGCCTCAACTGCATCACTGGGCAGGGAATTCCACAGATTCACAACCCTTTGGGAGAAGTTCCTCCTCAACTCAGTCCTAAATCTGCTACCCCTTATTTTGAGGCTAAGCCTCCAATTCTAGTTTCGCCCGCCAGTAGAAACAACCTCCCTGCTTCTATCTTATCGATTCCCTTCATAATTAAATATCTGTCCAAAATCCTGCCCTGCCTGTTTTTTGGGAAATCTCACTGAATCTCAAGGCAAAGAGGCAGTGGTGAGGCCACAAATTGGCTCACCATGCATTCAGGATGCCAGCGGAGCAAATCCTATCCTGCAAGAGTTACTGGTTGATCAAAGATGGGTACCTCTTACTCTCATAAATGTCACAGAGGAAGCCATGTCTGCTGCTTTAAAGATAACACCCTCCCCATCAAAAACAAACCCCAGTTTCAAGGGGCCTTACGTGGCTGAGTGTCACAGGGAGAGGAGCATGCTGGGGGTGAACAGTTAGTGGACCTCAATGGGGCCCACACTCCCCTGCCTGACGTCTCAGTTAGACACTGACTACCTTTGCCCGGGAGACAAACCTGCCCCACCCCCCAGTGACAGATTAAAGCAAAATATTGCAGGTGCTGGAAATCTGTCATAAACCCAGAAATTGCTGGTAAAGCTCAGCAGGTCTGGCTGCATCAGTGGAGAAATAGAAACAGTTAGTGTTTTGGGCCCTGTGTGACATTTCTTCAGATTTGAGGTAACAAGCTGCTTGCACAGTTTGCCCTGTCATGCCTTCCACATTGTGTCAAGCCAGCTTGCAGCTAGCTTGATATATTTTTACTCAGCCGATTCAGAAATGTTTTGACACACTTCCGAGGCAATAGAGACTTGAATTGAGAGATTCTGACCCAGATAGGGAAGGTATCACTGCACCACAAAAGCCCGAAGATAGCTGGGTTAGCTGGCAAGTTGAGGCCCTTACGTTAATGTGAAGCTGACAACCTTTGGCTATCACGATGCGAGGTCACATTAGATCCTGTAACATTTTTACAAAATTTCATTTACAGGATGTGGGGTTTGCTGGCTAAGCCACATTTATTGTCCATCCCTATTTGCCCAGAGGGAAGCTAAGAGTCAATCACATTGCTGTGGGTCTGGAATCACGAGTAGGCCAGACCAGGTAAGGACGACAGATTGCCCTCCCTGAAGAACATTAGTGAAACAGATAGGGTTTTTCCATCAATCAATATTGGTTTCACGGTCACTATTAAACTATTACTTCTAAATTTTTATTGAATTGAAATTCAACTATTTACTGTAGCAGAATTTAAACCTGGGTCCCCAGATTTAGAATGTGATGTGGGTCATGCAGAACTGTCCAGTACAATTAACATTTATTAAAGCACATAGTATTTATATTCACGTACATGTACCTGTTTATGTACACACTACGGTCACAGGGACTCGCACGTTTGGGGTTACACTGAGATGTGCTGTCACGAACAGGCCATCATGCTTTTTGGGAGGACTCAGTACAAATGATAGTGAGATTATCATACCGTTTGTTCACATGCCATGATACAATGATAATATCATGAGCATGTCCCTTACAGGAATCTTGCATATTTGCTGAGAGACATGAGACAATGTTAAAGACCCTCAACTGATCACTAAAGGCCTTCATGTGGCAACATGATGGGAAGTTCAACCACGGAGACAGAGGAGGGTTGTCTCAGATCAAGGGGTAACGCATCCACCTACTTAAACTCCCTTCCATATCTAAGCTCATCATCAGCATGAACAGAAGATTCTGACCAATGCCAGAGATCGAATGACCTTTCATTGGAGCACTTTGGCTTTTCACAGCTGAAACATAACATCAAAGTCAATGTATTTTTAGATTTTTAGATATCAGCTTTTATTTCACCTTTTAAATTACTTCCTGAACCCGCCCATGATATTTTAACTATTATGTGCATGGATTCCTGAACCACTTTGGAGCTCAACTCTATATTTTTTAACCATTTCAAAAATACTCTGATCTAAGGCCACTTTTATGTCATTTATAAACTCATATTTCCAACTTCTTCCAGTTCTGATGAAACTCCCCAGATATGAAATATTTAACTTTGTTTGTCTCTCCATTGATGCTGCCTGAGTATTTCCAAAATTTTCTACTTTGATTTTTCGTAAGAACTGATCTCCATGGATAGAAGAATCTAGTTTCCAGCAATTTAATATTTCTAAATTTAATATCTGAGCAATTTGCTATAAACTATAATTTCCGTGAACTACAGGTTGTCTGTCATTTCAATTAATCTACATTAGTCTGGCTCAGATTGCTTTAGAAATTCTATCGCTTTACTTAGAAAGGGAACAGCAAATGTGTGGGTTGGCTAAATTTAAGCTAGAAGTGTCATTATCACACTCAAAGGGGAACCATTGGTCTGTCTGTAGAGTCTCCAAGAGAGTTTCAAAGCACTTTGGAGGGGAACTACAGACGGTGTGAAAAGCATAAGTAATTTCCATGGTTACTCACTGATGACTTCTTCAGAAATCTCTTCTAACTAAAGGCTGTCCTTTTTTTAGTAAAGTTCATGAGTGAGACTGCAACTTGTCACAATGAGGGATGTGACATGTCTACTTTGGTCTAGCTGTGTTAGCAGGTCATATTTTCCAGATATGTTGATGGTCCGAAGTACTTGGTCTGAAAGCAACACTGTGGTAAGCTGTGAATAGGAACAATTTCTGTAAACCAGCATTCTGTAAAAAGAGTTAAACTTGAAGTTTATTTTATTAAAGTTGTAAATTTCTGTTTGAATAAAAAAGGAAGAAAAACTTGCATTTACATGGTGCCTTTCATGACCGAAGGAGCTTCCAAAGTGCCAGACAGTCAATGAGATGCTTTTGAAATGTGGTCACTGTTGAAATATGGAAAACACAGCAATCAACTTGTACACAGAAAAATCCAAGAACAGCGATGAGATAATGGCAAGATAACTTGGTTTTGTGATGTTGAGTAAGATGTACATATTGTCAAGGACACAAGGAATAACTTTCCTGATTTTATTCAAAGTTGTGCCATGGGACCTTTAACGTCCACCTGAGAGAGTAGATGTGGCCTCAGTTTACTACCCCAAAGGAAAGATGGCACCTCTGGCAGAGCAGCACTCAGTGTCACACTGGAATGTCAACCTTGATTGCTGTGCCCAAGTTGTGGACTGGAATTTGTGACCACGACCTTCTGACTCACAGTCAATAACCCTTGACCCACAACACTGTAGAAGCTGCATTGGAGATAATAGGTACTGCAGATGCTGGAGAATCCGAGATAACAAGGTGTGGAGCTGGATGAACACAGCAGGCCAAGCAGCATCACAGGAGCAGGAAAGCTTGACGTTTTGGGCCTAGACCCACCAATTTTCTGTATCTGTGGTGTTTGTCCAATATTCCAAGCCTAGTTCCTGGTGAAAACTCTTGTAGGAATTAGAAAGTAGTTCAGCAATTAATCAAACTACTTCTTTTAGATCACTTCCTACCGTGATTACCAGACATGAATTTAGGCAATCTGTGTTCTCAAGATAAAGGTGAACGTCACTCAGCTCTACTTCCCAGGATTATAAACCAATAGTCACAGCTGGGAAGTGTATGCGTGTGGAATCAGTTGCAATCGGATACAATCTTAATTGTAGTTTTTGACACCCAGCCTGTTGTCATTCACTTTATTATATACTCAGTATTATTTACTTAGGTAGGGCATCAAAAGGCTTTGCCACCCTGCAACTATACCCTCGATATGCCCTACTTTTGGAGTGGCTCAGTGGCTAACACTTCTGCCTCACAGCACCAGGGACATGGATTCAGTTCCAGCCATGGGCAACTGTCTGTATGGAGTGTGCGTATTCTGTGTGTATGTGTTGTGTATAGTTCGCTCCCACAGATTGCAGGTTAGATGGATTGGCCATGCTAAATTGTCCATTGTGTTCAGGGATGTGCAGGCTAGGTGGATTAGCCATGGGAAATGCAGGGTTAGAAGGATGGGATGGGTCTGCGTAGGATGCACTTCAGAGGGTCAGTGCGGACTTGATGGGCTGAATGGCCTGCTTCCATGCTGTAGGAATTCTATGTGCATTTGCTGCATTCTTTCAGAAAAGGAAAGACAACAAATAAAGATGAGAGGAAAAATAAGGGTGAAAAATTTCAGGGAATGTTTATTGACATGATTGACTTAAGATCTCCTAAGAATTAATGCTATCCTTAGGATTAGCAGCTAGGATAGCTAACTGGCCAAGTCCTTATCAATAGAAAACTTCCACGTGAGTCTTGAGTAATTTCCACAATTAACATTTCATTCACTTCAACCTCTTAATCTATTACTTGTACTTTAATAAAGGAAGCTAGGATAACGACAAAAAATGAGAAAAGTCCAACTTTGTCAGAGCCAAGGGATTATTCAGTGTGGTGGGAAAGCATGAACAAGATCAAGAAAGCATGAAGCTGAAGCGAGAATGACAAATAAATGACTGTCAATGTACATTTGAAAGATGCATGTTGGTTTAATTTTTATTTCGCTGGAGTTTATTGAAGCTTTGAATTAACTACCTCGCTGCTCGCCATATACACAGGAGTTACTGTCTCAGGTTAATTTGAGATGATTTAAAGAATCAAGGAAACTTGTTCTATAGTTGGAACCAATTTAGAGAAGGATCACTAGAATGATCCCTGGTATGGAGGAATTTTTCATGTGTAAGTTGGAACACTACTCACTAGAGTTCAGAAGAATGAGACGTGGCTTCATTGAAACGTATCAAATTCTTAATGGGCTTGACAGGGTAAATGCTGAGAGGATGTTTCTTCTCATGGGAGAGTCTAGGACCAAAACACATAGCCTCAGAATAAAGGGGAGCCAATTTAAGACTGAGGTGAGGAGGAATGTCATCTCTCAGAGAGTTGTGAGTCTTGGGGACACCTTGCCACAGACAACAATGTGGCTGAGCCCTTGTGTATACTTAAGGCTGAGACAAATAGATCCTTGATGTGTTGGGAATCAAGGGAAAGGGTATAAAAGCAGGTGTAAAGAGGGTTGGATGATTCGCAGAGGACGTTTGAGGGGCTGAATGGCGTACTCCTGTTCCTATTTCTTATGGTTTTATGATCTAATGGATTTGACAGCGTAGATACATAGAGGCTATTTTCTGTGTTGGGCAGTATAACCTTCAAAATCAAACCATTCAAGAGTGCTGTCAGGAATCACTTTGCACAGGTTATGATCACAGAGTAAAAGAACATCTAGAAAATAGGAGGGCTAATAGCCTAGTGGTATCAATGCTAGACCACTATTCCAGAGACCTAGGGGAGGTGATGGTTTAGTGATCGCTAGACTATCAATCTAGAGATAACAAGCATGGGGCTGGATGAACACAGCAGGTCAAGCAGCATCATAGGAGCAGGAAAACTTGACGTTTCGGGCCTAAACCCTTCATCAGAAATGGGGGAGGGGAAGAGGGTTCTGAAATAAATAATCTAGAGACCTAGGTAATGTCTTGGGGAACCAGGTTCAAATCTTGCCATGGCAGACAGTGCAATTTGAATTCAATAAAAAATCCGGGTTTTAGATTTAGAGTGTAATGAAGACTGTGTTAACATTATTGTGGGTAAAAGCCCCATCTGGCTCATTCATGCCCTGTAGGGAAGAAAATCTGGCATCCTTACCCAGTCTGGCCTACATGTGACTCCAGACTGATCGCAATGTGGTTGACTCTTAACTGCACTCTGGGCAGTTAGTGAGGAGAGATAAATGCTGGGCTGGCCAATGAGACTGACATGCCATGAATGAATAAAAAAGCATTGATCATAACATGGTAGAATTTAGCATTCAGTTTGAGAGTGAGAAATTTCAGTCAGAAACAACTATGCTAAGCTTAAATGGGATATGTTCATGGGTCTGAAGGCAGAGTTAGCTGGTGTGTGCTGAGAAGGAGGTTTAGCAGAAAAGATAGTTGAGGAACAATGGCAGACATTCAAGAAAATCGTTAATCGCTCAAGTGAATTGTGTTTTCCAGTGAGAAAGAAGGATTCCAGGAATGGGATAAATCAATATGGTTCTACAAAGAAGTTAAAGATATCATCAAATTGAAATTAAAAAAAAAATACAAAGTGGTAAAGATTAGTGGTAGACCAGTTTTGAAAACCAACAAGGATGGCCAAAGGAATAATACAGAGGGAGAAAATAAACTTTGACTGCTAATTAGCAAGATCGACAGCAACAGCTCCATTAAATAGACAAAAGAGGAAGTCAGAGGCCAAAGTGAACATGGGAACACCACCAACTGCAAGATCCCTACTTCCCCAACTTCCTTACGGAAGGATGTAAATGCATTTGAAGCTGTCATGAGAAGTTTTATATGACTCATACCTTGAATGGGCAAGTTGTCTTCTGAGGAAAAGTTGGATAGGCTAGGCTTTTATCTGCCAAAGATTAGAAAAGTGGAGGAGGAAGAAGTAACTTGAGTGAAAGACCCTGGAAAAGATGTTTCCCTCTGTGTGAGGTGGGAGTGTGCAGTAATCAGATCAATCATGAGATCATTGAATGGCAGAGCAAGCTCAAGGAGCGAGTGAAACTTAATGCATTTCTAACTCCCATCAGGTAAGTTTGAACGGAAAATGCTTTGGCAATTTTCAAAATGGTTCATTGGTAAGAAGAAATACAAAAGTAATTATTTATAATTATTTATTCTCTTCAGCGTGCACATCATGCATCATTGAACATTGTCATATGTCTCTGAGTAGAACAGGCATAAAGTATAATAATACATTCTTCTCTTTAAACTCAAGATTGCATTATGTTAATGAAGCACAATGGTCACTGACTGAAGAGCTTTATGCCTGAGTAAAGATTCATAATGCTGAATTTATTGTGAAGAAAACCTTCACATTTCATGGAGAGTCTTTCACATTGATGGTTTAACTTGCACAGCTGAACCTATTTTAAAATAGTGCATGGAGTACAAACAATTGCCCCGTAGAACAGAAAATCTTCCTGAGAATTTCAAAGCAGGTGTACAATTTCTTTGAAAAGGATTTTTGAGTGGTTTAAGGGAAATTTGCTGTTTTCCTTTTCCCAGTTTCCCCTTTGTTAATATTTTTGCTACTTATATTCTCTCCGTTTCCCTTTCCCCTTCCATTCATCTTTCCTTCCAATCTGCTTTGTTCTCTCCCTTCTTTGGGTCTTCTCTTATTCTCGCCTCCTTTTCTGTCTCTCTCTGTCTTCCTCCTCTTCCTCTTCCTTTTTCTTTCCTTATTCATTTTCTGCTCCTCGATTTCCCTCCCTCACTCTCGTTTCCCCTATCCCAGTCTTGCCCTTGTCTTTTTTTCTAACAGCTCCTTCTCTATTTCAGGTCAAATGTTCCATTTTATTAGGTTATGTTCAGTGTTGTATTTAAGGTTGGAGTATGAGGGTGGCACAGTGGCAGAGGAGAAAGGACACAGCGTCAGAGACCCGGGTTTGATACCAGCCTTGAGTCACTGTCTGTGTGGAGTTTGCACGTTCTCCCTGAGTCTATGTGGGTTTCTGCCAGTGCTCTGGTTTCCTCCAACAGTTCAAAGACGTACAATTTATGTGGCTTGGCCATGCTAAATCATCCTGTAGTATCCAGGGATGTATAGGCTAGATGAGTTAGCCATAGTAAATATATGGTTAGAATGATAGAACATGGCTCTGGGTGAGATATTCCTCAAAGGGTCAGTACAGACTTGATGGGCTAAATAGCTTCTTTCTGCACTGTAGAGATTCTGAGATATTCCCATTCCAACCATCCATTATATTCTGACCAATGAGCTGAAAAATAGGGAGGATGAAATGGTCATACAGTCCAAACAAATCTAACATTACAGAATCTCCTAATATTACAGAATATACACAATACAGGATGCAGATATGTGGTGGAGAGATAGACCATTTGTTTTCTCTCCGCACTTTCTAACAGAGCTGCATTAATTGGGCAATTTTAAAAATTTGTGAGATCGCTTTGGAACTAGCATGGAGGACATCTATAGTTTGATGATGGTTTTAGTACGTGTGCTAAATCACCCTTTTCTCTTGCCTTCTCTGTATCTGTGGTTCCTTTTTTCCCCCAAGCCTATTTATTTGTGGTTTTTTTTTCTTTATTTGTGGTTCCCTCTTTCTATTCATGGTTTTCTGTCTGTCAGTCAATGATTCTCTTTCTCTGAATGTTATTCTCTCTCTTTCTTTACGAGTGTTTTTCTTCATCATACTCATTGCTTCAATCGACCTCTCTTTTTATTCGTGTTTCTCTCTCAGTGCTTGTTATTCACTTGTTATTCTTGCAACATGGATTTCTTTCTGTCTCCCTCTCTGCTCGTTTCTCTCTTTCATGCAAATAAAAATCAGGAGACGTGATTCGAGCTGGTTCCATCTGTGTCTTTACTTTCATGTATATTTTCCCTTCCTCCGATCTGCTATTCATTACCAAGCCTTTAACCCAGTCCTGTTCCCAACCAAAATCATCTGCCTCGCTACTTCTGTGATTACTTTCAAATCTTGCTCAGCCAACCTCCCCATGTCTTCTATAAATGCTCACTACATTCTTCCCCTCTATCAATAATTATGAAGTTATTTTAGAAATGCGAGTGCTTGGAATTCTATATTTACTCAGACTTTTTAAACTCAATCCTGTTGTCATGATCACCAATGCTCCCAGATTCTTCTTAATGCATCCTCAACCCACTCTAGTCTTCAGCCTTGCACAATAGGCCTTGGTTTCTCAAAAATAACACCCCTGTGGATTTTTAAAGGAGAAAGAATTTGTCGTATCATCACCACGGTCATCGCCAGTTGAGTTAGAAGTGTTAAAATGCAGCAATGGGACAGAGATAAATAATGAAAACCACAGAAGCCTTTTCTGTGGGCCTATTAAACAAAAAATAGCTTCCGTTCGGGATGTATGAATGAATTTCGGTGAGGATATCCCCTAAAACATAGCCTCAAAATAAGGGGAGCAGATTTAGGACTGAGATAATAGGTACTGCAGATGCTGGAGAATCTGAGATAACAAGGTGTGGAGCTGGATGAACACAGCTGGCCAAGCAGCATCATAGGAGCAGGAAAGCTGAGTTGAGGAGAAACTTCTAACCCAAAGGGTTGTGCATCTGAAGCGACCTTGTTGAATGCATTTAAGGCAAAGATAGATAGATTTTTGAACAGTAAAGGAATTAAGGATTATGGTGACCGGGCAGGTAAGCGGAGCTGAGTCCACGAAAAGATCAGCCATGATCTGATTGAATGGCAGTGCAGCCTCAATGGGCCTGACGGCCTACTCCTGCTCCTGGCTGAGCAAGATTTGAAAGTAATCAAAGGAGTAGAAAGGCAGATGATTTTGGTTGGGAATAGTACTGGGTTAAAAGCTGGACCCAAATGCAGAAAATTGAGATCAAAATAAAATCAACGAGGAAATCTACAGGAAAATTACGCATGGCTGCTTTTTTCAGTGCAGGCTCACATTTTAAATTCCATCATTTCATAAGAAATGTGACACTGTATTCAGGAACATTTAATCTGTACAATGACCAATAAAATTTACAATCAATCAATCAACTCCTTGTCTTTTGAAGGTTATTAAATGAACTGGGTATTTTGAGACCATGTCAGCACCTCCATGGTTTAATTGGTAAAAATACTTGTGCAATGGAGAAATAACTTATCGGGATCCAAAAGGTTTGTATTCTGTTACTAGTCTCCTGCGAATTTGCCGATATTAGCTCCAGTTCTAACAGCAAGACTCCGGCGTGCCTCCCACACGTGGGATATGAATAGTGATATTAAAAGTTACAGTTATCCTGCTTTCTATTTCGAGAGAGACAACTAGTGGTTTAACACAGCAGGCCAAGCAGCATCATAGGAGCAGGAAAGGTTGACGTTTCGGGCCTAGACCCTTCATCAGAAATGGGGGAGGGGAAGAGGGTTCTGAAATAAATAGGGAGAGAGGGGGAGGCGGATAGAAGATGGATAGAGGAGAGGATAGGTGGAGAGGATACAGACAGGTTAAA
>JAHRHZ010000046.1:7853221-7905622 GCA_024137785.1 Ginglymostoma cirratum
CACTGTGGCATTGCAGGAGGCCCAGGATGGACATGTCATCTGAGGAAGGGAAGGGGGAGTTGAAATGGTTCGTGACTGGGAGGTGCAGTTGTTTGTTGCGAACTGAGAACCCTGCAGCCCAATGGTATCAATGTGGATTTCACAAGCTTCAAAATCTCCCCTCCCCCAACCGCATCCCAAAACCAGCCCAGCTCATCTCCACCTCCCTAACCTGTTTTTCCTCTCACCTATCCCCTCCTCCCACCTCAAGCCCCACCCCCATCTCCTATCTACTAACCTCATCCCGCCCCCTTGACCTGTCCGTCCTCCCTGGACTGACCTATCTCCTCCCTACCCCCCCACCTACACTCACCTTTACTGGCTCCATCCCCGCCTCTTCGACTTGTCTGCCTCCTCTCCACCTATCCTCTCCTCTTTCCATCCTCTATCCGCCTCCCCCCCTCTCCCTATTTATTTCAGAACCCTCTTCCCCTCCCCCATTTCTGATGAAGGGTCTAGGCCCGAAACGTCAACCTTTCCTGCTCCTATGATGCTGCTTGGCCTGCTGTGTTCATCCAGCCCTACACCTGTTATCTCGGATTCTCCAGCATCTGCAGTACCTTTTATCTCTAGTAGTTTAACAAGAGGGTCACCATGACCTAGACAAAGGGTGAGATTGGAAAGTTGGGCACTTTGATGGTAACCACAGCTGGTACAGAATCGCAAACCAGACATCTGACCAACTAAGCAAACTGGCATCCCAAATAGTGACAATGGCAGGTTGCTGTTCAATGTTTCCTGTTGGAAAACCATTGGGCATCAAATTAAGATGCAAAATGATACAAATTGCTTCTCTCAGACACTCACCTTCCCACCAACCTTCCTGCAAAAATGCCATCCCCTATTCCCAATTCCTTCGCCTCCGCTGCATCTGCTCCCAGGATGAAGCATTCCACTCCTGAACATCTCACAAGTACTCGTTTCTCAAGGTCCGCAACATCCCCCCCTCAGTGGTCGAGAACACCCTCAACCATTTCTCCCGCATTTCCTGCAACTCATCCCTCACACCCCGTGCCCGCAATAACAACCAAAACAGAATCCCCCTCATCCTCATGTACCACCCCACCAACATCTGGATCCAATGCATCATCCTCCAACACTTGCGCCGTCTGCAACCGACCCCACCATCAAAGACATTTTTCCCTCCCCACCCTTATCTGCTTTCCGGAAGGACCACTCTCTCCGGGAGTCCCTTGTCCACTCCACACTCCCCTCCAGCCCCACCACACCCTGCACTTTTCCCTGCAACCACAGGAAGTGCTACACCTGCCCCGACACCTCCCCCCTCACCCCTATCCCAGGCCCCAAGAAGACTTTCCATATCAAGCAGATGCTCACCTGCACATCTGCTAATGTGGTTTACTGCATCCGCTGTTCCCGTTGCGGCCTCCTCTACATTGGGGAAACCAAGCGGAGGCTTGGGGGCCGCTTTGCAGAACACCTGCGCTCAGTTCACACTAAACAACTGCACATCCCAGTCGCGAACCGTTTCAACTCCCCCTCCTATTCGTCAGATGACATGTCCATCTTGGGCCTCCTACAGTGCCACAATGATGCCACCCAAAGGTTGCAGGAACAGCAACTCATATTCCACCTGGGAACCTGCAGCCCAACGGTATCAATGTGGACTTCACAAGCTTCAAAATCTCCCCTCCCCCTACCGCATCCCAAAACCAGCCTAGCTTTTCCCCGCCTCCCTAACCTATCCTTCCTCCCACCATCCCTTCCTCCCACCTCAAGTCCCACTCCCCTCTCCTACCTACTAGCCTCATCCTGCCCCCTTGACCTGTCCATCCTCCCTGGACTGACCTATCCCCTCCCTAACTCTCCACCTACGCTCACCTTTACTGGCTCCAATCCCGCCTCTTTAACCTGTCTGTATCCTCTCCACCTATCTTCTCCTCTATCCATCTTCCATCCACCTCCCTCTCTCTCCCTATCTATTTCAGAACCCCCTTCCCCTCCCCCATTTCTGAAGCAGGGTCTAGGCCCGAAACGTCAGCTTTCCTGTTCCTCCAGCTCTACACCTTGTTCTCTCAGACACTCATTCTCTTTCACAGACAGAAATGGAGGCTGGATCGTTGAATATATTCAAAGCTGGGTAAGGCATTTTTTTCAAACTTTAGAGGAGTCAAAGGTTATGCGGAACAGGTAAGAGAGCAGCAAAGAGGTCAAGATTAGATCAGCTATGGTCTTATAAACATAGCAGAACAGACTTGTTCTTGATGAAAGGTGGACCAAAGTGTTGACGCAGATTCACCTTGACGCCAACATTTTCTCAAAGACCATGAACACGGTGAACTCCTTCTTTGAGCACAGTACTTTTGAGCACATTACAACGAAGATTTATTGCCAGGCCTATCAGAACAAAATGATCTACCATCAGCTCAAGACTACATTGTGCCCCCTGCTGCTCAAGGAGCTGGTCTTGCCCAAAGTTTTGGAAGAGACAGAGGAAGTAACGAAGTCCACCAGCACCAAGTAAAACTCGACAGATGCTGAAAAACAATGACGACACCAAAAATTCAAAAATCATTTGCATGGAAACTGGAGCTTCTCCTTTGTGGGAAAAATTTACATGACAAAAATGGAGATTCTTCAAACACACAGGGTGCCGTGTGACAGAAGTGGCTTGTTTGCATTGCAAAGTTACCTTAGCCGGGAGTGGCTGCATAAACTGTTGCACTAGTAATGCTTCTACATAATGCATGCATTTTGAATGGGCAGGTTGTCACTGAATTAGACAACTGTGAAGAGCAAGGGATTGAAAGAACAAGGACATGGCCAAGCTGATGGAACTGGTCTATATGGTACGCTGAAATGTCAATCCCTCATAGGCAGAGTAGAATAAATGTGAGAACTGCCTGCTTGTGTTTCATTCAATGCAGTTTCACCAGAACCAAGCAATCAGGGTCAGCCTCATTCCTGAACACTCATTCACAGTTTTAATAAAAGCAAAATACTGCAGTTGCTGGAAATCTGAGACAAACACAGAGAGTGCTGGAGAAACTCAGCAAGTCTGGCAGCATCTATGGAGAGAGAAACAGAGTTAACGTTTTAAGTCTGGTATGACTCTGATTGGGTAGAACAGAAACATCAGAACAGAAACATTAATGCTGCTCCTGTCTGAACAGATACCCCCAGAACTAGACCCTTCATCAGAATTTCTGATGAAGGGTCTAGGCCCGAAACGTCAAGCTTTCCTGCTCCTATGATGCTGCTTGGCCTGCTGTGTTCATCCAGCTCCACACCTTGTTATCTCAGATTCTCTAGCATCTGCAGTACCTATTATCTCTGATACAATTTTTACCCCCAGACCTGCTGAGTTTCTGTAACATTTTCTGTGTTTGACTCTCATTTTTAAATTGGGTAAACATTGTTTAGTTGACTTGTATGTTTTAGAACATGGAAATATATAGAAGTCAGGAACGGGAGAAGTCCATCTGGTCTCTCAGAAGCCCGCTTCACCAATCAATAAACTTAAGGCTAATCTGATTCAAACAAAATACATTAAGGCTCTTTGACAATGTAAATGCAAAAGGAATTAAAATAGTTCATGAATTGTCAGCCAACAGTCTAGTCATGTAAGCTATTATACATACACCAAGCCAATATATTATTTACTCTGCATTTTATTAATCGCTTTGAATCATGTAAATGTGTTTTTAACTCTATCCTGTTCATGGATGTAAACTAGTTGTGGTGAAGGCCTGTGTGGTGGGTGTCTCTCATGGTGATGGAAGTGGACATGGAAGAACAAATTGAAACTGTGATATGACTACAGGATTTATATGAATTATTATTCTCACGGGGATGCAATGGCCTAGTGGTATTATCAGAGGACTGTTACTCCAGAGACCTAGATAATGCTCTGGGGACCCAGGTTCAAATCCCACCACGGCAGATGGTCGAATTTGAATTCAGTAAATATCTGGCATTAAGAATCTAATGATGACCATGAATCCATTGTCAATTCTCAGGGGAAAAACCCATCTGGTTCATGAATGTCCTTTAGGGAAGGAAACTGCCACCCTTACCTGGTCTGGCCTACATGTGACTCCAGACCCACAGCAATCTGGTTGAGTTCTGAACTGCCCTCTGGGCAATTAGGGATGGGCAATAAATGCTGCCAGGCCAGTGATGCCCTCGTCCCATTCATGAATTAAAAAAAATTAATGCTGTTTACAGAAGACTTTGATTCCTGGTGTTGTGTAACTGATGGGTTTTTCTGTGTGTCTGAAGAATATAATTAACTTGTAAGTATTTCTGGATCCATGGCAATTTCTTTTTGAAGCCTGGCTGCAAAGTGAATGGGTGTTGTGCACTATTAGAGTTTTGTTTACTTTAGATTATTTTTGAGTCAACATTGTAAATAATGGTGCCTCAAAGGTTTATTAGAGAGCTCTGGAATCTCTTTTCTTCAAGGTTAGGTGGTGGTCTTAGTGAAGTACGAGAAACCTTTGGTTTCACTTTTAACTTTGGGTAGCATTTTAATCCCATGAAGATGTGGGAAAAGGATGGCTTTGTGGACCAGTGCTCCTGAGATGAGAATGATATAGTGAGGTAGGTCCTGAGAATGAAGGGTTAGTATTGGGTTCCACACCAGATGAAAACCCAGAGGTAGAGACAAAATAAACTGCAGTTACTGGAATCCAAGGTAGATAAACAGGAGCCTGGAAGAACACAGCAGGCCAGGCAGCGCCTGGAGGAAAGGAGCAGTCAACGATTTGGGTATTACCCTTCTTCAGGGCTGGATGTGGAGGTAGGGGGAGTTGCAGATAAAGTGGGGAGGGAGGGATGGAGGCGGAATGGGGGTGATAGGTGGACACTGGTGGTAAGTATGACCTGGTTGGTCAATGGGAGGGATGAATCCGGTTGGTGGCTGGAAGAGAAGGTCGGAAGCAGAAATGGAAGGGAGGAGGTGGGGCTGCAAGGGGAGGTGGGGAATGGGTGGGAAGGTATTTGAAATTGGAGAACTCAATGTTGAGTCGTCCAGGCTGCAGGGTGCCCAGGCAGAAGATAAAGTTTTGTTCTTAAAATTTGCATTCCGTTTCACTGTGACACTGAAGGAGGCAGAGGACGGACATGTTGGAGGGGGAGTGGGACGGGGAATTGAAATGAGCGGTGACCGGGAGGTTAGGTTGGCCTTTATGGGCCAGGTGGATATACTCGGTGAAACAATCACTTCGTCTATGTTTGGTCTCACTGATGTAGAGGAGAGGTGGTTATTTAAACTGAGTGCAGTGAAGCTCAATTGTATATTAGCTCTAGGAAGAAACTATCACAATTCAATTTAAAAACTGAAGTTCATTGCGACTTGAACCTCCTCAGGTGTTAGATATAGTGTTACTGGTGTGGGTATTATCTTGGATACAGTACCCAAAGTGGTGTTTTGAAAACCGTACCAGGGATGTTCTGGGCACCATAAGAAAGCTATTTTTGTTTGTTTGTAATTTATAAAGGAGTACTTTGGGATTAATGGGATTATACTTTTACTGTGCGTTTAAAGTCTTTCAATTTGTATTCTAAGTAGGTAGTTTGGATTAACCTATTTTAACTTTGTTCTTTTGTAATAAACTTCCAATTTATTGTTAAAGTAAAAACTGCAGCATTGTGTGCCCATGTTTCAGTGAGAGACCTCTTCATTAAAACCAAAACAAATAAAGTTATGATCTATCAAGCCAGGCTCCTGTCTGGGATCTAACTTGTCCAGTAATATCACTAGTGGATAATAACAGAATACTGACTGAAGAGCTTTAACTGAAGGCACAAAAACAGGATTGGAAGATGTTGGTCACGCCACAACATTTTTTCTTTGCTCACAGTATGTAATGCAGATTTAGACTAAGTTTGAGCTGTGAAGGACATTGTTTCTGTGACATTAAAATTGTCTCCCATGTTCCATCGTTGACACATAACGCGAGAATAAATGTCAGATGATTGCTTGCTTGTAATGTTCAAACGTGGCCTTGAAGAAAAGAACCAGAGGAAATATATCACGCTGTAATGTTGAACAGGACAATGAGGTAATTAAAAACTAACTAAATGGGCCAGAACCACTTATTATCTTCACCTTACTTGGTACAATCTTAGAAAGGAAATGGGTTTAAAGAAAAGACCTTATGAACAACTCACCACAGCAGCTGGAGGAGAGCAGATTGATCACCAGCTCTGGAATGAGAACTGTTGATGAAATGATCACCTGGGACAGATCCGGATCTGTGGGATTTGTAAACAAGCAGTGTTAATGCGGGCTGAAAAACAGAAATTGCTGGAGAAACTCCTCAGGTCTGGCAGCATCTGTGGAGAGAAAGCGTAGTTAATGTTTTGAGTCCAGTGACCCTTCTTCATTGTGCGTGTGTACTATTGCTAAGTTTTATGAGAGTGAACCACATTAAATGCAATAGGATCCACAATGTTGTGTGCCATTGATATCTAGGCCATAACATTTACACTCAATAAGGGTTTTTTTCATCCATTTGGCATGCAGCTGAGGCAGTGGTGTAACCAGATTGTTGACAGGCTCAACACTCTGCCTTGCTGCAGGGAGCAACACTCCTGATGGTGGACCTCCATGTGGGATCTCACGACAGACAGTTCATTATGGGATGACCTGATAGACTTCTGTATTTAAACCAAGATAAGGAAAAGACAATGCCTCTCCCATACCTTATTCAATACATTATTAAACTAATATTTTCCTGTTCCTCCTTTTTGTGTTCCTGCATTAAGAGGAGAGGGAAATTTGTTATGTTTCCAGCCTTCCACTTCCCTTTCGACTGGACATTGAGTGGTATTCTTTGTAGTTTGGCTGGTAGAGTCCAAAGGACTGTGAGTATTTTCTCTCTGCATGGAATTATGCGGTAGACTTGATTTGAGTTGATTTGATTTACTTATTGTCATCTGTACTTTTTAACAAAATGTGGAAGAACGTGTGGTATAGTGTCACCATTCCTTGGTGCCATCTTAAAGCGCAGAAAAATAAACCGAAACATAGAATATAAAGGAAGAAAATTAAATAAATAAAGAAAAAGTGTTCAGCTTCACAGTCCTTCTTGCTAAGTGCAATATCATGGGCCATGGGCCTAGTGGCCAGCTATGAGACCCCTTCGCCTTGCTGCCATTGGATCAAAAGTCACCATTCTTTGGCACCATCTCACCTCCACCAATGCCTTTGCCACTGTGAGTCATCTCTGGACCTCGCCCATGCAGACCCCATTGATGCCACTGGGTACCACACTGGTCCAAAGTTGACTCCACCATGAGTCCCCTTTGGGCCCATCTCACTGATGCAGCTAATGCCGATGCCATCGGGTCTCATTCTGAAGCCAAAGTTCAGTGAGCCACTTCCGAATGCCACCTTCTTCAGATGGCATTTTCCTGATTCGACACATCATTGAGATCCCTGTTGAAGGGTTGTCCACATTTGGAACATCCAGATGATGGTGAGTGAATTAAAATCCACTGCTGGTCTGTACTCTGTTAACAGTGCGGATCTGCACCCCCCTCTCCCCTTCCACAAATTGTTCTTCACCCTGAAAAGTGACTCCTGTACTGATTGAGGATCTGCCAGGAATTCAGAGTGTGTGACATGGCAAAGTCAGTAAGAAATATGCAGGGTACTTAGTGCCTGCATTAAAGCATAACAACGCACACTGTTAATTCTGATTGTGGTCATCACAGCACAAAAAACAGATTTTCATGGCGACAATGGTTCTGCAGTCTCCAGGAGCAGAGACATTAAACAGCCCTTTCTGCAACCTAAGTGGAATAAAGAAAGCATGCTGCTTCCTGACTCCATAATTAGTCTTATAATTAAAACTTAACTGGAAAGATTCAAATGAGTCAGAGGAGCCAGGAATTTAGTAAACTATCGTAGAAGTGTTTGTGTGGATAACAAATTGGTTTATGGCTATCGGGTTTCTGTGAGTTTGTACCTCTGATTTTCCTGCAAGGTCCCATGTGCAGTTGCAATTATGCATTGGTTTAAATTTCAGTATCTGAAGCTGGTATCTGCTGCAGCTAATTTCAGTCAGTGATTCAGTACTTTTCATGTTCCCACTTTCACCTCATTTAGCAATAGACTGTCACATTGGTGTGTGTATGTTTGGCAAGTTGCCCTGTCAGCAAATGCATTTGAAAAGTAAAGGTTTTCATAAATTGATCAGGATACATACTCACATTGTAATAAGTGCCACTTTGCTTTGTTAAATTAAATTTTAGTCAAATTGCCATGTAACCCTCCCACCCAACAGTCTATTGCCAGTCTGGCTTTTTATCTACTAATTGGACACTGTCCTTCCTGTCATGGGAAATAATGTACTCAGTTAACCCCTTTCACTGGCCTATAACTATTAAAAATGCATTACAAACGAGAGTTTCAATGTATTGCCCTTGTGTCTTTTCTCCTCATTGTAACATGCAATGATTGTTCCTTTGTACATTAAATATCCTGATTCAGGCTCTTAAAATGTCTGTTAAAGGTACTCTACATTACACTAAGCAATGTCTCCTGTTGTCCCCTTTGCTCCAGCTTTCTTGCTGGAAGTGACTAACATTAGCACACGGTTTCATAGGCGTTGACGGCCATGGAGTACAGTGTCCATGTGGGTATTCTTGCATGAATCCTCTCTTTATTGGTGGGAATGTTTGAGTAAACAAACCACCATGATTGAATTCAGTCTTGTGGTCACAATGTGTCCACAATGGTCCAATGCCCACACACAGGCAGCTCCCAGAAGAGATCACTGGACAATAATCAGAAGGTGGAAAACTGACTGCATTCTCCCCATTCCTGTCTTACTATTGAGATCAACGTACACTCCAAGAATCAGACTGAGCAACAGTCTGGATCAGTCTAAGACAGTGCAGCCGTGTGTTGTCCTTGTGAATGACTATTAACAGGCATTATTAAACAGAACTGTTTACAAGGTATTCAGGACACCCTGCTGGAAGTTGTGGAGAGGTGGTAACACTGTGGTAATGACAATGAACTTGTGATCAGACCCCTAGTTCTGGGGACATGGTTTTGAATCTATGTGGTTGTGGAAAATTGAATTCTGTAAAATAATATGGAATGTAAACTTAGCCTAATGGTGACATAACCATTGCTGATTGTTGTAAAAACCCATCTGGTTCATAACACCATTTTCGGAAGGAAATCTGTCATCCTTAGATGGGCTGGCCTGCATGTGACTCCATATCCACACCAAAGTAATTGACTCACAACTGAGGTGGGAGGAGGGGATAGGTTAGAGGAAAAACAGGTTAGGGGGGTGGAGATGAGCTGGGCTGGTTTTGGGATGCAGTTGGGGGAGGGGAGATTTTGAAGCTTGTAAAATCCACATTGATGCCATTGGGCTGCAGGGTTCCCAGGCTGAATATGATTTGCTGTTCCTGCAGCCTTCGGGTGGCATCACTGTGGCATTGCAGGAGGCCCAGGATGGACATGTCATCTGAGGAATGGGAGGGGGAGTTGAAATGGTTCGCGACTGGGAGGTGCAGTTGTTTGTTGCGAACTGAGCGCAGGTGCTTTGCAAAGCGGACCCGAGGCTCCGCTTGGTTTCCCCGATGTAGAGGAAGCCACAACGGGTACAGCGGATGCAGTATACCACATTAGCAGATGTGCAGGTGAGCATCTGCCTGATGTGGAAAATCTTCTTGGGGCCTGGAATTGGGGTGAGGGAGGAGGTGTGGGGGCATGTGTAGCACTTCCTGCGATTGCAGGGAAAAGTGCCGGGTGTGGTGGGGCTGGAGGGGAGTGTGGAGTGGACAAGGGAGTCGCGGAGGGAGTGGTCCCTCCGGAAGGCAGATAAGGGTGGGGAGGGAAAAATGTCTTTGGTGGTGGGGTCTGATTGCAGATGGCAGAAGTGTCGGAGGATGATGCGTTGGATCCGGAGGTTGGTGGGGTGGTATGTGAGGACGAGGGGGATTCTTTTTTGGTTATTATTGCGGGGACAGGGCATGAGGGATGTGTTACGGGAAATGCGGGAGACACGGTCGAGGGCATTCTCGACCACTGTGGGGGGGAAGTTGCGGTCCTTGAAGAATGAGGACATTTGAGATGTGCGGGATTGGAATGTCTCATCCTGGGAGCAGATGCGGCGGAGGCGAAGGAATTGGGAATAGGGGGTGGCATTTTTGCAGGAAGGTGGGTGGGAGGAGGTGTATTCCAGGTAGCTGTGGGAGTCAGTGGGCTTGAAATGGACATCGGTTTCTAGGTGGTTACCCGAGATGGAGACAGAGAGGTCGAGGAAGGAGAGAGAAGTGTTGGAGATGGTCCAGGTGAACTTCAGGTTGGGCTGGAAGGTGTTGGTGAAGTGGATGAACTGTTCGAGCTCCTCGTGGGAGCACGAGGCGGCGCCGATGCAGTCATCAATGTAACGGAGGAAGAGGTGGGGTTTCGGGCCAGTGTAGGTACGGAAGAGGGATTGTTCCACGTAACCTACAAAGAGGCAGGCATAGCTTGGGCCCATGCGGGTACCCATGGCCACCCCGTCTGTCTGTAGGAAGTGGGAGGACCTCCCCCTTCCATTCCTCAGATGACATGTCCATCCTGGGCCTCCTGCAATGCCACAGTGATGCCACCCGAAGGCTGCAGGAACAGCAAATCATATTCAGCCTGGGAACCCTGCAGCCCAATGGTATCAATCTGGATTTCACAAGCTTCAAAATCTACCCCCCCCACCAACCGCATCCCAAAACCAGCCCAGCTCATCTCCACCCCCCCAACCTGTTTTTCCTCTCACCTATCCCCTCCTCCCACCTCAAGCCACACCCCCATCTCCTATCTACTAACCTCATCCCACCCCCTTGACCTGTCCGTCCTCCCTGGACTGACCTATCTCCTCCGTACCCCCCCACCTACACTCACCTTTACTGGCTCCATCCCCGCTTCTTTGACTTGTCTGCCTCCTCTCCACCTATCCTCTCCTCTATCCATCCTCTATCCGCCTCCCCCTCTCTCCCTATTTATTTCAGAACCCTCTTCCCCTCCCCCATTTCTGATGAAGGGTTTAGGCCCGAAACGTCAAGTTTTCCTGCTCCTATGATGCTGCTTGACCTGCTGTGTTCATCCAGCCCCATGTTTGTTATCTCGGATTCTCCAGCATCTGCAGTACTTTTTATCTCTCCCAGTTTCATGTGATCTGATGTCAGTATGCCATAGTTCCTTTGCACATATTCAGTAGCCAATCCTAGATTAAACATCGAACGCAGGCAGTACAGCACAGGAACAGGCCCTTCAGTCCACTATGTCTGTGCTTACCACGTTGCCATAATCTCGTCTACCTGCACATGGTTCGTATCCCTCTATTCCCTACCTGCTTATGTGTCTGTCCAAAAGTCTTTTAGATGTTGCTAATGCATCTGCTTCGATCACCTCCCCTGACAATGTGTTCTAGGTACCTTTTGTAAAATGTTTGCCTTTCCCATCTCATTTAAACTTTACCCTTCTCACTTTAAACCTATACCCCCCTCCCTACCTTGTGCTTCACATTTCCACTCTGGAGAAGAAGCGTTGACTTGGAATCCTATCATGTCTCTCATGATTTAATATACTTGAATCAAGTTGGTCCTCAGCCTCTGATGCTCCAGCAAAAACAATCCAAGTTTGTCCAACCTTTCTTGACAGTTAATACACTCCAATCCGGTTACACATCCTGGTATACCTCTCTTACATCCTCTCCAAGCCTCCATACCCTTTCTATACTGTGGTGAGTAGAAGTGCACTCAATACTCCAAGCGTGGCCTAACTAAAGTTTTATACAGCTGCAACATGACCAGCCAACTTTTATACTCAACACCCTAAAAGCTGAAGGCAAGCGTACCTTGTGTGCTTTTTGTGTTTCCACTTTCAGGGAGCTATGGACTTGCTCCCCAAGATCCCTCTGTGTATTAATGCTCCCAAGGCTCCTGCCATTTACTGTATTGGTATAAAGGTACAGTTAACCCTTTACTACCCTCCAGGGAGGGCTTTATTAGTGATAAGGGAACAGTTGCCTGCCAATACTGGAGGTTCAAAGTGGGTTTAGTTGAGGAAATGGCATTGACAGCTGCTTTGAAAGGGAGGAAAACAGAACTGTGTACCATATTAGCTTCAATTTTGTGTAGAAATTTCTAGTCTGGGACCCAAACTCAAGAATGTCTGACTCAACGGTGTAGGAGCTACCAATGAAGGCATGGTTGACAACTGCATGCATGAGCTGGATAGGATAACAACTTTGTGAGATAGATGCAACAAATCACATAAGGTGTTATCCCTTAATAATACCCCTGTCACTCTGTACATTTGATGAGGCTTTCACTTTATCAATATGTAGGTGGTTCCTAAAATACGTATTGTGAAGTGAATGGTTATTTATTGATGTGAGAGTTTTGTTTTAGCATAATCCCCTGCAATAGTACTGTTTGAGTGAGAAAAAGGATTGCCAGAAAGACACCTAAGAGACCAAGATTACTAACAACTCCGAGAACCATACACAGCTGCGGAATGCACATACAATGGGATTGATACATCCAACAGCTTTCTAGACAGCAAGATCTAAAATGTAGAGTCTTCAGTAATCCAATTTACCATGGATGAACTATGATCTCTACATTCATATGCAATTCAGTGGTCGGTTAAATACTCACCGATATTGAACTCTGCTGTAGCTCAGCTTCCATGGATTGCATTTCCTTCATTTATTCTGATCAAATTACACGTTACCACATGACAGAGAGGAGGAGGAGATGGCAACAGTCACAGGAACCTTAAAAACTGACTTACAACACTAGGGAAGTAAAGGCTTTGCTATGCGATTAGCTTATATTATCCCTGACCTTTGATGCTACTTAAATCTGCCAATGTGTTCTTTTTCCAGCATTGATGAGCTTCACATTAAACAATGTAAGATTCACCCAAATGAAGCTGTGACTCTGGGCCTTCTGATGAATATGCATCACATTGTCTTATACAGTGTAGCCTTTACTTCAGATGCAGTCATTTCACTAACCAAAAATGCATGAACTCGATCCAGAACAATTTGTGATTTTCAGTTCTATTCTCATTCAAGTCTTTATTATTGCAAGGACACAAATCATTCTGAGTATGAATTGTTCACGCCCTTCTCATTGAGCCAAACACCTGCATGGTTTGATATGTTTGACTGGGAATGCTGGAGGAGTTGGAACTTGCTAGGTGTGAACGTTATATATCACTCATTGTGAGCTAACCTCAAAGACACCCATTTTGCTTCCTCTGTCAGGTTTAGTAACTCTGCCTTGTTCATCGACCCCAGTTATTTTTGCTCTTCCATACTTGTTTCTAGGGCAAATGATGTTTGTTGATAGGTGCAGTCACCCTTATCTTTTATTTTGTGAATGATTCACTCCTCAAGGCACCCAATGTTAGTATTGGCAAATGAAAAGCTTTCCATATCGGCCACCTGGTGAGTACTGAGAAGCCACAAGCCAATTGAAAGTCATCCAGCATCAGGAGAATAAATTGCAACATTATCCTAGCACTTCTGGACGTACAAATAAGGAAAGGAGAGTGCTTAGGCTATGTTTTTAGTCACCTATCCCAATATCTCCTTGCATGATTTAGTGTCAAATTTTGCTAATCTTCGTGGGAAGCACCTTGGGACATTTTACCACACTGATGGTAGAAAGTAAATTGTATGTTTTTGTTGTTATTAAGCATTTAAAGTGTCTGACTGATGTTCAAGTTCCCAAATTTGAAGAATTTGAACAATAATCAGTGCTGTCTCAATATTCCAGCTGACATCTCTTCTTCAAACCACACCATCAATAAACAATTGAACTGTTCCTTCACCTTGTTACATTTTGTGGATCTTGTTGTGCTGAATGGCTACATTGCTTGCCAATGCTATTTTGTACATACAAACAATTCATCATGTGCGTGCTCATTGAAATGTTTTTGAGTGCCCTGATCAAGCATTACGTAAAGGAAAGTGTTCTTTTCATCCGTACGACTCTTCTCTCTTTTGTCACATCAGCTGTTACCTGTCACCTCTGTGGAGGAAATTCCATATTTAGCAGCGACAATTAGTTCAAAAGCAAATCAACTGCTATGTACTTGTTCAGGTAAGTATTTATTAAATAGGATTTCATCAAAACTAATGCACCCTGTAATTATTTACTAAACAAGTATTTTAAAATCCTTGCTGTAATGGAAGTATGAAAGTCATGCTTGAATTCCTCCATCATAGATCTAAGACTTTCCAGCATTGCAAATGTATCCAGAGGAGCAAAGCCTGAAGCAGACCCATTCCACAGTGACAGCCGGTGGGCCCACGGACCATGCGGAGCTGTGCCAAGATCCTCAAGAGATAGTAGGAACTGCCGATGCTGGAGTCTGAGATAACACAGTATGGAGCTGGAGGAACACAGCAGGCCAGGCAGCATCAGAGGAGAAGAATTCTGAAGAAGGGTCCAGACCCAAAACATCAGCTTTCCTCCTCCATTGATGCTGCCTGGCCTGCTGTGTTCCTCCAGCTCCACACCTTGTTATCCAAAATCTTCGATGTATGAACCTAATACACGCTATACAGTGTGCGAACCCAATACTTGTTCCACAGTGTATGAACCCAATACATGCTCCACAGTGTATGGACCCAATACACGCTCCACTGTGTGCGAACCCAACACACACTCAACAGTGTGTGAATCCAATACATGCTCCACAGTGTGTGAATCCAATACACGCTCCACAGTGCGTGAACCCAATACACGTTCCACAGTGTGTGAATCCAATACACGCCCCACAGTGTGTGAACCTAATACACCCTCCAAAGTGTGTGAGCCCAATACACCCTCCACAGTGTGAGCTTTCTTGATTACGTGCTCTACCTGCATTTCATCTTTATGTGATTCACACGTTAGAATATTTAAACCCCTCTGGGCCTCAGAACTCTGCAGTTGTTCTCTATTTAAATAAGACTCTGCCTTTTTATTTCTTTTTGCCCAAGTAAAAAAAATCATATTTCCCCACCTTATATTGTAACTGCCAAATACTCGCCCACTCACTTAACCTATTGGCATTAGCTTGCAGTTTCCTTGTGTCTTCTTCAGAACTTACTTTCTGAACTCTATTATTTTTGCTTGTGGATTTAACTATTATGCCTTTGGTCCCTTCATTCAAATCATTAATGTAAATTGCAAAATGTTTAGGCTCCAGAACCAATCCCTGTGGGGTGCCACTTGCCACATCCTGCCAACCAGACAAAGGCCCACCTGCACATGCTCTCTGTTTTCTGACAGTCGGTCAATCTTCGATGTGTGCAAACATGCGACCCCCCACACCATGTGCTTTTATTTTCTGCAGTAACCTTTGATATGTGCCCTAATAAATGCCTTCTCGCAATTCAAGTATACTATATCTACAGACTCCCCTTCATCCACAGTGCATGTGGCATCTTCAAAGAAATTCAATTATTTGGTTGATAATGATTTTCCTTTAATGAAACCATGCTGATTCTTCCCAATTACCTTGTGTTTTTCAAAGTGCTCATGTATAATTGCTTTAATGATTGATTTTAACTCCTTCCCCATGACAGACGTCAAGCTAACTGGCCTATTGTTTCTTGATTTCTGGTCCCTCCTTTCTACAATAGAATGGTTATACTTGCTATTTTCCTGTTTGATGGAAATTTTCCCAGATCTTTTTATTTTCAGAAAATTAACACCAACTCATTGTATAGAACCCCTACAGTGTGGAAACAGGCCCTTTGGCCCAACAAGTCTACACTGAACCTTGGAGCATCCCTCCCAGACCCATCCCTCTATAACCCACCTAATCTACACCTTCCTGAACACTACAGGCAATTTAGTATGGCCAATCCACCTAACCTGCACATCTTTGGACTGCAGGAGGAAACCAAAGCACCTGAAGGAAACCCACACAGACATAGGGAGAATGTGCAAACTCCACACAGACAGTTGCCTGAGGTTGGAATTGAACCTGGGTCCCTGGTGCTGTGAGGCAGCAGTGCTAACCACTGTGCCACCATGCTGCCCCACTACTTTATTAGCAAACTCTTTTAAGACCCCGAGATTAAATAATCTACTTGCACCTGGAGATTTTTCAGCCTGTCTTTCCATCAATTTGCTCAATACCATTTCCCTCCTGACTATAATTTCACTAAATTCCTCTCCCCTTGCCAGCTGCTGTTTTACAGCTGTTACTGGATTTTAAAAACACCCTATACAGTGAAAACAGAAGCAAAATATTTGTTCATTTCATCATCCATTTCCTTATTGTCTACTGTTAACTTCCCATTTTCATTCTCTCCAGGACCAACACTCACTTTATGTCAATAAAAACAAATTATTGCCGATAATGAAAATCTGATATAAAAGAGAAAATACGAGTGAAACACAGCAGATCTGGCTACAACTGTGCAGAGAGGAAGAGGGGTTTAAGTTTTGAATTAAAAATCTCACTTCTTCAGAGCACAATATTCATCTTATCTGCTTGTTTCGTTTTTATATATCTTTAGAAAAGTTTGTAATCCATTTGTTACATTTCTAGCTAGTTTACTCTCATACTCTTCTCTCTGATTAACATTTTAGATATCTTCCACTGTTCTTCAAATTATGATCAATCATCTGACCTGCCAGTTGTGTGTCACTATGTGCTTTTTTTCCTTAAGTTTGAAGTTTTCCCAAATTTCTTTAGTCAACAACAGATGGTGGGTTCCCCTTTAGGGTTTTACTTTATTGCAGGGAGGAATGTATTCTGAGTATTCTGAAATATCCCTTAAATGTCTCCAGTGTGCCTCTATTGATCTATCCTCTAACCTTGTATGCCAACATTGTATGTTCTGAGGAAGGGTCACCGGACCCGAAGCGTTAACTCTGTTTTCTCCTCCACAGATGCTGCCAGACCTGCTGAGCTTTTCCAGCAACTTTGTTTTTGAACCTTGTATGCCAGTTCAGTTCCGCTGACTCAGCTTTAATGCCCAAAAAGAACAAAAAGAACTGCAAATGCTGTAATTCAAAACATAAGTGGAAATTGCTGGAAAAGCTCAGCAGGTCTGGCAGCATCTGTGGAGAGAAATCAGCGTTAACATTTCAGAACTTGACCTGAAACATTAACTCTGATTTCTCTGCACAGATGCTGCCAGGCCTATTGAGCTTTTCCAGCAATTTCTGTTTTTGTATCACCATTAATGCCCACCTGGTTGCTCTTTCATTGTTTAAAATGCTCATCTTAGCCCCAGTCTTCTCCTTTTTAAGCTTGATTTAGAATTAAATCAAAACATGGTCTTTGCTACCCATTGCCTTTATTCCAAAGTCATTAATTAATCCTGTCACATAGCACAATCTCAAATCTAATATAACCTTCTCTCTGGTCAGTTCCAAACTGTTTTGCTGTCAGAAACAATTTCAAAAGAATTCTATGAGCTCTTTGGTTGAGGGGTAAATATTGAGTAGGAAGAATTCTCTAGTCTTTCTTCAAATAGCACCAAGGGATCTTTTACCATCATGATCCCATGGATACCATACCCAGTATGTGACAAAGTACAAACATAATGTGTGACAGTCTATTCTGAAGAAAGAATAAGTGATTAGAAGCTACATGTACCAGCTTCAATACAATATATTTCATCCTTTGTCACTTTCTTTTGCTGAATTAGCCAGTCCCAACCTGTTCCTGTTCCACAAAACAGGATATTGTAATGGAATTATAAACAGATATTAGAAAGCAGCTTCCAAGAATTCTGAAACTAAACTTGTTAGAATATCCTGTTTTATTGCAATGATCTGGAGCTCTCAGAGACTGTTCTAAGTAGCTTGTTTTTGGAACACCAAGGATTACTTTGGATGCACAGCAAATCTTATCCTGGATCAGAACAAACAGATTTTCCTTAACTGTCTACTTCCTGCTAACGGAGGTTAATCACTGCAGTTTATAGTTTTCTTGGAAATATCCCAAAACTCATTTGTCATGTTGACGTATGTGATTAGTGTGTTGTCATAACGATAACATGTTTCAGTGTAAATTAACTTATGGTGGCTCTCGCTCTCTCTCACTTTCTGGACAACTTGACAAATTGCTTTCTGTTTTTACCCTGTTGCAGTCCTCTTTCAGGTCCTCTTCAGATGCATGTTGACATTATCCATTCTCCCTCTTTGTCACATAATTAAAGTATTCCAACCATTCACTTAAGCAATGGAGATTCTGTTACCATGAGGAGCAATGTAGCTGTCACTCTGCTAGGAGACAACAACGAGAGAATCCAAGTAATTTTGTGCAGTTTTTTTCTTGCCTTTCGTGCAGTATAACAGACTGGTTTTTGTCAACTCCTTTCATCCATCAGCAAGACACAAAGTATGTAATGAAGGCTCAGCAGAGTTAAATTTCCAAATTTTTCCATGACTGCTAGACCCACAGAGTGAAAATGGTGAGCCTGTTTAAAAATAAGTGACCCTTTTTCGACTTCAGCCTATTGCAATGACCTTTCAGAAGCATTTTTTAAAATCTTCAGAAAAAGGATACATTAAAAAATGTTTAAAAAACTGAGGCAACGTCACAATTTTAAGATCATCAACTTTGTTTTATGATCAATCCATGACCTCACTCTCCCCTACTCCCTATCTCTCTAAGTTCCTCTAATGCTACAGTCCACCAGGATCCCTGCACTGACCCAATCCTGCCTCTTCTCATCCCTCATAATAGAAATTCTCACTTTGCTCTGCCTTTGTCACCTGTGCTTTCACTTGCTTCCACCATAAGCTTAGGGTTTCCTTCTTAAATCTCTCACAAGACTGAGAGGTGACCTTATAAAATCATGAGAGGCGTGGATAAGGTGCGTGGCCAAGATCTTTTACCCCAGGGTGGAGGAGACCAAAACTATACAGCATAGATTTAAGGTGAGAGGGGAAAGATTTAAAAGAGGCCTGAGGGGCAACTTTTTCACACTGAGCATGGTACATGTATAGAAGGAGCTGCCAGAAGAAGTGGTGGAGTCCAGTAGAATTATGACATTCAAAAGGCATCTGAATGGGTACTTGAATAGGAAGGGTTTCGAGGAATATGGGCCAAATGCTGGAAAATCGGACTAAATCAGTTTAGGATATCTGATTGGCATGAACGAGTTGGACCGAAAGGCTCTGTTTCCATGGCTCTATGACCCTCTTTCTTCCTGTTCTTTGACTTTACCTTTACCTTATTCTTTGATCAAACTTCAGCCTGCCTCTCCTACAATTCCCTTTATCTGGCTGTGTGTCAAAGTCTGTCTACAAGATGCACTGCAGAAATTCACTGAAGATCCTCAGACAGCACCTTCCAAACCTACAACCACTTCCCTCTAGAAGGACAAGGGCATCAGACACATGCACCTGCAAGTTCCCCTCCAAGCGTTCACCATCCTAACTTCGAAATATATTGCCTCTCCTTCGCTGTTGCAGAATCCTTCCCTAAGAACATCATGGGTTAATCTAAAGCACATGGACTGCAGCGGTTCAAGAAGGCAGCTCACCACCACCTTCTCAAGGACAACTAGGGATAGCCAATAAATGCTGGTCCAGCCAGCAACACCCACATCCCATGAATGAATGAAAAGTTTGATAATTTTTCTGTTTCTTGAGCCATTTTGCTACAATAAAGCTTCTATCCAAAATGCAAGTTGTCTTTGTGTTGATAGAGCAAGAAAACAACTCCACCAGTTAATAACTTGGTATAAATTCAAGCGAACGCTAAAACAAAGGCGAGGTATATTTTCTTTGCTTGTGCAGTTTCCTGCACATGGAAAGTCCTGGTAAAAACAGTTATATCCACAATAGGTTTTAAGTGGGAAAGCAAAGGAGGGGGAATTAAGGGAGTGTTTACAAGAGGATAAGTCATTTTAGGGAGTTAACCCATTCATGCACAGGGGCAACATGGTTTCCCTCTATGCTGTAATTCTATGATTTCTATTGTTCAAATTTCTGATGACAACCGAAAGTCCCAGCAAGATCTGATGGTTCAGAAAATAAAGTAGCAGAAAGAAAGGCATCAAAGATAAAACAGGTCATTTGGCCCAATGGGTCTCTGTTGGCATTTACCAGCTTCGGTTTCAAAAGTCATGGTAACATTTACCAATCCTATGACATTCATGAGGGACTGCAAACATGCAATTTTGACGTGGATCACTGCCAAAATAAATGAACTATTTGAAATAGAGATTTGTAATCATGAATCGCATTCTTAAGATTCCCAAGTTGTTGGCAGTTGAGTTGGTATTAATGATGCTGATTACAAAGGAGTCATCATTATTATGGTGTTTTAAGAAAAATGCAGTGATATTGCTCACTGTGAGTTGGGGGAATGAACTATTTTAAAGGGACAGGCAAATTGTATTTTTGTTGGTAAATTGGGCACCATGTGCCTTTACCATTAATTTACTGTTAGACCAGTTGCCGTGGTACAGAAGGTTAGTCAATCAGAATAAAAATGTGCGAGAAACATGCTAGTTTAAATTGAAGGTACATGGGAATACCACCACTTACAAGTTCCCCTCCATGTCACTCACTATCCAGACTTGGAAATATATTGTCATTCCTTCAGTGCCACTGAGTAAGTATATGGAGTTCCCTTACAGGATCAGTGAGCTCAGGTGGCTGGGCAGCTGGTTGTGATGTAGAGTGATGTCAATGGTGTCAAATGAATGTCGGGCTATGGTGACTTTACATCAAATGGACGACAGAAGCTCAAGAAAGCAGTTCATCACCGACTTTGCAGGGACATTTAGGGATGGCTAATAAATGCTGGCCCAGTCAGCAATGCCCAAAATCTATGAATGAATTTTAAAAATGGTGGTGACTCTCTGGTTAAAATATTTCAGCTTTGCGCATATATGATGGAAATGCACTAGCTGTGACCTAACCAGTATATGGATGATGAAATGGGAATGTATGCCAATTCTTTAGAAAACAAATGCTGCCAACTTAAGCCTGTAGTGTTTTACCAATTTAAATACTGTAATATTTAAGAAATTAATTCATTCCTTCAGCGTTGTGGCTTTAAGTTAATGTAAGAATGATCATTATTGAGGAGATTGATAAATTACTCTACTTCAATAGTTTTCAATTCCTCTCTGGCCATAGGACAAGGTGCCAAAGGACTGGAGGACAGCCAGTATGGTATTCAAAAGGGGAAGAAAAGAAACTAAGGGCCTGTAAGTCTAGCCTTGGTGGTGGGGAAACTATTGGAAGCAATTCTAGGGTTCAGAATTAATCTGCATTTGGAGAAGCAGGGATTAATCAGGAACAGTCAGCTTGTTAAGGGGAGGTCTTGTCTGACCAAATTGATTGAAGTTTTTGAAGAGGTAACCAGGTGTGTAGATGAGATGATGGCATTCAAAGGAGCCTACTTGGACTTCAGCAAGGTTTTTGATGAGGTCTCATGTAGAAGACTGATAGTGAAGGTAAGAGTCACTGGGATCCAAGGTAATTTGGCTAAATGGATCCAGAATTGGTCAAGTGGTAAGAAGCAAAGGATGATGGTCAGGGGTGTATTTTTTGTGACTGGAAGCCTGTGTCTAATGGGGTTCTACAGGGATCACTGCTATGGCTGTTTGTAGTATATGTAAGGTAGACTTGATTATTGGAAGATTAATCTGTAATTTTGTGGATGATACAAAAATGAGTGGAGCGGTAAATAATGAGGAAGATAGCCTTAGATTACAGGAGAATATGGACAGATTGGTTAGATGTGCTGATCAGTGGCAAATGAAAGTCAAACTGGATAAATATGGTGTGATGTGTTTGGACAGGACAAACAAGGCAAGGGAATAGATGATGAATGGTAGGACCTTAGGAAGCACTGAGCATCAGAGGGACCTTGGTGCGTATGTCGATTGGTTCCCCAAGGTACTGAGACAGGTAGGTAAAGGGGTTAAGAAGGCATATGAGATACTTGCTTTTATGAGGTGAGGTATAGAGTTTAGGAGCTGGGAGGTGACGTTAGAGCTGTATTAAGAATTGGCTAGGCCACAACGAATGTGTGGTGTGCACAAAAATCAAAAATATCCCTCGAGACAATTCCAAAAGGAACCATTAGGGGAAAATGAATCACCCCTGGCTTCTAGTTACTCCACATAGTGTGATAGGACATGTGTGATTTTATAAATGTTAATAGCATTTATTTTAGAACTCGAGTCTTGAAGTGGTTCCGGGTGTGTTTTGGACAAAGCATATGAGAAGGTTAAATTGTTAACTTGTCAGTCTTTCTGGAACCATGATTTTAAACCAGTTTGTGTCAGAAAGTAGGTCAATGAGATCTTTTGGAGTGATTATGTGAATTTGTTTATATTGTGAAAGTAATATGATCGGAGAGAGCAATCATTGAAAGGGATTAGCTTGCTTTTGGTTTAGGAGAATCAAGAAGAAATGTTTGTTGAAGAAAAACCTGTAGATTGGAAGGCTTTTGTTTCTGTTTGTTGGAGACTTGACTGAATCACATGTAAAAACAGTTTTTCCTAGAGAACGGGGTTAATTCAGAACAGTTGTGAAATAGGTTAACTCATAGTAAGGATTTTAATTTGAAAAGTCCAGACCAGAAGTGTTTTGTTTGAAACCCCGAATGGGTTACATCAAGCTGAAAAAGCTTAAGACCAGAAAGCTTCAATAATCAAGAAAAAGGGTATAAAAGTCACAAGACCAAGAATTGAAAGAAACAGTTCAGTGACAGCTCTAGATGTGATGGAGAAGGGAACTTTCTCTGGTGTTTGAGTACTGTAATGTGATGATGTTGGGAATAAATGCCATTTTACTTTTTTCATGCGTTCCAAAACCTTTCAAATTGTGCTATAAGCAAATAACTCAGTTTGTGTTGTTTTATCTTCATTTATTTTGTGAACCAAGCTTCTATTTTATTGTTAAAACTAAATTTTCTTGTGTTTTATTGTTAAACCACTGCATTACAGAGAAAAATTGAAATGTGATCTATCAAGCCAGATCTCAGCCTCGGATCTGACTTTTCTGGTGGTAAAGTCTGGGACCATAACACTAGTAGCTAATCTAGAATATTCCTGACATGTCCCTTTCATTGAGCCTGAATATCTGCAGTAAATGATTGGCATCAATTACATTTTGTGTCATCTGGTACTTGGGTTCCAACAGATATCTCCAATGGCAGGAGACTGGTTGGAGATTTCCCTTGAGCTGCTCTTGTTTTGCCAATGGAATTTTGCTGCAAGTGAGGCGGAAGTCCTGTTTTCCCACGTATGTGCGATCGCATCGCCCTTTCCAGCTATGTCATGGAGATGGAGAATGGAGCTGATTCAAGAAAATTCCGAGCATGGACTTTAAAGACGAGGGACCACTGAGGAACAGTGTTACAACTTATTGCGATAGCACACCAGAAATCAAGCCCCTCTGTGTCTCGAATCATTACTAATATTAATGACTTTATAAGTATGCAAAGTTCCCATCTTACTTCATTTTCAGACCCAAGTTGATAGAAAGGATGGGCCAGGTTTTGTACTGAACAAGAATAACTATTTATTACAAGTAATAAGCTATAGTTAAGCTATTATAAACTGTTGGCATATAACACTAAGACTTAAAAAAACTCTATTCTCCTTTTAACTGATCCCACCCCTTACAGACACAAACAAGTAGACAAACAGAAGGGGTAAAATAGGTTATAGACAGGGGGGATAAACTTATAAATAGTTCAGTCATCTTTGTTTCCAGGTTCTGCTGTTGAGATGATCCTTATGGTTGTTCTGCTGGCCAGCACTTTGCTTTAATCATCTTTCTCTGAATGCTCCCACTGGTTGGTAAGAAACTTGGGTGGCCAGTTCACTTACATAAAGTTTCTGACTTCTCAATTACACGTCACAGCTTACAACAACTGTTATACGAAAGATAAACTGGTTTAATTCATGTTTAGAGTGAGTTTTGATTGTAGGAAGAGAGAACCAATCTTGAGCTGGGGAAAAACTGTACACTTCTCTCTATCTTTCTTTGTCTGTAACTTGTTCCCAGCTCCAAGCAATTCAGTAACCTCAGAACCAATCACACAGTTGTTGGCAAGCAAACGTGTCTCTGTCAATGATATTTTGTCACGAGTCCATACAACAACGACATCTTGTTGCCAGCAAAAGGTGCATCTATACATCCTCCTGGCTCCAAATTATCTTCAATTACTGTTTGTTCAAACAACTGTTTACATGATGCCTGGCACAGATGTCAGGTTCCTTGTTCTTAAAAAAAGTTCAATCACTCTTTTAAACCCTGGGATTAAAACAGCTCTTTCTCATTTCAGACTCCACTTTTTATAACATAGAAATAAATATGCACAAAAGAAAATGAAACACCAAAATGTGATGTTGCCAATGAAGCTGCAGAGGAAGGATAACTTTTCATAAAAACAGTACATGGGGAATACGTTAAATTCAGTCCTTAATTGGGCAATGCCTTTTGGCAGCAAAGATTTGGCATCCTCAGAGATTGTGAGTATCTCATTTGCGCTTTATTGGATGCAGAGCCCTGACATTTTGCCTTTTCTCATCCTCAAAGTTCTTACCAGGCTTTATCATCAACTAAGATTCCTGTTCGTCGACATGTGGCAAGTTTGGACTAAGTTTTGGGCTGATTATCAAGACTCTTGCAGCAGGAGTCAATAATTAATTTAAAATTTTTAAAATAGCAAAGCAGTTACATCTTGCACATGAGTTAAAATTCTCCAAATGCTTCACGTAATTAACTAATGAGTTCAAAACGAAGGGGCTATAAATATAGAGTAGGTGCTAATCAATCCAATTAGGAACTCAAAAAAAATGTCTTTATTCAGTAAGTAGTTTGAATGTAAAACTTGCTACAACATGAAGCAGCTGGGATAAAGAGCAGTGACACATTTAAGGGGCAAGCTAGATAAGTGCAGGAAGGAGAAAGTCTGTGCCGATTGAGAGAAAATGTATGTATTGAGCATAAGCAATGACCTCTGATTGCATCACCGGTTTCTGCACTTTATTCCTGTCTAACGTAGTGCAATTTGGTATAATTTTCTTGAAGTGGTATGACTGTTATTGTGTAGATTAACTTGTAGTGGAGAAGTTATAGTAGCCTGGTGAGTTGTTGAGAAATTCCGACTTGTCGACTTGTAATACCCCTCGGTCTCTCAGGATAAGACTCAGAAACCAGGAACTCATCCATCTACAGTGTTTTGATGAGGCAGCAGTCTGTAATTATGCAGCGAAAGAAACAAATACTGTAGGCAGTTGGATGCATTTCTGCAGGTTTATGAGATTGAGAGCCTGGGAGGTAGAATTTTTTGCTGCCCCAATCTACAAATCTGTACTGGACCATAAATGTGTACTTAATGGTACTACGTTGTCCACCTCCTGTGGGACTATCTAGATCTTGGAATACCTACAGTGAGGAAGCAGCACATTGAGCCCTTCAAGTCCATACTGACCCAAGCATACTGCCAAGACTCATCCCTCCTACCCTTTCCTCATAACCCTGCATTTCCCATGGCTAATCCACACAGCCTGCACATCCCTGGACACTTTGGGCAATTCAGCATGGCCAATCCACCTAAACTGCACATCTCTGGACAGTGGGAGTAAACCAGAGCACACCCGTACAGACATGGGGAGAAGGTGCAAGCTCCACACAGATAGTTGCCTGAGGTTGAAATCAAACCCAGGTCCCTGGCGTTGTGAGTCAACTGTGCTAACCATTGAGCCACCACATCATCCAGTCAAAAGGTCAGCCACCTTCTCCTGTGTGTTGATTTTGTATATCTTTCAGATGTTGACTGAAGCTTTGTTTCCCCACTCCGGTGGATTTAGAAATCTAAAGGAATTATTTTCCTCGCCTTTACTTAGTTAATGATATTTTATTGCGGCCTTGTTATGGTTCTGATATCCTTCCTAAATAGATGCACAGAATCATATCCAATGTTCTCTGGCTTACTGGTGACCTAATTCACATATTTGCTAAGAATGTAAATGTGCATGAAATATTCAGCAGGTTTTGCACCATCTGTGGAGAGAGAAAGAAAGAGAGATGCTGCCAGATGACCATTTAGAGTCTAAGAGTCATGGAGATTTATAGCATAGAAACAGACCCTATGGTCCAACTTGTCCTTGCGGACCAGCTATCCTATATGAATCTAGTCCTATTTGCCAGCATTTGGCCCATATCCCTCTAAACCCTTTCTATTCATGTATCCATCCAGATGCCTTTTAAATGTTGTCATTGTACCAGCCTCCACCACTTCCTCTGGCAGCTCATTCCATACACACACTACCCTCTTCATGAAAAAAGTTGCTCCTTAGGCCCCTTTTAAGTTTTTCCCCTCTCACCTTAACCTGTGCCCTCTAGTTTTGGACTCCCCCACCCCCGGGAAAAGACTTTGACTATTCACCCTATCCATGCTCCTCATGATTTTATAAATCTCTATAAAGTCACCCCTCAGCCTCTGACGCTCCAGGGAAAATAACCCCAGCTTATTCAACCTCTCTCTATAGCTTAAACCCTCCAATCCTGGCGACATCCCAACATACTTGTAAATCTTTCCTGAACTCTTTCACAACATCCTTCCGATAGCAGGAGACCAGAAGTGCACACAGTATTCCAATAGTGGGCTAACTAATGTCCTGTACAGCCACAACATGACCTCCTAACTCCTATGTTCAACTGACCAATAAAAGCCAGCATACCAAACGTCTTCTTCACTATCCTGTCTAACTGCAACTACACTTTCAAGGAACTATGAACCTGGACTCCAAGGTCTCTTTGTTCAGCAACACTACCCAGGACCTTACCATTAAGTGTATGAGTCCTGCCCTGATGTGCCTTTCCAAAATGCAGCACCTCACATGTATATAAATTAAACTCCATCTGCCACTCTTCGGCCCATTGGCCCACCTGATCAAGATCCTGTTGTACTCTGAGGTAACCTTCTTCACTGTCCACTACACCTCCAATTTTGGTGTCATCTGCAAACTTACTAACCATACCTCCTATGTTCACATCCAAGTCATTTTAGTAAATGACAAAAAGCAGTGGACCCAGTACTGATCCTTGTGGCATACCTGTGGTTACAGACCTCCAGGATGAAAAAGAACCCTCCTCCACCACCCTCTGTCTTTTACCTTTGAGCCAGTTCTGTATCCAAATGGCCAGTTTTCCCTGTATTCCATGTCATCTAACCTTATTAACCAGTCTACCATGAGGAACCTTGTCAAATACCTTACTGAAGTCCATATAGATCATGTCCACTGCTCTACCCTCATACAATCCTCTGCATTACTTCTTCAAAAAACTCAATCAGGTTAGTGAGATATTGTCAGAACTGTTCTGCAATTTTTACACATTTCTTCAACACTCTTCTACAAATTCAACATCATTTATTTGTTTCTTTATTCGAATCTTCCATGTAAAATACACCTCTTGCCTGAGAATGTAGCACACCCCAGTTTCTGATTTGTACGTTTGTATAAGTTCTATTTGTCTCTTTCGAAACAGCAGAAAACACACGGAGCAAAAGTCTCCATTTAGAATAGAGAACAGTACAGCACAGGAACAGGCCCTTCGGTCAACTGTGTCTATGCTGTCTACAATGCCATTCTAAACTAATCCCATCTGCCTGCACATGGTCCATATCCCCCTTTTCCCTGTCTGTTCATGTGTCTGTCTAAATGCCTGTTAAATGTTGCTCTCATATCAGTTTCTTCCACCTTGCTTGGCAGTGCGTTCCAGGCACCTACAAGACTCTGTAAAAAGCTTGTCCCGCACATCTCCTTTAAACTTTCCCCCCTTATCCTTAAACCTATACCCTCTAATGTTTGACATTTTCACCCTGGGAAAAGAATTCTGACTATCCACCCTATACTTGCCTTTCATAATTTTATTTACTTCTATCTCAAAGTTGTCCCCTTTCCTGTTGTGCCTGAAGTTAGACTCCTGACCCTTTCCATACTCTGTGTCTTATTTCTTGTTCTGGAAACTTTAACCATCTCTGCTGCACCATAACACCACCTCTAACATTTTCCATAATTTTCCTTGCAACTGAATGCACTCCCCCAACTATTCAGTTTAAAGCCCTATCCACAGCCCTAGTTATGCAATTTGTCAGGTCTCAGCATGATCCAGGCAGAGCCTGTCCCATCAGAACAGCTCCCTCCTTCTCCTGTACTGGTGCTAATGTCCCATGATCCCACATCAATCGTTGAGTTACTCATTTACCTCTTTAATTTAGTTGACCCTATGCCAATTTGCTCGTGGCTTGGGTGGTAATTCAGATATTGCTACCTTTTTGGTTCTGCTTTTTAATTTAGCTTCGAGCTGCTCATATTCCCTCAACAGAACCTCTTTCTCCTTTCTGCCTATATCGTTGGTACCTACATTGACTGCAACAACTGGATCTTTCCCCTCTCTCTCCAAGTTCCTCTGCAGCCTAGATGAGATGTCCTGAACCCAGGCACGAGGCAGGCAGCACAGCCTTTGGAACTCTTGATCATGGCATTGGAGAACAGTATCTATTCCCCCAACTGTACTAATCTGAATGTATCTGCACTTCTCTTTTCTCTTCTTGGATGTTTCCCTGTACCATGGTGCTATCGTCAGTTTGCTCATCCTCCCTCTAGGCCCCACTCTCATTTGCGCAGGGAGCAAGAACCTCAAATCTGTTAGATGAGAAGAAGGGCTGAGGCTCCTTCAGCACTACCTCCTGGATCGCTCCACCTGCCTCACTTATAGTCACACTGTCCTCATCCTGACCACTGACTGAATTAGAGGTCGTTAAACTAACAGGTGTTTCTGAAAGAGATAAAAGGTACTGCAGATGCTGGAGAATCCGAGATAACAAGGCGTGGGGCTGGATGAACACAGCAGGCCAAGCAGCATCATAGGAGCAGGAAAACTTGATGTTTCGGGCCTAGACCCTTCATCATTTTCTGATAACACGCCTTGTTATCTCGGTGTTTCTGAAACACAGCATTCAGGTAACTCTTCCCATTCCTGATGTGTTGCTCTGCTTAAAGCTCAGACTCTTGCTCATCAATTCGGGAGGCTAAGTCATTAAGTGTATTTAAGACAGAGATAGATGGGTTATTTATTGGTAAGGGACAGAAAGTAACAGGGAGAAGGCACGAGAATGGGATTGAGAAACATATCAGCTATCACAGAATAGTGGAGCAGACTCAATGGGCCAAATGGCCTAATTTTGCTCCTATATCTTATGATCTTACAGCCTTTTTTGACTAAGAATCTTCTCCAATAATTTTCCTACCCCTGATGTGAGGTTGACCAGCCTACAATTTCCTTGATTATCCCTATTGTCTTTCTTAAACAAAAGAGCAACATTGGCTATTCCACTGTTTTCTGGGAGGTCGCTTGTGGCTAAAGAGGACACAAAGATCTCTGTCAATCCTCAGTAGTCTCTTCCCTTGCCTCTTTCAATACCCTGGGATAGATTCTATCAGGCCCTGGAGACTTATATACCTTAATGTTTCTCATGAAACCAAACACCTCCCCCTTCTTCATATTGATCCAGAATGTCAACATAGTCCTCCATAATCTAGCCATCATCCACGTCCTTCTCCTCAGTGAATACTAATGTGAAGTACACATTAAGGACCTTACTCATTTCCTCTAGCTCCACACATAAATTCCCTCCTTTGTCTTTGAGTGGGCCTACCCTTTCCCTAGGTACTCTCTTGTTCCTAATACAAATATAAAATGCCTTGGCATTCTCCTTAATCCAACTTGCCAAGGGGATTTCTTGGTCCCTTTTAACCTTTCTAATTCCTTGTTTAAGTTCTTTCCTGCTTCCTTTTTATTCCTCAAGAGCCTTGTCTGATTTTAATTTCCTAAACCTTACATATAATTCTGAAGAAGGGTCTAGGCCCGAAACGTCAGCCTTCCTGCTCCTCTGATGCTGCTTGGCCTGCTGTGTTCATCCAGCTCCACACCTTGTTATATCATACAATTCATTTTTCTTTTTGACCAAATCTTAAGTAACTTGTGTCATCCAGGGTTCCTGAATTTTGCCTTCCTTATCTTTCATCCTCACAGAAACATGCTGGTTCTGAACTCTAATTAACTGGCCTTTAAAAGACTCCCACATGTCAGATGTGGAAAATCCTCAAACAGCCACCTAAAATCTAATTTCTCCAGTTCCTGCCTTATATTGTTGTGATTAGTCTTCCCCCAGTTTAGCACTTTCACCTAACGGCCGGTCTTATCCTTATCAATAACAATCTTGAAATTTACAGAATTACAATGTCTCCTCCCAAAATGTTCCCCCACTGAAACTTTGATCATCTGGCCAGGCTTATTCCCTAATACAAGGTCTAGTAAGGTTCCTTCCCTAGTTGGGCTATCTACATATTGTTTCAAGAAACCCTCCTGGATTCACCTCTCACATTCTTCCCAATCTAAGTGCCTGGCACTAAAGGGATCCTGGTCAATATTGGGGAAGTTAAAATCACCCACTACAACAAACCTGCTGTTTTTACATCTTCCCATGCACTGCCTGCATATCTGTTTCTCCATAGCCCACTGGCCATTGGGAGGCCGATGGTATAACCCCATGAAAGTGATTGCACTTTTCTTGTTTCTGAGTTCTAGCCATACTACCTCGCAGGATGAGCTCCCCAAGATGTCCTCTCTCAGTGCAGCTTTAATATTATCCTCAGTCAGTAATGCAACCCCTCCACCCCTTTTACATCCCTCATTATCACACCTAAAACAATTAAACGCTGAAATGTAGAGTTGTCAGTCCTATGTTTCTTTCAACCAAGTTTCTGTAATGTCTACAACATCATAACTCCATGTACGAATCCAGGTTCTGTACTCATCTGCCTCACCTGTTATATACCTTACAATGAAATAAATATACTTCAGACTGCCTGCCCCACTGTGTTCATTAACCTCACCCTGCCTGTTCTTCATCATTAGAATTACTTGTACAGGTCCCACCTGGCCTGGAAGAGATCCCATTGATCTGGATATCTGAAGTCCTCCGTCCCAGACCAACTCTTTAACCAGACATTCAACTGTACTATTTTCCTACTTTCGGCCTCACTAGCACATGGCACAGGGAGTAATCCCAAGATCACAATCCTGTAGTACTGCTTTTCAACGTTCTACTTAACTCCCTAAATTCCCTTTGCAGGGCTTCATCTCACTTCCTATCTATGACGTTGGTACCAATATGGATCATAGCCTCTGGCTGCTCATCCTCCCATTTCAGAATATTCTGTGCCTGCTCAGAGACATTTTTGGCGCCATTCTGGAGTCTCACACACAGCCAAAGAAACAGCTACCTGTACCCCTGATTATAGAGTCCCCTATCATTACTGTGGGCCTACAATTCAACCCTTCCTGCTGTACAACAGAGCCACTGATCTGGCTGCTGTTGTTGCTTTCCCTTGACGGACCATTCTCCCAAGCAGTCTGCAAAACAATATACCTGTTTGAGAGGGGAATAGGCACAGGAGACTCCAGCACTGCCTGCCTGTCACTCCTGGCAGTCACCCACCTATCTGTTTGAACTTTAGTCTGACCACATCCTATCTATAAAACGTTTTGCCTCCTGTATGTCGCTCAATGAATCCCCTTGTGCCAGGGACTTAGATTGGACGGAATTTGTAAGGTGAATCCAGGAGGGTTTCTTGAAACAATACACGTTTAGTTCAACTTGAGAAGGGGCCTTACTAGACCTTGTATTAGGGAATGAGCCTGGCCAGGTGATCGAAGTTTCAATGGGGGAGCATTTTGAGAACAGTGATCATAATTCTGTGAATTTCAGTGCGTCCAACTGTCACTCTAACTGACCTATGCAGAGCTGCAGGTGGACATACTTCCTGCAGATTTAGTTTTCAGGGACATTTGACTTCTCCATGATTTCCCACATCTCATAGGAAGAGCACACCACTCCACTAACTGCCACTAGATGCCTCTGGTAACTATGGGATTAAAAGGAAAGGGTCTTACCTTACTCTAGCTTAACGCTGCTTCTCAACGGTCTTTTTCACCAGATCCTCCAAGATCCCCTCCCTAGTTGGGGGGAGTGAGTCAACTTCTCCCAGAATCCTCCTCAGTCACTTCTTACTACTGCCCTCTGTTCCTGGAATATTTCAGAAAAACACATAAATAATTTTGCTTCTATTTGATGAATTGTCTTGACGACAACTATAATTTCACTGCTTTACCCAAAGTTTTCTTTAGAACATTGAAAGCTGTTTTTGTCACCTACTTCTGTATGGATGCAATGGAGGTCATCTTTCAGGATTCTATAGACTCTGGAACAGTCCCCGCAGATTGGTAGGTAGCTAATGTCACTCCAGTATTCAAAAAGGGAGGTAGAGAGAAAACAGGGAATTATAGACTAGAATGTCTAACATCGGTAGTAGGGAAAGTTCTCAAATCCCTTAACAAGAACTCTGTAGTGGAGCATTTAGAAAGCAGTGGTGGGATCAGACAGAGTCAGCGTGCGTTTATGAAGGAAAAGTCATGGTTGACAAATCTGTTGGAATTCTATGAAGATGCAACTAGTAGAGTTGACAAGGGGGAGCCAATCGATGTGGTTTATTTAGACTTTAAGAATGCCTTTGATAAAGTCCTGCATAAGAGACTATTGTGCAAAATAAAAGCGCACGGGATTGGGGCAAGTGTATTGGGATGGATAGGAAACTGGTTGGCAGAGAGGAAACAAAGATTTTCAAATTGGCAGGCAGTAAATAGTGGGGTGCCACAGGGATTGGCGTTGGGGCTCCAGCTATTCACAATATATATTAATGATTTGGATGAGGGGACAAAATGTAACTTCTCAAAGTTTGCAGATGATACCAAGTTGGGTGGGAGGGTGAACTGTGACGAGGGTGCAGAGATCCTTCAGCAAGATCTGGACAGGTTGGGCGAGTGGGCAAATCAATGGCAGATGCAGTATAATTTGGATAAATGTGAGGTTATTCACTTTGGAAACAAAAACAGGAAGGGAGATTACTACCTGAATGGCTGTAAACTGGGAGAGGGGAGTGTGCAGTGGGACCTGGGTGTCCTTGTGCACCAGGCGCTGAAGGTAAGCATGTAGGTGCAGCAGACGGTAAAGAAGGAAGATGGCATGTTGGCCTTCATTGCGAGAGGTTTCGAGTACAGGAGCAGGGATGTGTTGTTGCAGTTTTACAGGGCCTTGGTGAGACCACACCTGGAATATTATGTGTAGTTTTGGTCTCCTTTTCTGAGGAAGGATGCTCTTGCTTTCGAGGCAGTGCAGCGAAGGTTTACCAGGCTGATTCCAGGGATGGCGGGTCTGATGTATGAGGAGAGATTGACTAGGTTAGGATTGTTTTTTCTGGAGGTCAGTGTGGGTTTGGGGGGGGTGCGTGCGCGGTGGGAATCTCATAGAGACTTATAAATTTCTAAGAGGACTAGACAGGGTAGATATAGGGAGGATTTTCCCGATGGTGGGTGTGTCCAGAACCAGGGGTCACAGTATGAGGATTTGGAGTAGATGATTTAGGACAGAGATGAGGAGACATTTCTTCACCCAAAGAGTGGTGAGCCTGTGGAATTCATTACCACAGGAAGTAGTTGATGCCAAAACATTGAATGCATTCAAGAGGCAGCTAGAGGTGAATGGGATCAAAAGTTAAGGAGAGAAAGCAGCATTAATCTATCGAGTTGAATGATCAGTAATGATCATGATGAATGGCCGAGCGAGTTCGAAGAGCCGAATGGCCTCTTTCTGCTCCTATCTTCTAAGTTTCTACATGTTTCTTTGTGTCTCACAATATGAGAGAATTAGTTCCTGAGGTTATCAGGAATTTGAATCATCATAAATTAAAACTGAGAACAAGCTATAATTGTCCACTTTGATTGCAATCTATCCCCGTTTGAGGCATAGAGTTGTACAATACAGATGTAGCCCTTTGGCCCATCTGCACCGACATGGTCTTGGTAGAAAATGGCAATTACCTGAAGGGTACAGATACTTTCCTCTGTTTCCCATAAACTGCAACCTGTTACCTACAACCTCTAACACGCAACCACTTGGAGTTTCTGCGCATGTCATCCCGAGCATAATGGTCTTGGAAGTTACTGCAAAGCATGGACCTTTGTGGAGAGGTTTGTGGAGCAGGAAAAAAAAATTAGAGGCAAAGTTACATGTTATAATGTGGACATGAGGCTTATACAGCTTTGCTTTTCTGAAACAGATTCACTTGTGTTTGGTTCCATGTCAATATGTAAATTATGTCCCCAGTAAAGCACAATGACTCTTAGTTTTTCAGAATCCAGGAGCTCTGTTGAGCACCTGATCAGATGTTTCCAGGAGTGCCAAAGTATTACGTTAGGGTTTAACCAGTTGTGTAATACGTCAAACTGTTATTATTAAGTATACACCAGAGCACCATTTCAATTTGTCAAGATTAAATGTGGGCGGACCACGTCTGTGGCTCTACATCAGTGTGAAGTAAAAATCCCACAGATGCCACATTGATATACAGCTGTGAGCTCTTTATGTTTTTCCCCTCATTTGCAAAGGTGCTGACTCTTGTTTGAATATAGTTCCATGGGTTCTATCGGAGCATTAATGTATTGCTCATTTTCCACGTACGAATATTGCCAATGAGTACCAAAACCTCCTTCACTGTGACAGCCATGCATTCAATCGACCTCCCTCAGTCACTCGTGAAAAAGTGCCAAGGAATCTTGATCAGAAACTATAGCTGATGTTTTCCATTCTCAGCCCAAGCAGGATAGTACTACCTGCAGCATACCTTGCTGCTACCTCCTTGAGTCCAGAGACATTTATTCACAACAGGATTGAACCTGGGGCTTTCCTGATTTGTACCGCACTGCGAAATCTACCACTGTGCTATCACAGACATATGAGCTCACAACCGACCAATCCATTAACAACAGTCCTGCTAACCTGCCAAAGGATACATGCGATGAATTTTTCTTTTTGGTTTTAAGTCAGGCCTGCTCAGTGCATCATTTCCTCATTGATAAAATCTGCCACTGAAACAATATCCTGTCACAAAGTGCACCATTGCCTTCGGAAGTTGTGCACAGCTCATTTTCCTGCCACATCACCGCTGGATGAAGAAAGTGGGGGTGGCGAAGGGAGTGGAAAAACAGAAGGAGGGGACAACGGGAGAGTGCCGCTGAACCCAAAGAGAATGAATCATAAGCAACTACACAGGATTGAAAGTTCACGACCTAGTCAGGCATGCAATCTTCCCAGTACACTATCATTTAAAGAGAGAAAAAAAATGCAGCAGGCATTTTGTTGCAGAATAGAAATTTGATACCATGTAAACAGTTGACAATAGAATTAAAGTTTTAAGCAGCCTGAGAGAAAAGCTCACAATTTGGTGTTCCCCCACTATGAAGAGACACGGAGGCTTAATGTAGTCAAGTTTCTTTGCAAACAAGAAGTGCCAGAAAGCCGACGATCACCTTTATCTCTGTCATTATAATCCTAGTGCAAAGACCCTTGTTTCCTACACTTGATCTGAGTCCTGCTATTTTACTGGGCCCAAATCCATCAGAGACTTTGTTGTCAGTTTATTGTGAGTAAACAGAGCTGACAGTTTCCTTCCTCAAAGTAAACAAGCCTCTTACTCGGACCCAGTTCAGAGAGTCTCCCACTTGCTAGGCTAACCATTATCTTCCACCCAACCTTTATGCACAGCCACACCACAACACGATTAAATCCTGTAAGCCATACAGACAATTAATTACATCTGTCGAAACAGTGGCAAGTATTTTTTTTAAAACTGGCAATGGCAAAGGAGTAGCACGTTTTCCACCATTCGCAATGACTGACTAAGATAAAGAACTAACATGACAGTTGATCAGAATCTAATAATATTAATTTAACGTTCACATTTATAATATTGCCTATATAGATTTAAGCCTATATAGTTGAGTTATTTCCTGCAAACCGTTTTAAAATGTTTCAATAGCTTAAGGCTGGATGGTTTAGCGATCTGTCGAGGTGACAATTTTGTAATCTGTTATGCAGGCAAAGATTTTGAGTTGCACATGCCTTAGTTAAACATAAACTGTAAGACCTATTACCTCAGAAATTTCTCTTGAAAAGTATTAGACAATGCAGACTCAACACATTTGTAAAGCAATCTTCTGTGTACCTTCACTTAAAATAAATATTACTGCAGTTACAAATAAATATTCATTCACTAATTCCATCAGCAGTTATTCCTTGACTATTATTTATTTGAGTAGACAGGAAGTTTGTTCATTAGGTTCTAACCATTACTCCTCAATAGAATAATTGTAAATACATGAGGGAAATGTGCTATCATACCTCAGATTGGACTGATTGAGTAATTTAGCCCATCAGTTGGATGAAAGGGAAGGGCTAAGCGGTCAAATATAATGTTTAACTGATAAAGTATTCTTTTCATTTTCACTCTGAGTTGTTAGTATCATAGGAAAAATAAGACTTCGATGTCAAGGACTTAGGAGAATGGAGAATCCATTATCCAAAAACAATTTTCTGTTGTAGATATCACAATATCCATCTATCATAATAATTTTTTGATGCAGCAGTTGAAATCTGTTTTAAGGGCTGCACGAAACAATTTGCATTTTCATCCTTTGTGTGGAATGCAAATGTGACTTTTGTCAAAAAACATCACTTACAGAATTATAGAATGTTTAAAGCGCAAAAAATGCCATTCAGCCCTGTTGTGATATGATGTCTTTAAGGGGATAGCTCTTAACCTTCTGACAATTACTGTATACCTTAACAGGATATGATGTACTAGTCACATTGCTTACAGGTAGTTTGGTGATTGAGGTCTGATTTATACACTGCTTAACCTCCTTGTTAATCTGTGTGTGCAGTCTTATGTTCAAATAAAGAATCCACCTTATTGTTTCACCACTCCTTGTGTATGATTGGTATGTTAACATCTAAGAATGTAACATGATGGCAACTGGTGGTTTCTGAAGATTCTTGGTTTTTATTTCATTGGATTACACGCAGGCAGAATGGTTTTGAAGATCTAACTGAGCAGATTAGAACACCATCAACCCCATCACACCCAGCAGAAGAGAGATGCTGGTGTGAAAAGGACGTGCAAATCAAGCTTACCTGTGTCTGAGTAATTCTGCAGCTCTATTGGGATTCTACACATGTACTTTCATTCTGGGGTTGCACCCACCAATTCCAGGTGCAGGCAATGGATGCTAGTAAGATTGTTTAAATTTGAGAGAGTTCAAAAAAACCAAAGTTGACTTCCTGTGAGGTTTGTGCAGGAACAGCAACCTGCAGGGCTTCTCTCACTTTGAGCATAACACATATTACGGGAGAATTCATTACCGCCAAGGCTCAATAATGCAAACTGAGTGGGAAGCAAGATTCTATTCAGTGACAGTTGGAATCTTGAGTTATTGCAATTTGCAGACGTTCCTCCTACTCCAAATCATTCCAAAATGAAGCGCTCAACAGCACCGCCATTGTAATCAAGACTTAACCTATGACCAGCTAAAGCACTGAAGGTACTGCAAGTCTACTCGTTGAACTATAATGTGGAGGAGCCGGTGTCGGACTGGGGTGGACATAGTCAAATATCAGACGACACTAGGTTATAGTCCAATAGGTTTATTTGAAATCACAAGCTTTCAGCATGCAGCCCCTTCGTTAGATGCAGTGAGAGGAGAGCACAGAGACAATTGAATGGACACCGCACAACAAATGCCAGACAGGGATGTTCCCTCCCAGTTGGGGAACACTTCAGTGGTTAAGGGCATTCAGCCTCCGATCTTCGGGTAAGCATCCTACAAGGTGGACTTTGAGATACACAACAACACAAAATTGCAGAGCAGACGCTGATAACCAAGTTCCATAACCATGAGGACGGCGTCATCCGTGATCTTGGGTTCATGTCCCCCTACAGATGATCCCACCACACTGTTCTGTATCTATAAAATCTTTCTTATTGCCCTGTTTTGACACTATCACCTTGATAAATTGTATGATCTCTCTACTTTAATTAGTTTGTACAGTTTTGGCTGACTTATTACACACACACACTCTCTCACACACGCACTCTCTCACACTCACACACGCTCACATACACTCTGTCTCTCTCTCTCTCACATACGCACATACAATAAACCTATGGGGTGAATCATTTAATCCAAGATGTTTGTTTATTTGCAGATATATTCTATTTTGTTCAAGAAATATACGATATGTAGTCACAGTCAGTGTGGCATTTTATAAATTCCTGCTTTTGGAATAAAACCAGCCTGCTTCCAGGTTAAAACTCTGAGACAGATTCTGGTCAAGGCCTCACACCTACAACTCAGTGTCTGACCTGAGATGTCACCTTTTGTATATTCCTATCGCTCTGCCTGTTTGAAGTTTGGAAAGTTAGGCAGGCACTGATGAAACCTTTAGTTATCTCAGGGCAGTGACTTGAAACAGATTCTGGAATTTGCATCTTAATCAATCAAAACTTGCATCTTCTTTTTAACAGAGTTCTCCATATCCTGCTTCTGCAACTTCTAGAATGCAGGAATGTATGGATGATTGAAGATTCAACAGGAGGCAGTCAGCCAGCCATTTTAGGCTTGTTCACTCCACTCACACCAGTTGTATGATCCTTTGATCTCTCTGCCCTTCATCTCTCTGCCCATAAACTCTGTGTCTGTGAACTGTTCTCTCACTGCACCTGACAAAGTGGCTATGCTCCAAAAGCTTATGATTTCAAATAAACCTCTTGGACTGTAACCTGGGGTCATGTGATTTTTGACTTTTTGAATTTAATCATAGAAATGTTGGAAGAAAATTGCATGCCAGTTAAAACTCCAGAAAGCTTGAGGAATTCTGCAAAATTGCCACAATACTATAAATCTTCAATTGGAAAGAAGCAGATCTCCTGTGTGAATTCATCCTGTTTGACGATAATTCAAGGCGTCTTTTTTTGACGTTGATATTTCTGAAGCAGATAAACAAGTCTTAGTATGAAGATTGCTGTAGGTGGATGAAGAAGGCCTCCACAGACTGAATATATTAGATCTCTTCTACGATTGTCTTAAGAATCCAGAGAAATATGGTTAATGTCTTGTGATCAATTATGGGTGAAGTTCAATTTCAGAATACACATCTGGAATTTATGTCCATAAGCCAGCAGCAACTAGAGACCATTGATCAATTTGTAAGTGAGTGCAGAATTAGCTGATGGAATAGTCAAGGTTGTGACAGTGCCTAACCCAGTGAAAACATTCTAAAAAGGCAGCTTGAATCAACTCAAGAGATTAGACCATCAAAGCGTTATAACAAGATGTTGTGAGTGTTAAGACATAATATGATGGTCGGCAGAATCTTCAGACTATGCTTAATTTGTTTATCATTGTAGGGCAGCAATGACGTAGTGGTAACATCATTGTGCCAGTACACGGGATCAAATCTCACCACAGCCGATGATAAAATTTGAATTCAGTAAAATTCTGGATAAAGTGAAAGTCTAATGGCAATCATGTAACCATTATCATTAAAAACCCATCTGATTCACTAATGTTCTTTAGGGAAGGAAACTACCATCCTCGCCTGCTAAGACGATAAGACATAGGAGCAGAAATTAGGCCATTCGGCCCGTCGAGTCTACTCTGCCAATCAATCATGGCTGATAAGTTCCTCAACCCTATTCTCCCACTTTCTCCCAGTAACCCTTGATCCCCTTGATAATCAAGAACCTATCTATCTCAGTCTTAAATGTACTCAATGACCTGGCCTCCACAGCCTTCTGTGGCAGTGAATTCCATAGATTCACCGCTCTCTGGCTGAAGACGTTTCTCCTTATCTCCGTTCTTAAAGGTCTTCCCTTTACTCTAAGGCTGTGCCCTCGGGTCCTAGTCTCTCCTACCAATGGATACATCTTCCCAATATCCACTCTATCCAGGCCATGCAGTATTCTGTAAGTTTCAATAGATCCCCCCGTCATCCTTCTAAACTCCAATGAGTATGGTCCCAGGGTCTTCAAACCTTCCTCATATGTTAAGCTTTTCATTCCTGGGGCCATTCTCATGAACCTCCTGTGAACCCGCTCCACGGCCAGTACATCCTTCCTGAGATATGGGGTCCAAAACTACACAAAATACTCCAAATGTGGCCCGACCAGAGCCTTATAAAGCCTCAGTAGTACATCCCTGTTTTTATATTCAAGTCCTCTCAAAATAAATGCCAACATTGCACTTGCCTTCCTGACCACTCACTCAACGTACAAGTTTACCTTGAGAGAATCCTGGACTAGAACTCCCAAATCTCTTCGCACTTCAGATTTCTGAATTTTCTCCCCATTTTGAAAATAGGCCATGCTTTTATTCTTCTTACCAAAGTGCCTGACCTCACACTTTCCCACGTTGAACTCCATCTGCCACTTCTTTGCCCACTCTCCTAACCTGTCCAACTGCTTCTGCAGCGGCCCCACCTCCTCAATACTACCTGCTGCTCAACTTATCTTTGTATCATCTGCAAACTTAGCCAGAATACCCTCAGTTCCTTCATCTAGATCATTAATGTATAAAGTGAAAAGTTATGGTGCCAACACTGAACCTTGAGGAACACCACTTGTCACTGACTGCTATCCTGAGAAAGACCCTTTTATCCCCACTGTCTGCTTTCTGGCCTGGCCTGCATGTGACTCCAGACCCACAGCAATGTGATTGACTCTGAACTGCCCTCTGGGCAATTAGAGATGGACAATAATTGTTGGCCTAGCCACTGGCACCCATGTTCCATGAACAAATAAAAAAATGTCATTATATCCAGGTGTGGTAAGCAATATAAACAGTGTTGCCTAGCAAATGTGACCCCAGTGTGGCCCGGACCTAGAGGACAATGAGCTTTTAATGCTGTGTGCAAGGCATGTGGCACTAGACGACATTGGAACTGCCCAAGTTGAAAGTAAAGGCCGGTACAAGTGGCTCAAACACATGAAATGTCTCATCCAAAAGATCAAGAGGCACAGAATTTCGCATATCCAAGAACACATAAGAGACAGTGTTGAGATTGGATTTACGAATGTCTAACCAAGTTACAGACAGCAGATGAGGGTGTCAAAACCATTCACTCACAATGTAAGCCACTGTTCAGCAAGTGAATGTATCAAAGGATGTATTGGTAACAGAAGACTTTACCGCTGTCCAAATTATACATTCACAATTGAAAAGTCAACATAATCTACACTTAAAACTAGATAACAATGGAAGGCAAGCATCCTTGCACTTTGTAGACTGAAATGTATGTACCAGAAAATTGGCACACAACAACTCAGCCAAACATTGCCACACACACCACTTACAATGTTTAAGAGATGGCTCTACGCTGAAATGTCGATACAAAAACTCACTATTGTCACCTCAAAGGCTTTTATTACAGACAGCACAGCTCTGGTGGCCATAGGCCTAACACAAGGCTACATTCTGTGGTATCACTAAGACAATGAAAGGGACCACAGACCATATCAGAAAATGTATGTTTATACCGGCAGACCGTCAGGCAGCAGACTGAGTGATACAATTAGGAACAAACATGTACACCCATTCTGAACATGTACACTTCATCCCATAGTGGAACCAACATTGAGCTGCTATTCGGCAGGCAAATGCAACTAACACATTCCAGTTATTGCCTGTTGATACTCCAAGGGGAGCATGATGTATTTGTCAACAAACATAAGAGGATTAAAAATGCTCATGACTGGCATGTATGTAATGTGCTAGTGAATCTGACATTGGACAAAGATTTACTTCCAAAACTCAACTGCTAAATATGGAATGCAGCAGAAATTGCCGACCTATGACCAGAACCATGTTTGTATCAAGTACGAACGCCATGTGGTATGATGTTGCAATGGGAAGATAATAAACCAGAACAAGGGGTGCCGTGAGGGTGTGGTGAGACTGAAATGTGCATGATACCAACCTCCATAGACAAGAGGAGTGGGCAACCACGGCCCACAGACTTTGCCCAGAGATATTGGTGACTGCTGTCCAAGATGGAAGCCTGGAAGAACAAGCGGCAAGCTGAGGTTGCTAGGTACTGCTCTGAGTGTTGAGTCAGGAATTGTCGCTGTTGAGTTTCTCCCAGGTTCTTGGGAGAATAGTAAAAGTCATCTCAAGTGGGAAGATTGGGTTCTAATGGCATGCCGATACAATTAAGCATGTCTGTCACTGCTCACTAGTGAGATTCTCATGTCACCAATCACAACCTGGTCGCTGAATCAAACTTTTTTTTTGATGTCACGAATCTGATGTCTCCTGGTCTTGCCGTATTTTCCCAAAAGACTCATCAACGCACATACATTGCTCAGGACCTCGGACGATTCCACCCAATTTTACTTTCTTTCTCTGTCATATAAAATAGTTTATACCTTTAAGTGTAAACATTTAGTTAGACAAAAATGAGGTTGTTGTGATATGGATATACCTACTGTCAATGGGCAGTGATAGATATTAGGTGTACTTTCCTTCGCCTCCCAGGAAATCCATCTGTATGTTGTCTTAGCTTCAAAGAAAGAGCCCACATGATTGTTTCATTGGCTCTTTTGTGTGACTGGTACACTTAAATCTAAGACAAGAATATAGTTGGTCTGTTCTGTTTATGCTGGCTCTCTGAGGAATTCACCCCCTGCCACTCCCCCACCTTCTCACACTAGCTCTGTAAATTCTCCCCTTTCAGGCAATAACTCATTCCCCTTTGAAAGCCTCAATTGACCATCCCACTTCCATCACACTAACAGATCATATATTCCAGACTCTAACAGTTCACTTTGTAAAAGCATTTATCGTCATGTCACCTTTGCTTCTTTTTCCAGCCACCTCAGTGTGTGTCTGCTGTGTTTGAACCTTCCACTTTTAGGAACAGCTTATGTTCCTCATCTATAGAATTAGTCTCACGAACCATTTCTGCATCATCTACAGTGTCTTCACATTTTCTAAAGTGTGATCCCCAGTGGCCAGGCTTCTCATGATTTGCACAACTCTATCAAATCTCCTCTTAACCTTGTCTTTTTCAAGAACAGTCCTTACTTGTCCAATGTTCCTACTTAACTGAAATTCCTCATCCATAGAATTAATCTCATGAACCATTTCTGCACCATCTACAGTGTCTTCACATTTTCTAAAGTGTGATACCCGGAATGGGGTACGACACTCTAGCTGCGATTGAACTAAAGTTTTTCTACATGTTTAATATACCTTCCTTGCTTTTGTATTCTTATACATCCATTGATACACCCTAAGCTGCAATTTGCTTCACAAACTGAACTATTCTGAGCTGTCATTTTTCATGATTGACGCACATATACACCCAGGTCCATCAGTTCCTGCACTCCCTTTAGAATTGTACCCTTTATTTTAATTTGCTCAACATTGTTTTCCTTCCAAAATGAAACATTTCATGTTTCTCTGCCTCAAAATTCATCTGCCTCTTGTCCATCCATTCCATCAACTTGACACATCCCTTTCAAGTTATACACTATCAAAGAGTTTTAGAGCTTCTACAGAATGGAATGAGACCTTCAATCCATCATATCCATGCCAGTCATTAAACATCCACCTGCCCTAATCTCATTCTCCAGCACATGGCCCGTAGCCTTATATGCTTTGGTGTTTCAAGAGCTCATCTATATAATTCCTAAATGTTTTGAGGGTCCCTGCTTCAACCATCCTTTTAGGCAGTGAGTTCTAAATATCCACTGGGGGAAAACATTTTTCCTCCAATTTCCTCTAAGCCTCCTGCTCAAGTATGTTAAAACTGTGCCCCCGGTTATTGACTCCACTACTAAAGGGAGAAGTCTCTTCCTACTGACCCTATCCGTACCTCTCAGAACTGTGTATACCTCAATCAAGATGCCCCCCAGCCTTCTCTACCCAAAAGTAAACAACACCAGTCTATCTATCGTCCTTATGTTTCACAAGTTACATATCGTCCACAAATGTTGAAATTGTGCCCTGTAACCAGGGTCTAAATCATTACTACATGACAGCACCAACTCTTGGGGAACTGACTTATGAGGAATGGTTGCGTAGTTTGGGCTTGTACTGATTGATTGTAGAAAAATGAAAATTGAGATTCTTGAAGTGTATGAGATTCATAGCAGACTTGACAGGGTCAACACAGAAAGGTTGTTTCCCCTTCTGGGACAGTCTGGAACTAAAGGGCATAATTCAGAACCAGAAGTTGCACATTTATGATAGGCATGGGGAGGAATTTCTTCTCTCAGAGGGCTGTGAATTTATGGAGCTATTCACCACAGGGGGCTTTTGAGGCTGGTGCATTAAATATAAATTCAAGGTTGAGATAGACAGATTTTTAATCAGTAGATTAATCATGGGTTATAGGAAAAGGCTGGAAAGTGGAGTTGCTGATTTTCAGATTAGCCAGGATCACATTGAGTGGCAGAGCGGACTCATTGGTCTGAGTGACCTACCTCTGTCTCCCAGTCTTATGGCCTTATGATCAAACTCCACTCTAAACATTCCTTCAATCCAAGAAATAACCATTCAATGCTACACTTTCCTTTCTGCTACTCAACCAACTTTGTGTTCAAATTTGAAACTATTCCTTTTACTCCACAAGCTCTAAATTTGCTGAGGAGCCTTTGGTATGGTGTTGTATCAAATAATGTCTTTTAGGCATCTATGTATCCCACAGCAACAGCATTAACCTCATCAACCTTCTCTATTGCCTCTCCAAAAATTTATGGAAGCCAATGAAACGCAACTTAACCTGAACAAACTCTATCTGCCAAAGAAAATCTTAATTTTGTCCCAAATTATGATTTCTAAATGTTTCTGCTTGGAAGGATGTTGTGAAACTTGGAAAGGTTCAGGAAAGATTTACAAGGGCGTTGCCAGGGTTGCAGGGTTTGAGCTATAGGGAGAGGCTGAATAGGTTGGGGCTGTATTCAACCCTGGAGCTTTGGAAGCTGAAAGGTTCCCTTATAGAGTTTTATAAAATCATGAGGGGTATGGATAGGGTGAATAGCCAAAGTCTTTTCCCCTGGGTTGGGGAATCCAAAACTAGAGAGCATAGGTTTAAGGTGAGAGAGGAAAGATTTAAAAGGAACCTAAAGGGCAACTTTTTCACGCAAAGGGTGGTGGGTGTATGGAATGAACTGCCAGAAGAAGTGGTGGAGGCTGGTACAATTACAACATTTAAAGGGCATCTGGATGTGTATATGAATAGGAAGGGTTTAGAGGGTTATGGGCCAAATGCTGGCAAATAGGACTGAATAAATTTAAGATATCTGGTCAGCATGGACGAGTTGGACCAAAGGGTCTGTTTCCATGCTGTACAGCTCCAGTACTCTATGACTCTAAGTGAGGTTAAATTGATCAGTGTGCAGTTGCTGGGCCTATCTTTACATTCTTCTTGAACTAGGGTGCAACATTGGCATCACTTCTGAGACTAAGGAAGATTATGGAAAGTTAAGACCAGTACTTTTGCAATTTCCACACTCATTATCCTCAGTATCCTTGGATGCGTATTATCCAATCAGAGTGCCTTTTTAATTTTAAGTAGACAACCTATGTTGCCAAAAAACTTAGTTTCTTTAAAAATACCATTACTATTATCTATCGTACACCTATATGATTAATGCAGGAATTACAGTAGACTTGTACATCTGGGGGTTAAACAGAAATTCTTTTACCTTTTACTGACTAATGGCCCTTAAAATGAACTGTACGGTTTATTCCATGTGCAGTTAGAAACCTGAAACTGGAAATGTTTAACTTTTTCTGATTGCCTGTAGTACTCCTGACTCTGGCATAGCCCATTGTAATTTGACCTTTTGAGTGAGGTTGCAGTTATAAAACAGGTACAGTCCACTAAAGAGTTTATTAAGAAAATGAAGCTATACCACCACCACACCTTCGCAACTAAACATTGAACAATGATAAGTAAAAGGGTTCTGCAAGGTTTGCTCCACTGCCAACTTAACATTTTGGCCAAGATCTGCCCCACTCATCACACTCAAAGCTGTCAAATCTGATGGTCAGTGCTAAATTCCAATCTCAAGATTGTGAATTGAATAAAATTCTGATCTCTTTCCATTTTTCAGCATGGAATGGTTGCCTATAGTGTTGGGTTATGGGTTATAAAATGTGCTGATTATGTACTGGCACAAATCAGTTCCAGCTCAGCTACAGGGACAAATATACAATAGTTCTAGTTAGTGTCTAGATGTGGGGATGTTCATCCAGGTTTTCGAAGAGAACAGGTAAAAGCTGGGCTTCCTTGCATAGAAAGGTCTTTCTGCAGACGGCTGCAAAAGCCAATATAAGATGACCAATGCCTTTAGCATTATGGAGAAGAGGTGATGGCCTGTTGGTATATCGCTGAACTGTTAATCCAGAGACCAGACAACATTCTGGAGACCCAGGTTCGAATCCTGCCATGGCAGATGGTGGAATTTGAATTCAATTCAATACAATATCTAGAATTAAGAGTCTAACGATGACCATAAATCCATTGCCGATTGCTGGGGAAAAACCCATCTGGTTCACTAATGACTCTTAGGGAAAGAAACTGCCATCCTTACCTGGTCTAGCCTACACATAACTCCAGACTCACAGCAATGTGGTTGACTCTTAACTGCCCTCTGGGTATTAGGGATGGGCAATAAATGCTGCCTAGCTAGTGATGCCCTCATCCTGTGAATGAATAAAGAGAAAAGAAAGCTTTGTAACTCGGCTTTGATCATGCAGTAAATGCAAAGGGGGAAAAAAGTCTAATTCAATCCAAATGTTCACTCACAAACAAAAACAGAAATTACTGGAAAAGCTCAGCAGGTCTGGCAGCTTCTGTGGAGAGAAATCAGAATAAATGTTTCGGATGGAATGATGCTTCCTCAGTTCAGAAACATTAACTGTGATTTCTCTCCACAGCTGCTGCCAGGCTTGCTGAGCTTTTCCATGTAATTTCTATTTTTGTTTCTGATTTGCAGCATCCACAATTCTTTCAGTCTTTATCAAATGTTTACTAACAGCTTGGGGACCTACATTGACAGCTCATTTATGATCTTTCATTGGGAAAAATCACTTAGCTAAAGCAGTTCAGTTCATTATAGATTTATAATCTTTCCAAAAATGATATCAGAAACTCTGTTAGACCCTGGTTCCTGTCAAGAAAGGAGACGGATTTTAAAAAAAACCTTTACAATACAACAAAAAGATGAGACCTCTTCTTTGACCTTAAGGGCCTTGACTTCACTTAGAGACAATAAGGGTTATCACTCATTGTGCTTGCTCATGTCAGTGTTGATGCTTGACCAGCATATTCCTCCTCTGTGCCATGGTGCTGACTTCCCAAAACCTGCATGGGAAAAAAAGACTCAATTTAACTCTCATCAATGCATGGGGCACAATTGTTACTTAACCTTTAGCAGCAGGGCTTGAATTAATTCAAGTGGACAGGAAACATAATCTCATTTATTCCATGCTCCTTCCTGTCTAATGTTTGATTTTGGTTATGTTTTGCCTCCTGAAACACCTTTTGTACATTAAAGGCTGCTTTAATCATAATTGCTGGCTGTGAATGGCTATGAGACAGAGGTGAGAGCATAGAAGAAAAGGTGCGGGTATTTAAAGCAAGTCTTTTCTCCTGCGCCCATTCATCAGGGTGTCTGAATAGTTGCTCAACCACAGGTATCCCCATCCCATTAATGATTATTGACAGATGGAACTGACCTTCCACTGAACTGCTGTGGGACACCTAGATTAAAGCTGTACTCAATGAGGAAACAGGACGAGTACTGAAATAGCAGGTGTCAAAGTCAAAACATTCATGTCCTGTTTCTCGGCTTCAATCTCTTACGTTGAACAGGCAGTACAAGGATTAAAATTTGCCTCTCTAGAAAAAGGAGTGGAAAAAAATGGTCAGGGATTGATTTATCATGAGTAGCTCTGACTAAAAAGTGAATGAAAGCAAGTGGATACGTTGAGCCAAGGCAGGATTGAGGCACACTCTGTTGCCTTCTGCGGTTAGATGACCAGGAGACACTCACTTACCAAAGTTCACCAAAGATGAAGATACTAGAGAGCTGCCTATCTCCGACATATTCCATTGTTACCTCTCATTGAACCCTTGTGGCACTACCAATTGCCCAACTCCATCATCTCCATCTACATTTAATTATTCTCTACTTCATCTCCCTCTCATCTCCACTCCATCCCTATCGTGTCCTCACCTTCTCACAACTTTTACTGTACCGTTCCCACGGTCTTCCTGCTAAATGCCCTCTGCTCCATTGATTAAACAAACACTTGTCAATTTTACAAAAGGCATTCTGACTTGGCCCTCTTGGTGCATAATTATTTTTTATTCACTCATGGGATGAGGCATCACTGGCCAGGCCAGCATTTATTGCCTATGCTTAATTACTCAGAGGTCAGTTAATAGCCAACCACATTGCTGTGGGTCTGGAGTTACATGTAGGCCAGATCAGGTAAGGATGGCAGTTTCCTTCCCGAAAGGGCATTAGTGAACCGGATGGGTTTTTCCAAGAATCAGCAATGGCCATCACTAGACTCCTAATTCCATATTTTTAACAAATTCAATTTCCAACAGCTGCCATGGCAGGATTCAAACCTGGCTCCCCAGAACATTAACCTGGGTTTCTGGATTAGTAGTCTAGCAAAAATACCATTTGGCTTTTGCCTCCCCTGTGATGCCTGCCAGGACACCCACAATCAGCAATATTCTATGAACAGAAAATCGTGGACTGAGGATATGCATGATTTTCTTGTGTTCCCCACAGATAGTCATTAGGACAAAATCTCTCCTTCTATACCTATCTGGTACATGTGGTTTAGCTCAGTTGGCAGAATGCCTGGTGAATGATGCCAACAGTCAGTGATCAATTCTTGCACTTTTACCATGTTTACCATGGAAGTATCTCCTTTTCTTGACTGAGGTGTGGTGATCCTCAGGTTAAACCACAACCAGTTGTCTATTTTGAATGAGAAACCATCCCTATGGTCTGGTAAAACCAGGGTGACTTTACTTATTACATGTGCAGGAAAGAAAACAGCATGTTACAAGACAATAAAATAGATTTGACTTGAAATAAAGTATTAGGCTGTAAATAATGAAACAAATCATGTAAGAAATAATATTGAATCTTACAAGATGGCTGGGGGATTGCTCATTAATGCCAAACTCAACCATATTCTTGCCATTAGTAATAAAAACAGAAATTGCTGGAGAGAAAGCAGTGTTAATGCATTGGGTCCAGTGACCCTTCTTCAGAATGAAAGAAGCAGAGTTAATGTTAGAGATAGTAGGAACCGCCGATGCTGGAGAATCTGAGATAACAAGGTGTGGAGCTGGATGAACACAGCAGGCCAAGCAGCATCAGAGGAGCAGGAAAGCTGACATTTCGGGCCTAGACCCTTCTTCAGAAATCTGTATATACCTATGCAAAAATAGAAATAAGAGTTAATGTTAACCTTGTTTTCTTGCCACAGATACCATCAAAACTTTCTGAGTTTTTCCCAGCAATTTCAGTTTTTGTTTTTGATTTCCAGCATCCACAGTTCATTGTTTTATTTTGTTCTTGCCATTAGTAATGTTTTGATATAACCGTTGCATGTCAAATATAAAAAGGTTTTCCAAGACAGCAAGGAATAAATCAGCAGTTCAAATAGATTTGAGTGATCAAATTGAAATGACAACCTGGAAGTAGAATTAAACAGAAATATCACAATTATGCACATTAATTCTTTACCAGAGCTTGTTCTTGAACTCTTCTGAGACCACTAACTCAAAGCAGTAACATTTGGCCATGTTACAAGCTGTAAATGTAGAAATTGAATAGGATCATAGAAAAGACATTATTAAGGTGGAAAGGGTTCAGAAGAGATTTACCAGGATGTTGCCAGGTATGGAAGGTTTGTGTTATAAAGAAAGGCTGGATAGGCTGGGACTTTTTTCACTGGAGTGTAGAAGTTTGAGAGGCAGCCCGACAGAAGTTTATAAAATAATGAGAGGTATAGATAGAGTTAATAGTAGCCGCCATTTCCCTAGGATGGAGGAATTCAAGACTTGGGGCAGATATTTAAGGTGAGTAGAGAGAGATTTTAAAAAGACACAAGAGGCAAACTTTTACACAGAGGATCATTTGCCTGTGGAATGAACTTCCTGAAAAATAGTGGATGTGGGTATAACTAAAACATTTAAAAGCCACTTGCATAGCTATATGAATAGGAAAGTTTTGGAGGGATATGGGCTAAACAAGGGCATGTGGGATTAGTTTAGTTTAGACTGAAGGGCCTGTTTCCATGCTGTATCTCTCTATGACCCGATGCATTGCAAATCACACGCCCTAGATATTGTTAGATAACTCATTGTTTTACAATTGAGATTTGTAATCATGCCACAGATGTTGTGATGTTCTCTAGCAATCATCTGAATTTGCTTTTAAAAAGTGCCATCTGAAATAAATCTCAGGGTAGACAGGAAGAAACTTTTCTCCTTGATGGACAGATCAATGACCGGGGCATAGCCTTAAGGTAATGACTGGGGCATAGGTTTAAGGTAAAAGGAGAAGGTTTAGAGGAGATGTGAAGAAGAAACATTTCTCCCAGAGGGTGGTAGAGGCAGAAACCCTCATAACATTCAGGAAGTATTTAGATGTGCACTTGCTACGCCAAAACAATGGGCCAAGTGTTGGGCAATTGGATTAAAATGGTTATTTGGTTGGTTTTGACCAGTGTAGGCTTGATGGGCTGAAGGGCCTTTCTCCGTGCTGTAGATCTCAAAGATGCTATAACTGTAGCTGTACTTTCTAATTGCATTTTCTGACACTTAGAAAAGCTGCAATGACCACAGGTGCAATATCCTTTCAATGTTACCAAGCTGTATAGTGAATTCCCTTCAATATTTCTAGGCACAATCAATGGGACCGAATTTCCTAATGGAAATTGTGATCTACTGCAGCCTTCTTCTCCCAAGTTTCTTACAATGTGTGCTTCAGGTACAGATCAGCTTTCATGTCCCACTTATTTATTGGGATTACACATTTAATTTTTACAGAACAGAGAGTACTTCCTTCAGGGAATGAGGGCTATGCATGATGGAGACCAGAAAGGGACTCCTTGTCTTCAGGTCGGAAGCTTCAAGTCGGAATTGAAAAAGCTGGATTTGCACAGAGCTCAGGTAGCATCTGCAAATAGAAAGTGTTATTGTTTTGGGTTCGCAGGCCTGAGAGAGGAATTGGAGAGACAGAAGATTTAAGGAGAGATTTACAGATTGTAAGATGCAAAGAGCTGAGACTTGGCTGCCATTTTTGGGGGAGAAAGGAAGAGGAAGACAATAGATGGGTGGTTGGGGTGGTGGAGCGAGTGAGGGACGGTTGAGAGATGGACTGGTGGAAGTTACACACATTAAGAACACCCAATCCATCAATGAGTTTAAATAAGGATGAGAAGTTTGAGATCCAAAATGTGTCAGTGAAGATGAGGATATAAGTACACAGAATGTGACACAGGAAAGGATGTGGCAGCAGATGTATATACAATTAGAAGTTTATTAGGGCAGATGGAAATCTAGTAGGAAGATCATTATAATTGTTGTGTTTTGAGGTGTCAAAGGCATGGCAATGAATGAAAGAATTCCGGAGTAATGTTTGTTTTCTAGGATAATCCTAGAGCAATATCTGGTTTTGACAAAGGACACTGATGTTCAGTGGCAAAGCTTGATATATCCAATCAGATCTGCTGTTGTATTTAGTTGGTCACCAGACATGTTCAGAGTTGTATCCCCTTGGATTCTGAGGAGGTTTTAAAAGTTATTCTATGGGATCAGGACTCAGTTGCAAGGCTAACATTTATCACCCATCTCTAATTGCCCTTGAGACGGTGGTGGTGAGCTACCTTCTTGAACTATTGTGATCCGTGCAGTGTATGGATATTCAGAGCTGTTAGCGCAGGAGTTCCTTATTGACCCAATGACAGCAAAGGAACATTGATGCAGTTCCAAGTTAGGAGGTGGCTTGGAGGAACATTTACATCTGGTGGTCTTCTCAGGCATCTGCTACCCTTGCCCTTCTAGGAAGGTACTGTTGAAGCAACCTCACTGAGCTGCTGCAGAACATCTTGTAAATGGTAGACATTGCTGCCACTGTGTGTTTGGTGGTAAAAGGAGTGAATGCTGAGGATGATGTATGGGATGCCAATGACAAAGGGTGGTTTGTTTTGAATGGTGTTGAGTTCTTGAGTGTTGTCGGACTTGCACTTTGTCACATGTTTGACCTGAGCCTTAGGAAAGTGGACAAGGTTTGAGGAGTGAGGATGTGAGTTACTGGCCACAGACTTCTGAATCTCTGACCTGCTCTTGTCACTATAGTATTTGTCATCATTTCA
>JAHRHZ010000046.1:7906022-7916505 GCA_024137785.1 Ginglymostoma cirratum
GTCAGCCTTCCTGCTTCTCTGATGCTGCTTGGCCTGCTGTGTTCATCCAGCTCTACACCTTGTTATCTCTTATATTCGGACAGAACTTACTTAAGGTCCTCCTGTAAAGCTGACTCTCCTCTAGCTCAGTAAATTGTATTGTGGTTCCTTTCATGGGATGTGGACATCACTTGTTCAGCCAGTATTAATATCTATCCTTCATTACACTGAAATAAGCAGTGCTGGTACTGAGCTGTCTTCTTGAGCTGCTACAGCCCTCATGGGTCAGTTGGCTGGATGGCTGGTTTGCGGTCGAGAGTGATGTCAACAGTGTGGAGTCAATTCCTGAATCGCCTGAGGTCACCATCTGAAGGTCCCAACTCTCCTGACCTCAACCTTTGCCTGAGGGATGGTGACCCTCAGATTAAAGTCAATCCCATTTGTCTCTCTTGAATGAGGTTGTGGTCCTCTGGGATCTGAACTTGTGGGGACAGCCGCGGTGCTGTTTAGAGGGGAGTCCCACAGTTATGACCCAGCGCCTGTGAAGGAATATTGATGTATTTCCAAGCTTGGAGAGGAACTTACGAGTGAGTTTGCCCCCATACATCTGCAGCTCTTGTCCTTTCAGTTGGTAGATGTTGCAGATTTGGAAGGTAATGTCAAAGGAACCTTGTTGAGATTTTTGAAAATGGTACATATTGTCTGTCTGTCTGTAACTGCACCCATTCGGGCAAATGGAACATTTTGTATTGTATTCCTGGTTTGTACCTTGTAGAGGCTGGAGAGACACAAGATCAGTTACTCACTGCAGAACTCTAAGCTTCTGATGTGCTCTTATATTTACATGGCTGGTTTGGTTTAGTTTCTGGTCAACGGGATCCTCTAGAATTTTGATAAGGAGGCGATAAGCATTGGTAATGTCTTGGAACATTGAGCAGAATAGTTAGATTTCCTGCTGTTGGAGATGGCCATTGCATAGCATTTCTGCAGTGCAACTGTTACTTGCCACTTATCAGCCCAAGGTAAAATGTCATCTAGTGCTTGCTTCTTATGGGCGTAGATGGCTTCAGTATCTGAAGAGTTATGATCAGTGCTGAACATCATGTAATTGAAGGTAAACATTTGCACACTTGACATTATACTGGAGCAAAGGTCATTGATGAAGCATTTAAAGATGGGTTGGCCCTAGGACCCTACCATGAGGAAAGACTACATTGATGTCCTGGAATGGTTAACCTCCAACAACAATCTTCCCCTGTGCTATTTATGACTCCATCCAGTTGAGAGCTCTACTCAGATTTCCAGTGACTTAAGTTTTCCTTAGTCTCCTTGATGCTATGCTCAGTGGAATGTTGGTTGATGTCTTGGGAAATTCCTCTCACCTCACCTCTGTGGTACATATGTCATCCAAGTTTGGACAAATTCTGTAATGAGGTTTTGGGTAGCAAAATCCAGCTAAGTATCAATGACTGTATGACCATATAATATAGGAGAAGCAGGCCATTCAACCCATTAAGCCTGTTCTGCCATTCAATTAGTTCATGACTGATCTTGTAATCGTTAACTCCCCTTTCCTGCCTTTTCCCTGTAACCCTTTATTTCCTTACTGATTAAAAATCTGTCTATCTCAGCCTTGAATATACTTAAGAAACCAGCCTTGACAGCTCTCTGTGGTAAAGCATTCCACAGATTCACTACCCACTGAGATAAGAAATCCCTCCCCAGGTCTATCTTAAATGTGCACCCTCTTACTCCTAAATTATGCTGTGTGGTTCTACAAGGGGGAAACAACCTCTCCGCATCTACCATGTCAAGTTCCCTAAGAATCTTAGATGTTTCAATAAGGTTTCTGCTAAATTTCACTGACTACAGCCCAATCTACTCATCGCTTCATCATAAGATAGCTCCTTCACACGTACTGGGTAGCACAGTGACTCGGTCGTTAGCACATGTGCCTTCCAGTGCCAGGGACCTGGGTTTGATACCAGCCTTTGGTCACTATCTGTGTGGAGTTTACACGTTCTCTCCATGGCTGCGTGGGTTTCCTTCGGGTCCTCCAGTTTCCTCCTACGGTCCAAAGATATGCGGGTTAGGTGGATTGACCATGCTAAAATAACAATTGCCCCGTAGTGTCCAGGGATGTGTGGGTTACATGGATTATCTATGGTTAAAAACTCTTCATGTGGGGGTGGGTTCAGGTGGGATGCTTTTCAGGGGTTGTTGCAGACTCACTGGGCAGAATGGCCTCTTTAAGCCCTGTAGAGATTCCATTATATCAGCCAAGTGAACATCCTCTGTACTGCACTTCATTAGTTACAGATTCCCATTCTGAAACTGCCTCCTTTAGGCTAACTTTCTGTCTTCTATTAGTTAACCAATTCTCTCTCCATGCTGATATGCTAGTTCCAACACTGGTCAGAAATCACACAACACCAGGATATAGTCCAACATCCATATCTCATGAATGAATTTTTAAAAAAGGACACTTTCTCCGCTTTTCATCTCATTTTGGCCTGATTTTAATTGTTTCTGTCATCTCAACTTCCTTATAAACGATCGCATCTGCAGACAGAAGGCAGAGCAAATGTTTTGAATCCAGTGGCCATTCAGACCTGTTGAGTTTTGTCCAGCAGTTTCTGTTCTCTTCTGATGAAGGGCCACTGGACTTGAAATGTTAACTCTGCTTTCTTTCCACAGATGCTGCCAGACCTGTTGAGTTTCTCCAGCAACTTCTGCTTGTGTTTCAGATTTCCTGTAGCTGCAGTTCATAGAATCAGAGAATCCCTACAGCGTGGAAACAGGCCATTCGGCCCAACAAGTCCACACAGTCCCTCCGAAGAGTATCCCACCCAGACCCACACCCCTGCTCTTTCCCTGTAACCCTACATTTCTCATGTCTAATCCACCTAATGTACACACCCCTGAACACTATGGGCAATTTAGCATGGCCAATCCACCTAGCGTGCATGTCTTTGGACAGCAGTAGGAAACCGGAGCACTCGGAGGAAACCCACACAGACACGGGGAGAACGTACAAACTCCACACAGACAGTCGCCCGAGGATGGAGTCAAATTCGGGTCCCTGATGCTGTGAGGCAGCAGTGCTAACCACTGAGCCACCGTGCTGCCCCTCGCTCATTGTTCCTTGTTTAATTTTACTTAATGCTTCGTGGCTTTAACATAGTTTAGTGTTTAGCCAGTTCTTCACTGCTGCTAAATTGGGAATAGTGATAAGCAAGGAGAGGGAGTTGGGGTGAGAATCAGAAGCAATTTCCACTTCTAGCTCATGTCCTTTCTGGAGAATGCATATGAGTATGTCTTAATGGAGAACAGGATTGTCCATTTTTCTGAAACCATCACTATTTGAGTAATAAGTACATTTAAGTATTGGGGCTGGTACCCTTGAAATAAAAATCATTGTCAAGCATAGCTTCTTGCAAACCTTCAAAAGAGATGAGAAAAATATGAAATGCAATCAGGTCTAAAAATCAACTAGCCTCTTTACAGAGTTCATATTGAGTAGTCCATTTTGGCTTTGTGTTAGGTCTAATGAATATTTCATTATGCGCTAACAATACTAGTCATAACATTGTTCCAATACGATAAGGGCTGAAAGGCAAATAATGGAGAAACAGCAAAGAAATGCACACTGGTGAAAGGCTTGTGAATGTGTCCAATTGCATTGCTGAAGGGAAATTCTGTGCCAATCGTATTGATTTCCTCAGCGATATTAACCATGGTTTTGAACCTTGTGTGAAATTAGACCTTACTTTGACAAGGACAAACCATGGTATTTGCAGTAAAATACTACATGAACAATGTGTTTACATAACAGTTTTAAAGTAGCAACGTGATGCAAATGACAGGAGTGTAATCAGACAAAAATTGAAACCAAGTCTATAAAGGAGACAGTAGGACAGATGAGCAAAATCTTAGTTTGAAATAGGTTTTAAGTCACATCTTAAAGGATAAGGCAAACATGAAATGCAGAGAGGATTCATGAGAGAATTCCAGAGAATTAGGCTAGGCAGTTCTAAGGATCAGCCGCTAATGATGTACCCACCACTGTGACTGCTGCATTAATCACCGTAACCAACTCTGCCACCAGTCCCGATCTGTATCCTATTATCAAAGTGCAGCTAATACTGGAGGGAACCATCATATCCAGCCTACAAAGAAATCCCACCATCACAGCTCTCAAAAGAACCCTCTGGCACTCCCTATGTTGAAATTACTGCTGATCCATTATCTATTTAATTTCTGTGTGAGTCATTCACTGCTCATGTACTTCCAAAATTTAACATCCACCCCCTATATTTGTGATCTTTGTCTCCGTTTATAAATGACTACCTCCACAGCTGTGAATTCATTGACAAGTCATTGTTAATAAGGACATATTTGCTCATATTATTTTTCAGAGAGACATTTGAATGAAAGGTAACGGTGAATGACGACGCATAGAACCCAGAAAGAGGACTGCAGCCAGAGGCAGACGCTAGGTTAGTTGACAAGTCAGCTGAAGGCTCAGTCATTATGGGAGGGAAACCTTTGTGTTTGCCTCTTGTTGTAATCCTCTAAAAGCTGCTCTTATTCTGGTGCTCATTGAGTTTGTACACCTGGAGACTGTGTTCCATAAGCCATCACTTATGCTTCCAAAAGGGGCGGTACAGTGACTCAGTGGTTAGCACTGCTGCCTCGCAGTACCAGGGGTCTGGGTTCAATTGCACCCTTGGGCGACTGTCTGTGTGGAGTATGCACATTCTCCCCATGTCTGCGTGGGTTTCCTTCGGATGCTCCAGTTTCCTCCTGCAGTCCAAAGATGTGCAGGTTAGGTGCACTGGCCATGCTGAATTATGCATGGTGTCCAGGGATGGGCAGGCTAGGTGGGTTAGCCATTGGAAATGCAGGGTTACTGGGATATGGTGTGGGGGTGGGTCTGGGTGGGATGGTCTTTGGTGTAGACTTGATGGGCCAAATATCCTGCTTCTGCAAACTAGTGATTCCAGGTTGTTAAATCTAACTCCCTTATCCAGGGACAGATTAAAAGATGACAATGGAAAATTGGGTCAGCTCTAGAGTCCTGCCAAAGGATTTCGGCCTGAAATGTTGACTTTCTTGCTCTTCGGATGCTGTCTGACCTGCTGTGCTTTTCCAGTCTCACACCAATAGATGTAACTCTAGACTTCCCTGTAAACTGTTTATTTGGGGTCACACACAGACACTTTTAAAGATATTACACATTCTGATGAGCAGGCAACAGAAAAAAAATTGGAGTTCTGAATATGGGTCATTGGGCTTGAAACGTTAACTCTGTTTCTCTCACCACAGATGCTGCCAGACCTGCGGAGTTGCTCCAGCAATTTCTGTTTCTGAATTCCAGCATATGCAGTTTGTTGGTTTTTTTGAAAAAAAAGGGAGGAAGTGTGGTTGGCTGATACATTGGCTTCAATGGGTGAGGGTTGTCAATGTTGGGTGATGGGTCATGGAAGCCAATCTCCTGGAATTTGATTAATGTCAATACCAGAGGCCTTAAGGGGAGTTGAAAGCTTGAATCCTGGATACCTGCAAGGCCTGTCGACCAAAGGTTGACTGTATTTACCACAATCTTGCATATACTAAACCCTAGTGCTATCATTTACAGTGATAAGAGAGAGAAAACACACAAATAATGAATAAATCGTTCCCAACTCCTTATGGCTTGGTCAGAATAACAGAGCAACTACATTTTAAATGAATACATTAAGCTTTCTCGTTTTGTTCTGACCAAGTTTTAATTGAATATATACCAGCAACACTGTTTTCACACATCCATGGGAATTCTCATGAATGCTTTTGCAAGACATTTTTATTTTTGTTTATAAAAGCCTCAAGAGCCCTGGTCTGCTTCACATTGCCCCATCCCTGACCCCACTGAGATATCTATGCTCCTTCAATTCTGACCGTGTGTGTTTCTCCTACTTTAAACCTCTCTATCATCAGAGGCCACGGCCGCAGTTGTCAAACTTAAACTCTCTCCATAATCCTCTCTGTCTCAGTTGCTTAAATCTTGAAAACTGAAGTGATGTACACACGTGCTCCAGGAATGTCTTGTCTTAAGCCAAAGGTGACAGTCCATGACCAGAACCGGCCGGCAGTAGCTAAATTCATTTGCCTTTACAGCGTGCTCCCTCAATCGATGATGGTGAGGTACACACAGAGTTGGCAAAGCATGGGTAGCCTATGGCAAACTTTGAATGCCAGTTCTGGGAACAAACAGGAGGAAGTATGCACGAAATAAAGTCACTAGAATGAGAGGTGAACAGGAAGGAAATAAGGTGTGAATCTGCGCTGTGACCAATGGCAGTTTGGCATCATGACTGCAGCAAAAACGACTGATTGATGAATAGGCTTGGCCAATGCTTCCAATCTGCCAGAGGAAAGTTAGGTGTTTAATTTGTATTTAAATCTCTAGATCTTTTCATCTCTCTTTTTTCACAGAAACACCGTATTTATTCTAAGGATAACAGGTAGTTTTTAAGAGTTAAGGGAAGGCAAACTACACAACTTCAATGTGAAGGACGTTCAGTCAATCTATGGTTCATTTTTAAGGAGCCAAAAAGATTCTCAGTTTTCATCATTTTATGCTCTACCGACAATAACAGCGATTTGGTTTTATACCGCATTTCCAAAGAAGTAAAAACACATATAAAATGCCATGGATGTTGGAAACCTGAAATGAAAGCAGAAAATGCTGCAAACACTCAACAAGTCTGCAAGCATCTGTGGAGAGAGAAACAGAATTAATATTTAATCAATGTCATGCTGCCGTTCCCACCAAACTTGAGCAGTTAACTCTGTTAGACTCTCCATACACCGCCTGACTTGCTGAGTATCTCCAGCACCCTCTGCATTTTACTTCAAATGTCAAACAAAATTTGTCACTTACTTGTTTATGGTGAGATCACACCAGAGGACCTAATTTTTACTGGAGTAGGTTAGCATTTTGGAAAGCCATGAAGGAGGATGGAGAAGGAAAGAGGCAGGGAATGATTGATTTAGGGCCTTGTTAGCTGAGAATGTGGCTGTTTTTTCAAAAATTCACTCATGTGATGACTGGCTAGACAGCATTTATTATCCATCCCTAATTGTCCAGTGGGCAGTCAAGAGTCAACCACATTGCTGTGGGTTGGGAGTCACATTTAGGCAAAACCAGGTAAGGATGGCAGTTTCCTTCCCTAAAGGGTATTAGTGAACCAGATGGGATTTTACAATAATTGACAACAGATTCACAGTCATCATTAGATGATAATTGCAGATATTTAACTAATTCACACTCTACCATCTGCTGTGGTAGGGATTTGAACCTGAGTCCCCAGAATCTTATGTGGGTCTTTGGATTAACAGTCCAGCAAGAATTCACAGAAAGGCTGGAAGATCCTTGTTCAAACATTCCTGGAATTTTCATAATCAATTTCCATTGGTGGTGACTTGTGAATAATATCCTCACAACCGTGACTGTTGTAGATTCCCCCAAAGCTTTCTGTGCTCGTATGTAGATGTGTTCCAAGTTTTTGCATTTTGTGGTTTTCTGGGAATACGAGTTGTGTTGTTCATACCAGTATGATTCAAATACACCGTTTCCTCACTTTAAGGTTGGGGACTTTTTCTAATTTAACAATAGTACTATTTTACATGACTGTTGCTCAAGGCTCCATGCCATATTTCATATTACAGTTATTCAAACAAGATGGTCCCATCTAGCTTCAGGTCATGTAAACAAATCTTTCGTTGCTTTAACATTTTCACCTTTTTAAAATTTGCTCTGTGAGACTGTGAGACCCAGTTCCATCTACACTGGTAAATGTGTCTCCTTGTTTGAATGACAGAACAGACAGCCAGGAAAACAAGGTGTCACTGTCAGGATGCAAAGATGGTTTTAACAGCAATGGTCTTTCTGGGGATTTAAACTAAAAAAAAACGCCATTATAAACGCTGAAGAAAAGTCATTGACTCAAAAGGTTAACTGTTTCTCTTGCCATAGATGCTGCCTGACATGCCGAGTATTACTCGTGGAACGGTCAGTTCATAGAGTCAAATCCAGAGGTAACAAAACCATGGAGCAGAATTTATTTATTTTAAGGCATGGAGAGAATAGCATATTTAGCATTTGTCAACAGAAAATGATTCATTGTAGAATTCTGCAACACTGTAGGACTAGCAGGCTGATTAGCAATGTCTTTGTTTCATCCAACTCCAGTTTAAGATTAGAATCAGTAAAATGTTTAAGATCTCTATGGAGGTTCAGCCGGGATTGAAGCATAGACAAGGGCAGGTGAACCTATCTGCCAAGTCTACTCAGCAACAGCTGTCAGGCCATCCCCTCAGCAAAGTTTCAAAGATTTCTTAAAACTGAAGATAATTTGAAAAGGGACAATTTTAAACAATTGCATCAAAGGGTCAAGGTGAAGATGAACTGAACACGACATAAGCAATTCCATTTAAGCAATTGGACTTGGAACCAGATTTCAAATTGGACAAAAACAATGCCTGTAAAAGTAAAAACACACAGAATGCAGGAGAAACTCAGCAGTCTGGCAACATTTCTGGAGAGAGAAACAATAGTTTGGTGTGACTCGAAGTGTTCTGAAGTCATACGGATACTGCCAGACCTGCTGAGGATTTCCAGCATTTCCCTGTGTTCATTGCAGATTTCCAGAGTCCATACAATTTTACGCAGGAGCAGGTGTGCTGGGGCATGAATGGAGGCTGATGCTGTGAGGTGGAATTGAGCTGACTTGTTAATGATATAGAGTCAGAGACGCATCTCTGGCAGAGCCACACATTTTCATTGACTCATGAGATGTAAGTGTTGCTGGCTGGGCCAGCATTTATTACTGATCCCTAGTTGCCCTCGAGAAGTCGGTAGTGAGCTGCCTTCTTGAACTGCAGCAGTCTGTTTGGTCTACATACACGCACAATGCCACTAGGGAGGGAATTCCAGGATTTTGTCCCAGAGACAGCGAAGGATCGTTGATGTGTTTCTGAGTCAGCATGGTGAGTAGCTTGAAGGGGAATTTGCTGGGGGTGGTGCTTCCATGTATCTGCTGCCCTTGCCCTGTGACAAGATATTGACCCTGGGTTTTGGAGCTGTTTTAAAGAGCTTTGGTGAATTTCTTCAGCATCTTGTAGATAGTACCCGCTGCTGCTACTAAAGTGTCGATGATAGACGGAGTGGATGTTTGGTCAATGTGGTGCCAATTAAGCGAGCTGCTTTGTCCTGGATAGTGTTAAGCTTCTTGAGTGTTGCTGGAGCTACACCTACCCAGTCAAGTGGGGAGTATTCCATCACACTTCTGACTTGTGCCTTAAGGATGGTCATAGAAAGTGATGGTACTTGACCTTGACTGTTTGTTTCAGTCTCAGCCAATAACTTGGTTGTGGGATGGAGTTGAAATATTTATTCAATTCTCATTTAGAATAGGAAATGAATTTTACTGGCCTGCTCATTCCCACCATTTGAATGTTGGGGAGCCATATGATCCTGCCAACTTCCTGTCTACCCCCTCGCTCTATCCCCATTATCTAATGGGAAGGTAAGGTATGGGGAGCCAAATGAGGGCCTTAATCAGCCAATTAATGACTGCTTGAGGTCTCTATTTCACCCCCATCACAATATTGTGTGCGGCTTGGCAAATCAGAATGAGAATAAGTAGCCTGAGAGCATTCACTGCATGGGCCATGGTCACTGAGTGGGTGGAATGGAAGGTGGGTAGGGGTGTGAGGTAGTGGGAGGGACAGCCGACTTCGAGGGTGTCCTCTGTACTTAAGGCAGCACTTGCTTTTTGTCCTTCCCCGCTGAATTCTAAAATCCATGTTCTTACCCCCTTGCTCTGTATTGCTGCAGTCTCCAATCCTACTCTAGCCAGACCTATCTTCAGGAAACATTTTCAGTTCTACCTGGGCCTCCTTGTAATTCCAGCAGTGGCCACAGAAGTGTATGGGCACTGCTCAGGCTGAAGAACTGTGAACCAATCAGACTTTTTGGCAGCTCTCAAAGACTGGACACCCTGTTTCAGAGTTTTGACCTCCCCCAACATATGACCATGTGAGGCAGTCAGTTTTAAAGTTGACGAGGTGCTGACTGAGTTTTCATCTGGGGATGGTGGGTGCATGCGGCAAAGAACAGAGCTCCCTGTAAAATACATCCCATAAAGTGGTACCTATCTCATGCCATTCTGTGTTTTAACAAGCATCTTTGTGGAAAAATATCTCCAGACTCTTTTTGTTCAAATCCCTCATCTTTGAAATCTCCTCAAGAGAGGCAACCCTGTAAAATATCTTATAAAAACCAAAAGAACTGCGGATGCTGTAAATCAGGAACAAAAACAAAGTTGCTGGAAAAGCTCAGCAGGTCTGGCAGCATCTGTGGAGGAGAAAACAGAGTTAACGTTTTGGGTCTGGTGACCTTTCCTCAGAACTTCTGAGGGTCACCGGACCCGAAACGTTAACTCTGTTTTCTCCTCCA
>JAHRHZ010000046.1:7916905-7961183 GCA_024137785.1 Ginglymostoma cirratum
AAACGTTAACTCTGTTTTCTCCTCCACAGATGCTGCCAGACCTGCTGAGCTTTTCCAGCAACTTTGTTTTTGTTCCTGTAAAATATCTTCCCATATATAATGCTGATCTCTTGAGTAGCCTCAATTCGAATTGTTCGACCATTGGTCTTCAGTGATCCCCACCCCAAAATTCGAGAATTCTCGGCCTAAGCTTTTCCACCTCTCTCCCTTCCTTTTTTTTTCAAGATTCACCTTAAAATACCTGCCTCTTTAACCGAGGCTTTGCCTCAATATCTCCTTTTGTGGTCAGTGTCAAATTTAGCTTGTTAATCTCCCTGTCAAGCACATTAGGTCATTTATTATATGAAAAGGGCTATGTGAAAGTAGATTGTTGTTGTGGTTATGACCATTTCAAATTGATGACACATTGTTCTTGACTCCTGGTGTAAATGATATTTTACTGACAACTCCATAAAAGCATTTTGATCATAAAAATGCACATTTACTGGAGACGGAGAGGATATCAGGGAGCATGATAGTGAAGGGAACACCCAGTATCACTGAAGGTATACGTGAGGGATCCCGAGTCAACTTTCTCCTGCTGCAGCCAAGATAAGGGACAGGCAAAACCAATAACAGGGGACTCCAAGTGGGAACCATTGGAATGGTCCTGACAGTTGGCAGTTTTGAGGTCGAGCATCTGGTAGTTTAAAGGAGTGAATATTTTGATCCATGTCTGCAGGGCTTGGTTGAGTTGGTAAGTAAGGAGCTTTTCCTAGTGCTGTAGGTCATTCTTTGCTTTATTCTTTCATGGGCTGTGGGGTTCACCAGCGGGGCCAGCGTTTGTTGCCCACCCCTAATTGCACATTCAACAGAGGGCTATTAAGATTCAAACAGCTTTCTGTGGTTCTGGAGTCATATGTAGGTCTAACCAAGTACGGATAGCTGACTGCTTCATCTTCTGATGAAGAGTCGGTAGACTTGAAACATTAGCTTGCTCTCTCTCCGTGGATGCTGCCTGACACGCTGTGACTTCCAGTATTTTTTGTTTTTAGTAGATTTCCTTCCCTGGAGGGTATATGTAAATTAGGTGAATGTCAGTTGTGGCTGCCATTACTGAGATTAACATTAAATTCCAACTTTGTTAATTGAATTTAAATTCCATCAGTTAGGATTTGAACCCTTGTCCTCAGAGCCTAGCCTCGAGATTACGAATTCCTGTTTACTGGTTTGTGTCTGATTTGAAATCACTTGCTGTTGTCGGGTTATTTTCTCTATGTGTCCGTACTGACCTGTTTCTGCTGCAGAGCAACAGTTTGGGTGCCAGGTTTAGATTAAACTAAAGAAAAATGCCTCAACCCTGCTATTTCATCAGACTATAACTTCAGATTCCCTCTCAGATTTTCTTATCAACACAGGGTTAACAAATTTAGAAATAGACCAGGTTATTCTTAGCGGTTACCATAGAGACAACATATGAGCCATCATCCTGAATGCCTGACTCATGCTAGTTCTGGATGAAAGAGGAGCGAAGATAAGTTCAACTTGTTGCGAGGTATTTACACTAGGGATGTTTTCAGGATAACATCAAAAATTTGTTGTTCATACAGTTATATGATGATAAGTAATCCAAAAAATCTTTGTCGTCAAATAATTTTATCATCATATAATTTTCTGGAATCTGAGCAACTGTGCAATGTCATTGTTAATACCAAAATGTTACAATCTTTGCAATTAGGAATTTATAACCTTTCAGCCAGGAAACAGAATGTGGATTCTTGAGTATTTTAAGAAAGAAAGACACACATTTACATGTTAACTTGTCACATCTGTCAGAAGTATTTCCAAGCTCTTCAAAGACTGTGCAATTATGGCTGCTGTTTTGCAACAATACTGACAAGCGGCGATGTTGAACAGACCAAAGATCTACAAACAACTGTTGGATGTAGAACCAACTCGCTCTTTCTTTGGTTGAGGGAGAAAAGGCTGTGAAGACAGCAGGAGTATCCCTCACTCTACAAGTAGTGCTCTGCACCCACCTGAAGAGCAAACAATGAAGACTCAATCATGTGTAGCACCTTCCCTGACCAAAGGACACTTTCTCAACTATTGATGCGCTTCCAAAGCATAGCCATTGTTGCAGGTCAGGAAGTACAGCAACTAATTTGCACACAACATTCTCCAATAAACACCAAGTAAATTATTTCATTCTTTTTAATTGAGGGATAAACATTGACTAGGACACCTATTCTTGTAATTTTATCATAGCTTTGACGCCCATGGGAGAGGACGGATAACACAAAGAGGAAAAACATACTTGGAAATGAACATATTGGTTGTATTTCTCCTCCACTTTGAATCACAGAAGATGAGTCAGACCAGAACGACTCACTTGTCAGTTTTATTTCTGGGAGGGTCCACTCTTTAATATCTCACCTGAAAGACAGAACACTCAAACAGCATAGCATGCCCTCAGAGATACATGGGTATATCAGCTTCTTAAATTCTATGCTCAAGTGGGAATTGAATCCACATTCTGTTAACTCAGGGTAAGAGAGCAACAAAACGAAACATGGTTAACACTAAACCATTGGATTTGACAAGGCAGGACCTCCATTAAACATCAAGGCCAATGAATACTCTCAGCAATGCAAAACTCACTCACTTGAAAGCCAGCCAGAATAACAAGGTCACCTTCCAGAGCTGAACTTAAATCCTGAAACACCTGATTCCCGCACAGCTATCAACTCGACCAAAATCACTCTGGGAGTCACAATAACTTGGAAATGATGAGTAAAACAACTAGGCCAGACTCAGCAAACCTTCAATCATTCTGGGGCCAAAGTTTATGCTCTTTTGATTTATTTAAATAAAAAACATTTTCCTTCAAACACAAAAATGAATCTACTTGGTGTCTGTTCAGAGGGGATTTAAAGATATTTTCCTGATCAACCTGTTCAGGGATGTTATTACACACCCTCTTGAGTAGGTGGGACTTGAATTTAGGTCTATTTGGCTCAGGGGTAGGAACACTGCCACTGCAGCACAGGAGCCCCTAAAGAAAGGGTTTAAATAAATTCCCAGTTCATGTCCATCACTGCAAAACTAAACAGTCAATAAAGAATTAACATGCCAGAGATAGAACATAGAACAGTACAGCACAGTACAGGCCCTTCGGCCCATGATGTTGTGCCGAACTTTTACCCTAATCCTAAGGTCTATCTAAACTCCACCCCTATCTTATACTATCATCCATATGCCTATCTAATAGCCGTTTAAAAGCCCCTAATGAGGCTGACTCCACTACCCTCTCCGGCAATGCATTCCACACCCCTACCACTCTGATTAAAGAACCTACCTCTGACGTCTTCCCTATGTCTACCCCCACTCACTTTAAAACTGTGCCGCCTCGTAATAGCTACATCAACCCTAGGAAAAAGCCTCTGGCTGTCCACTCTATCTATACCTCTGATCATTTTGTACACCTCTATCAAGTCAAATTGTCAGGTGAACTTTTAAACTGAGGCTTGATCTCACTGTGATGGACAGTGAGGCATTGTGTAACGTTTACTGAGGAGGAGGGAGGACTTCTCCCAAATTCTTGGTCAGTGGCTTTTCCTCAGTCGAAAACCTCCAAAGCAATGCAAACTGACTCGTCCTCCTTAATGCTATTGTCACTGGATTGTCACAGACTGCAAACTGATTGCTTCATTTGCCAGAGATGAAGTAACAATTCTTTGTCATATTGATGCTCTCTGTGTTGCAATGCTTCCGGTCATCCTGAAAAACTCTGATGCAGTGGTGCATAAGTACAAGTTTTATTTTCTCTATAAACCACGAAGAAAACCTGGACAAGTGCCTTACATGCCTTAGGACTGTCCTGCTTAATCTGCATTCAAGGCAAACTGACAAACACCCAAAGCAACTTGCGCCTGTGTCCACATGAAAGATAGCTGGTTGCTATCAGCAACCATAGAAACTGATATGACTTATCAGATGGAAAAACTGCCCATGTATCGTGGAATCAATATCTTTAGGAGTCTTGTCTTGAAGTCATTGTATCACACTTGAATAATTATCAACTTTCTCCCACTGGCCAGCCTACATTTCAAGCTATGTGAATGATAACAGGTACCGGTTACTGAGTTGATTCTACCTGCAACACAATTATTATCTGTGCAAAGGAGCTAGGGCAAGGACAAAAAGCACTGGGGGCCTGATGCTATACCTAGCCTGGGCTTGCAACCCAGCCCTGACCCCAAACCAAGACCGGTGCGCACCCCTTCCCCAACCCCCCCGCAGAGTCCCAGGTCCTGATTATTGGGCCCCCTCGCTCAGGATCTAAAAGGAGCGCCGTTGTCCTTTTGGAAATGTCTGTAACTCACAATGCTATCCAACACAATGGTCATAAAGGCTCCAGATAGGATAACTAACAGTAGACTATTTGGCTTGCTCCTCCTTTAAGGGAGAAAAAAAAGTTTATTGAGTCTCTGTAGCAAGCATTAAATAATTCTTGGATTGCACATTTTATATTGTTTCCATTTTTTTTATGATAGTGGAAAGCTTAGGCAATCATATAACTGGGGGTTTTCTGAACTCCAAAACATGCTGTGATTTTAAAATATGGCCACACATTGCTCTAGACACTCCTTGAAAGTGAAATTGAGAATATTCCTAACTGCCCAAGAGCATCTATATGTTGTATTCTGTAAGACAGGCATGTAAATGATTTATTCCCTCACATAAGGGTGTTACTGTACAGTTTCAATCTGGTGTTACATATGTGCTGAACAAACTACTGTTCTGACTTCATGCTGTTGTCAAATCCCTGTACTCTGATTTAGAGTCGGTAATATAACTATCTTGACACAGGAAACAAGACTGGAAACTCACAACAACCCCTCAGGTGACATACCCATGCTTGTATCAATATCTAGGAAGTAGAAATGCTAAGATCTAGATCCCTACGTGATAGAACCACAGATATATCACTTTGCCTTCCCAGACTCTGGACTTTCTTGTTGAAACCTTACAAACAGGATCACATATCGAGATGGTTTTATGAGTATATCTGGTGGTTCTGGTTACTGCCAAACAGCTTTCATTTTAGCGATTAATTGGTTTTAGTTATGGTTTAAATTCCTCTGTAAGATGCCCTGCTTCTAGCATTGCTGACCAATCAAAAGGTCAGAAGCTATGTAACCTTAGCAGCTCCTCCAGAAACATTGGCCATTTCGGGGACGCTCCAGAACAGGCATAGTGCGAAATTATAGAGGGTCAAGGCCCTGGCAAACAGGGGTCTCTCACATAGACAGGGATGTTCATTCTGCAGGCTAGATAACAAGCATGGGGCTGGATGAACACAGCAGGTCAAGCAGCATCATAGGAGCAGGAAAACTTGACGTTTCGGGCCTAAACCCTTCATCAAAGGCGTTTTCCATTCCAGTGGGTAAACCCACTGCAGAGTACTCAATCATGAGGGATTCAACACTGCATTCTCCAATGCCAGCAGGAGGCTGATAGGGTTTAATGTGCAGCCTTCCCAATTCCTGAGATATTCATTCAGTGTATGATGAAACAGTCTTGTCAGAAAGATACTCTGCAAAGGTGTGTCACTTATACTCTCTGATCCTCCAACCAACATTCCATCTTTGATTGTTGGCACTGGCATACGCTGGGCTAATGTTCCAGAAGCACTGCCCACTCTCCAGCATCTCCACAGTCAGGAGATGAGACGACGAACATATTACAAGTATAATCCTGTCCAATCCTGTCTTCATCTGAAAACCTGGGATTGTTCCCTTGAAAAGGAAGAAGGCTGTGTGCGTTAAGTACAAACTGGAGAAAATCAGCAGGTCTGGCAGCCTCTGTGGAGATAATTAACAGAGTTAATGTTCCCAGTCCGATATGACTCTTTTGGAACTGGATGACCCATTTGAGCTCTTCAAGATCATTGAAGTGTTTGTTTGGCTGGCAGTAACTCCACTCACTCTACTGAAAATCACGAGGAAACCTGATATTGCTGGCTCTGGAAGTAACACTGGGTTTTAAAATCCTCCAGCAATTACTTGCATATCACTGAAAGGAAAGACCCTAAGATATAGGGATATAAGAACAGAATGAGGCTATTCAGCCCATCAAGTCTGCTCTGCTGTCTGACCTTGTTTCTCAACCTCATTCTCCTGCCTTCTCCCTGTAACTGTTAATCCCCCTACTAATCAAGAACCTATCGATCTCTGTCTTAAATACACACAATGACGTGGCCTCCACAGCTTTCTGTGGCAATGAGTTCCAGAGATTCATCACCTTATGGCTGAAGAAATTCCTCCTCATCTCAGCTCTAAAGAGTTGTTCTATCATTCTGAAACTGTTGCCTCAGGTCTTAGTGTCTCCTATTAGTGAAATCATCTTCTCCACGTTCAATCTATCCAGTATTCTGTAAGTTTCAATGAAATCCCTCCTTATCCTTCTAAACTCCATCGAGTACAGATCCAGAGTCCTCACCACTCCTCATATGACAAGCCCTTTATCCCCAGGATCATTTTTGTAAACCTCCTCTGGAATCCCTCCAATGCCAGCTCTCTGGGGGCATGGAGCTCCAAAGACTCTCAAATCTCTGAGAGAAGAAATTCCTCATATTCTTGACCTTAAATTGCACCGCTTAATTCTGAGATTATGCACTCTGGTCTTCTATGAGGGGAAACTTGGTCTCAGCATTTACCCTGCCAAACATATTAAGAATCCCATATGTCTCAATGAGATTATGCCTCATTCTTCTAAACTCCAATGAATAGAGTCCCAAACTATATAACCTTGGCTAAGACAATCTGTCCATACCAGCGACCATCCTGGTGAATCTTCTCTGATCTGCCTCCAATGAAATAATATCTTTTCTGAAATATGGAGACCAAAAATGATCACCACGCTTTGGATGTGATCTCACCAGCACCTCGTCCAGTTGCAGTAGACTTCTCTGTATTTATGCTCCAACCAACTTGAAATAAGGGCAAATATTCCATTGGCCTTCCTGATTATCTCCTACACCTTTGTGTTCGCTTTCAATGTTTCATGCACAAATACCCCCATGGTCCCTTTCTATAGTTTTCTCCATTTAAATAATATTCTGTTCTTTTGTTCTCCCTTCCAAAATGAACAGCGTTACATTTTCCTGCATAATACTCCATTTGCCAACTTTTGCCCACTTAATTAACTTATTAATATTTCCCTGTAAAGTGTTTGTATTGCACAAATTGCACTTCCACCTATTTTTTGTATTGTCTGCAAATTTAGCTACAGTGCATTCGCTTCCTTCTTTCAAGTCATTAATGTATATTGTAAACAGTTGGAGTCCCAGCACTGATCGCTGTGGAATCACATTGGTTACAGGTTGTCAACCTGAAAAAGAACTCTTTATCCTCACTCACTGGTTCCTGCCCATTCTCCAATTCTCTATCCTTGCCAATATATTACTTCCAACAACATGGGTTCTTATCTAATGACAACCTTTTGTGAAATACCTTGTCGAACACCTTCTGGAAGTCCAAATATAACACATCTACTGGTTTCCCTCTGTGCACTCCAGTTGACACTTCCTCAAAAGAGTTCTAAAAAATTAATCCGACACAATTTCCCTTTCACGAGCCCGCGCTGACTCTATTTGTTTCAAAAATGATTTTCCAAATTTCTTAATAATAGATTCCAATAATTTTCCAACAATAGAGGTTTGGCTAATCAGCATATGGTTACCTGCTTTATGCCTCCCTCCCTTCTTGGAAAAGGGTATCACATTGCCAGTTTTCTAATCCTCTTGTCTTTCTCCAGAATCCAATGGTTTTAGGAAAGTTACAACCAATGCATCCACCATCTCTGTGGTTTTCTCTTTTGGGATCTTAAGATGTGAGGATCCTGAGGATTTTAACCAGCCTGAAGGTGCCAGGGTGAATTGCCTATCCCTTACCCAAAGTAAAATATCATTAGAGGTAGGGAGGTGGTGGGCACAGCAGAGTTCCTGCTATCTTAACCAGTTTTACACTCCACCACCTCTGTGTCACTCCCAGGGGTTGAGGGATAAAATACCAGCTATTGGCATTCTTTCGCTTGTGGGGAGACCAAAGTGCCATAAATAGAATACAATCATGAGTCAACCCAATAAGGAATAGGCAAGAGAATGATTTATTGTGAGAGCTATGAGAAGGTGCAATGTTAATTATATTGATAAGAGGCACAAGTGAAGGATGTTGCTTAATTAAATACTTAGAGCACTTTTTGGGGATTGGTTAGCTCGATTGGCTAGGCAGCTGGTTTGCAATGTGGAGTGACACCATCAGAATGGGCTCAATTCCTGCACCAGCTGAAGTTACCATGAAGGGTTGTCCTTCACAACTTTCCTCTGGCCTTAAGTGTGGTGACCCTCAGGTTAAAGCACTACCAGTCATCTCTGTCTGATGATCAAAGAGCTCAACAGACACCAGAGTTTAAAAACCAGGCAGGAAAACACAATGACACTTCATCCAAAGCTGCACTGATGATGTTACCCAGCACGGTAATGAAATGTTTGCAGAACAACAAACCAGCTCAGCCAGCCAACCAATCACAATAGCCCTACTGCCTGCTAGAGCACTCACTGAGGCGATGTTGTGGTGTGGTGGTAGTGTCCCTGCCTCTGAGCCTGGTGAGCCAGGTTCAAGTCCCAACAGAGCTCTGAAGTAACATCTCTGAAAAGGTTGATTAGAAAATATCTGAGATCACTTACAAAGAGAGGCTGCCAGGATACTGCGTTGGAATCAGAATGCTGCATTCTGCAAATAAAGTGACTATCAAAAAATGTATTCATGTTCAGCTTCAATTGGCTCGGGATTATGGTAATGTGTAACTCACTACTACCTGAAGTGACTTGGGTGAGTAAAGGCTGCCCTTACGGGGAGCTAAATGAGCATGTCAGGAAGAACTGTTGAGGTCCATATGCTGCTGAGATTAGATGAAGAGCGGAGAATGGGCCTCATGTGGGTCATAAAGACTGGGTCAAGCCAATGTGGGTGCATAACCTGCTTCTGGGCTGGATGATTTGTGGAATATGACACAATAAACATATGTATTTTGAACAGGAATCACCAGTCTGTAATCCAAAGCAGAAATCCTGACTATTCCTTTCCTGTTTATGCGAGGGGCACTGAGGTCAATTCTAGTGCTCAACCAATCATCCAACCAAGATCAGCTAATTCAGCAGACATTGAGAATTGAACCTGGTAACTGTGTACTGTTTTGGTCTCCCCATTCATTGAAGGGTGGAAATGCACAGGAGAGGAAGTACACAGGAAATGTACTGAGGAGTTTTGCTAGATTGAACCTTGGAATAGTGAGTTGTCACAATGAGAATATTTTGGGCAGGCTAGGCTTGTTTTCACTGGAGATTGGAGTGAGGAATGACTTGACTGAAGTGTATTAAGACCATGAAAGGTCTTGACAAGGTGGAGGTGAAAAGGATGTTTTCTCTTGTGAGTCAGTCCAGAAGTAAGGGCCACTTTCTTAAAATTAAAGGCTGTTCTTTTAGAACAGAGATGAGAAGAATTTTTTTATCTCTCAAAAGCTTATGCGACTTTGTAACTCTCTGCCTTAGAAGGTGCTAGGGGCAGGATCACTGAACATTTTTAGGACAAATCGATTCTTGTCCAAGGATCAAGGGTAATATGGGCAGATGGGAAATTTGAAACAGAAACAGATCAGCCATAATTTTATGGAATGGCAGAGCAGGACTGAGGGGCCAAATGCAATGAAGACAGTTTCCATCCAATCATAAGAAAATTACTTTTGAACACCCCTAAGAAACAATCACATTGTTGTGAGTCTGGAGTCCCATATAGGCTAGATCAGGTAAGGACAGCAGATTTCTTTCCTTAAAGGGTATCAATGAAACAGGTGGCTTTTATGATAGCATTTGCACAGTTGCTGTTAGGCTTGCTGTCACTTCCAGTCTTTATTGGATCTAAATTTTGGCATCTGCCATTTTGGGAATCAAACACACATCCCCCAGAATATTAGCCTGGGACTCTGGATTCTCACGTCTAATGAAATTACTATTATACCACGATCTTCCATTTTACATGGAATTGGTTCCTAGTCATAGAGTCATGGAGTCATAGAGCTGTACAGCACCAAAACAGACCCTCCGGTCCAACTCATCAATGCCAACCAGATGTCCTAAATTGATTTTGTCTTTTGGCCAACATTTGGCCCACATCCCTCTAAACCCTCCCTATTCATGTACTCATCCAGATGCCTTTTAATGGCAGTTTATTCCATGCGTGCACCACCTTCTGCATGAAAAAGTTGCCCCTTAGGTCCCTTTTAAATCTTTGGAATTGTTTTAGAATTTAAAATTTACTGTCATGTGTACATTTACAAGAAAAATACTAAATTCTTTCTTCTCTCACCTTAAACCTATGGCCTCTAGTTTTGGACTCCCCTACCCTGTGGAAAAGACCTTGATTATTCACCCTATCCATGCTTCTCATGGTTGTATAAACCTCAATAAGATCACTCCTCAGCCTCTGACGTTCCAGGGAAAATAACCCCAGCCTATTCAGCCCTTCCCTATTGTTTGAACCCTCCACCACTGGCAACATCCTTGTAAATCTTTTTTGAATCTTTTCTAGTTCAGTTTTAAAACTCTCATCCTTGTTTACAAATTCTTTTACAGCCTTTCCCCTCCCTACTTGTGTAACCTTCTCCAACCCGACAACCATCAGAGGTCTCTGAGCTTCTCTAAATCTGTCTCTTAACCATCACTGATTTTAACTGCTTGATTGTTGGTGGCTCTGCCTCCAGTCGCCCAAGTCCCAATCCCCTCTGCCTCTCTATTTTGCTTTCTTCCTTCAAGATATTTCCCCCTTAAAACCTCCCGCTTTGAAAAGGCTCTGGTCATCTGCCCTAGTATCTCATTGTGCAGCTTAGTGTTAAATTCTGCTTTATTACACTCCCCTGAGATTGCTTGGGTTGTTTTAGTCAAATTAAAGGTGATGTCGTTGATGCTGGAATTGAGAATCCAATGTTTCTGAAAAACAGTGAATTAGGGATAATGCAGACAGAAAATCAAACATATATTGTGTCTGCAGCCAAGCTCATATTGAAAGGAATCTGCTTTCCTGCAGCTAACTCACTCTCATGGTATATGTGCATCACTCAACAGGGTGGTATTACAAAACATGCAGAAAGTAAGCTATCAAAGCTTCTTGGAAAAGGTATGTATGGGACATTAATTTGGACTGAACTTTGTCAGAAGGAATAGTGGGACTATCTCAGCAAGAAGAAGAATTTAGGACGGATGCAGGAAAAAATGACGAATAAAATGTAATTGGTGCATAAAATGTGTGATCTGAAAGTGACCATAGCCCCACAGAACCTGTGGACCTGCTGTCTCATTCCCACAGACACTGACTCAAGAGCGCCCAAAGTGGAGGAGGAGCATCCGGGAAGGCGTCGAGCACCTCGAGACTTGCCATCCTAGCATCCTCGCCAAAAGTGGAAGCCAGGCAAACACAGCAAAAGCGGCGTGCTGCCACACCGATGCCCCCTTCCTGCGACCAACTTCAGCCTCAAGTGTAACAGAGCCTGCAGAAGCCACAAGGGCCTATACAACCACCTGCAGACTCATCCTGAGAGTGGAAGAGAGTCATTCTCATCTGTGAGGGACCACCGATGATGATGATGATCCCGAGAGAGAAAGAGAGAGAACTCGTGACAAGTTCAAGATGAGGGGCACCTAACTTCAGGGGAAAGATGATGTTGAGAAGACAGGGCTTCTGATGGTGACATTAGCCAGAATGGGAATCAACCCACAGTTGGCAGCACTCTGCATTACAAAACCTAGCCACCCTGACAACTGAGCTCACCAACTCCAATGAGTGATTCAGTCAGTTTCCTAACAGGCATGTTTGGTTATTTCAGAAGATGTGGAAATGGGGAGGGAAAGCTTGAAATAATAAAAAAAGATACACAGAAAAACACAAAACGGAGATTTGGGACTGACAAAGATTGTTGAAGTTCTAGTTAGTTTGTCACGTATTTCCTATATCTGCCTGTGTAGCTGAGAGCAGCTACACATTTATACATATAGAAAGCTTCAGTGTTATGTTATCAGTGTAAAATATTTTGCTCCTTCACAATACTGCCACCTTCACATGAGAAAAGGAGACCAGGGAGTGTAGACATACTGCAGCACAGTGCTGCTTCTGTAATCATAGCATGCAACATTGATTCTAAATGATTTATGTACTGTCTTCATGCTTTGCAATAAGAATGTCATCTCTTGAGGCCAACTTCTTGCCATCATTCAAATATGCCTGTGCTCAAAGCAACACTGTCGTATTGTCAACAAATAGCACCTCAAAACAATGCATTAATGTACCCTCTAACAGTTTCAAAATCAGTCAGAGACAATGAATAAAAAGGGAAAGTAGATTGGTTTCACAAAGTCTCAAAATTGACTCGATATTACTCCCAAAAATTATTATTTTGATGTTTTCTACCAGTTACGTGCTTTGTTGGATGGCTGGAATGGGAGGTTTGAGCGGTTAAAACAGGACTTTCTTTATTATCCTGATTCACTGAGGCCTGTCAAGCAGTGATAGAGACAATTCATACAGGAGAAGCATATTTCAGAGAGGTGCAGGTGCACTAACAGTCAACTGCGCAAACATCACTTTAGTGGTCCACTGTGACTCCTTTGTATTTGCCTTTTTTTTGTGCTTAGTTAGCATGTGGTAAAAGCATTCACAGGGTGTCAGTAATGTTAATAAAGAGTGCTGTAGTTCTTGTTTCCGTTAGTGGTTAACCCTGTGCCTTCCCACCAGGCCTGTTTACATGAGCACCTGACTAACGCCCAAGTCCTGCCTTACATACCTTGCTGCCAGCAACAACCAGAAACTGTTTTGACTGACTATTACTCACTTAGCTGAGAGTGTTTTTTGCAGACGCATAGAAAGAAAAAAACACACATACTTGCTTGCATAGAAATTAACGTGTGAATGTATAATGGTGTGCATGCAACATGCAAACCAGCCTTACAACTACTTTCGAAGACTAATTTATCATTTTATCAAAACAGGAAAAGCTTCTTTTGAAGCAGGTGTTTTCTGTTTACTGATAGCAGCCATCAACTGCTTTGCAGGGATTGGTAATCCCTCCTCATCTCACGATACCGCCAGGCCACAAGTCTTCACACAATACAGCTTGTTTAATTAGGAGATTTAACAACAACCTTGCATTTCTACAGCACCGTCCCAATCAATGAACCATTACACAGTGCTTCTCTGTCAATATGGCACATCTGTTCATGAAATCTTGCAGTGCAAATGATTGCTTGATTTGTTTGCTGACAAAATAACAGTAGCTGCTCTTTAAGAAAATCCATGTGAAAGCGTCATTTTCAGATGTTTTGGAGGCAAGACAAGGTGTTACATTAATCAAAGACTGCTGTTGCGTCAGCAAATATTATAACCTATTTAGTCAACAGAACAGAACAAAGCAATGGGAAATAAATGCTGGCCCAGCCTGTGAGACCCATACTGTATGTATGAGTATAAAAAGAATTCAAAACTAAAGGGAGTGCATTGCAGAGAGATCAAGTATTTACATATACGCACCATTAACGCTGGCAGGCCACGTTGAAAAACTATACAAGGGTATATGGATTCCTAAGCTTTATGAATAGAGCTATTGAGTACAAGAGCAAGGAAAGTATGTTGTATCTTTATTGTACACTGGTTCAACCTCAGCTGAAGTATCGTCATCATCATCGGCGGCGGTCCCTCACAGATGGAGATGAATCTCTTCCACTCTCAGGGTGAGTCCTTAGGTGGCTGTACAGACCGATGCGGTTACCACAGGCTCTGTTACAGTTGGGATAGAAGGTGGTCGTGAGAAGGGCTGGGTGGGCCGTTGGTGAGGCAGCGTACTCCTTTTGCTGTTTGCACCTGGCTTCCACTTTTTCCCAACAACAAGTCCCGAGGTGCTCGAAGACTTCCCGGATGCTCCTCTTCCACTTTGGACGGTCTTGGGCCAGTGATTCCCGGGTGTCTGTGGGAATGTCGCACTTTACCAGTGAGGCCTTGAGAGCGTCCCTGAAGCATGTCCTCTGCCCACCTTGCCTGCCATTTTGAAGCTGGGAATAGAGCACCTTTTTGGAGCCAATTCTGGGCACTGCACTTTAGGCCAGATGTGAAAAGTTTAGGTCGGGTCCTAAGAAGATTTACGAGAATGGTTTAAGGAATGAAGGACTTGACCACCACAGATACATTGGAGAAGCTGAGGCTGTTCCCTTGGAAGAAGAGAATCTTAAGAAGAGATTCGGGAAAGGTGATCAAAATCCGAATATATGAATTACAAGCATGAGTAAGTCATTCGGCCCCTTGAGCTGGCTGCCCCATTCATTAAAATCATGGCTGACCTGTTTGTGTTTCGAATTCCACATTCCCAACTCTGTTATCTTTACTTCCCTTGCCCCATAAGGATTTGTCTCTGCCTTAAAAATATTCAATGACCTGTCTCCACTGCTTTCTAAGATAAAATCATGTGAGGTTTAGGCAGAGAAATAATTTCCAGTAGTGGAAGGATCAAGAATTAGTGGACACGGATTAATGGTGATTTGCAAAATAAATGAAAAGTGAGGAAAATCTTGCTTATGCAATGAATAGTTACAGATCTGCTGTACATTCCCCATTGCTTAGGTGGAGGCAGATTCAATTATTTCTGTCATAAGGGCTGGGGACAACACCTGCAGAGGAAGTAGAATATAAACTGTGCAAGTGATTGGGCAAAAACTTGACAGATGGAATATAATGTCGGAAAATGTGAGTTATGCACTTCGGCAGGAAGGATACAGGAGATGAATATTATTTAAATGGAGAAAGACTGCAGAAATCTACAGCACAACAGAATTGGAGAGTCCTCATACATAAATCTCAGACAGCTAGATTACAAGTTCAGCAGGTAATAGGGAAAGCAAATTAAATGTCTTTGCTTCAAAGGGAATGGATTATACAAGAAGTAAAGTCTTACTTAAACTATAGAAGGCACTAGTCAGACAACAGCTGGCCAATTTTGAATCTGTTTCTCTCAGGAAAGATATGTTGATGTTGGAGGCAGTCCAAGGAAAATTCAATAGGCCTTTGTGGAGGGCCTGTATTCATTGAAATGGAGAAGAATGAGATGTTACCATATTGAAGCATACTTAAATCCTTAGAGGACTTGATAGTAGATGCAGGAAGATTGTTTCCCCCTGTGGAAGAATCTAGGACCACAGGGTACAATCTCAGAATAAGGAATTTAAAATAAAAATTAGGAGGAATTTCTTCTATAAGAGGGTAGTGAATCTGTGGAGCTCTTTACTGCAAAGGGCTATACTTAAGGATGTCGGGCTTTGGTAAGTAACAGTGAGGAGGTAGGCCATTCATCCCATGGTGTTCACACCAACCTTCCCCCCCCCTCCAAAAAGCATCCCATCCATATCCACACCCTATCTCTATATTTCCCATAGCTACTCCACCTAGCCAGCACCTTCCTGGCCACTATGGAGAATTTAGCATGGCTAATCCACACACTTTTGAATTTTGGAGGAAACAGGAGCAAACCCACAGAGACACAGGGAGAATGTGCAAACCCCACACACACAGTTGCCTGAGGGTGGAATTAAACCTGGGTGCCTGGAAGTGTGAGGCAATAGTGCTAACCACTGAGCCACCATGCCATGTAATAATGGAGCCTAGATGGAGTGAAAGAAAGTTAGGCAGCTGAAGGGCTCTTGGGTAGTGAGCCAGGAAGGAGGAAAGCTGATAGTGGTGATAATGGGTAGGTGAAAATGGGCTAGCTGTGCTGAGAGCAACCCATGTGATATCAAGGCCTAGTGTGTAGAGGTTGGGGGAAGGACATGGAAAAAGATGCTCAGGCCCTAAAATTGTTCAATTCGATGTCGTGTCCTGAAGGCTGCAGGATCCCCAAGTAGAAAATGAGATGCTGTTCTTCCAGCTAGTGCTGAGTCAAATCCTGCAGCAAACCTGAAACTGAGATGTTGGCCAGGGAATATGGTGGTGTGTTGAAGTGGCAACCAACAGGAAGCTAAGGTCATATTTGCAGACAGATCATTGGTGTTCCACAAAGTGCCATATAGTCTGTGTTTCATCTCCCCAGTGTAGAGGAGACCATATTACGAGCAGCAATGTTTTATTTCAACGTGGCAGAGTGTGGAACACTATCTTACCTGGGTTATAGTTAGCACAGTCACCAGGTAGCTGGGACGCTTTGAAACTCTCCACTGCCAATAGAAAAATCTGCTGAGAATTGGTTATACTTCAAGGTAGCTATGACCAGAGGATCATCACTAGTTTGCTGTCTTTTGTTTTATTTATTCACAGGATGTGGGGATCTCTGGCTAGGCTGGCATTTATTGACCAAGATTAATTGCCCAGAGGGCAGTTGAGAGTCAACCACCTCTGTGGGTCTGGAATCACATGCAGGTCCTTCCTTAGAGGACCTTAGTGTACCAGGTGGGTTGTTGGTAATTGTTTCACAGTCATCAGTAGATCCTTAACCCCAGGCTCTTTATTGAATTTAAATTCCATCATCTCCCATAGCAGGGTTTGAACCTGGATACCCAGAACATCTGATGGGTTTGAGGATTAATAGTCTAGCCATAATACCACTAGGCCATCACTTCTCTACTTGGTGTTCAGTGGTTTTCTTTTCCTGCAAGAGGAGATGAGACAAATTGGTGAGTGTGAACAGAACAATATTTACAGAGAATGGAGGGTACAGCATATGATGAACAACAGAGAGTCCCACTTTGAGGGATGGGGGTACCATTGCAACATGATGAGGGTGCGTATCAATGGTGGTCACATGGAGACAGAGATGGATGGATGCAGATGCCAAGCTTGCTGTCTTGAGGAGTGATATGTAGGGGAAAGCTGAGAAAAACAGAAGAAGGGGGCTTGTACCTGGTGTCTGTTTTACAACTTTCCACCTTTCCAGTCCCAATAAGGTCATTGAATCTTTTGCGACACTATTTCCAGGAGGAAAGTGCAGCTTTCTGCCTGATGACCTCCTCAGCCACCTCCAATCAAGCCTGCTTGCCTTCTACAGCAAGCTTCAACCACCCATGCTTGAGGAATAGTGTGTTCCTATGTAGGCCACAACATGACATCCAGAGATGCATCTGAGTCTTGCGGTGCTATTTGTCCATGTAGACTAAAGTTGTTGGCCTCATAATGACACATTGACAAAGGTTCTATTCTGATCCTTTAAATAATGGAGCTGAAACACTGGTGTACATTGTCGTGCCATTTGCCTACACCCAATAGTCTGGAAACTTGAAAGTCAGATGCAAATGTTATGGTTGAGTCACTGAAGAACGCCCTGCTAAAATTCCCATCATTAGAGAAAGTTCACTCAACTGGTTCCTCAGGTGAGAGCACTGTATTAGGCAAAAAGGTTGGACAGGTTGGACATTTATTTATTGATCTTTGGAAGAATGAGGCGTTATCCTATTGAAATATACAACGTGCTAAGGAGATTTGCCAGGGTGGATGCTGAAAGGATGTCTATCCTTATGGAAGAACCTAGAACTAAGGAATAAATCCTTAAAATGAGGAATCTTGCATTTAAGGCAGAGATGAGTGAAATGCTTTTCTCTCAGATGTTTGTTGTGGGACTCACTCCTCACAGAGTAGTGGAGGCAAGGTTTCTTTTAATTTCAAGGCAGAGTTAGATAGATTCTTGACTACCAGGAGTTGAAGGGATTTGGGGTAGACAGAGAAGTAGTACTGAGATCTCAATCAGATCAGCCATGATTGTATTGAATGATAGAGTAGAGTAGATGGAAAGAATGACCAATTCCTGCTCTTAATTCATATGTTTCTGCATAGGTTCTTGCGAGGTTACTGGGCTTGCCCACTGTGAACAGAGTGGACAGCCGAAGCACCAATCCTGTAGTCCAGATTGTGAGCCTAAACCTTGGTGTGAGGCTAAACCTTAGCCCATCATTTATCCCAGGTGCCTTTTTCAAAATTCATTCACAGGATGAGGGATAGGCCAACTTTTATTGCCCATTCCAAATTGCCTAGAGGGCAGTTCAGAGTCAACCACATTGCTATAGGTGCAGAGTCATGTGTAGGCCAGACTGGGTAAGGATGGCAGATTTCATTCCCTAAAGGGCATTAGTGTTCAGATGTCTTTTTTCCTCAACAATCATCATTAGACTCTTAATTCCAGATTGTTATGGAATTGAAATTCCATGATCGGCCATCGGGATTTGAACCTAAGTCCCCAGAACACTACCTGGGTCTCTGGATTAATAGTTTAACGATAATATCATCACTGGGCCATCACCTCTCCTTATTCATGAAGGAATTACAAAAATGTGTATACATGGTGTACAGATTCTGACTTGGCTCTAGAACAAAACCGAGATTAAAATGAGCAGTTTGGTAGGTCTAATCAAGGATCAATCTAACTGGGTTGAATTTCATATGCCAACATTTGTAATTTAGTGATTAATAAATACGAATTAGAGGCAGACTTCTCCTTTTTACGCTGCTACTGGACTTGTAGTTCGGCTGACAGGGTCTTAGGGGCTTTCAGCCATTTCGATTGGATTACAAAGGCTCATAGGAATTATGTTTATGCTGGGCAAGGTGCAAAATGAAGGGAATGAGCATGTACTTTGAGGAGCCTGTCAATTTGCTAGCATTTGTTTACATAGCCAAATGAGATGAATTTTACTCCCACGATTGATATTCAAGAATTAATGTTGGAGACTGCATTAAACTCCACCCAATCTGTTGATGTCTTTAGGAAGAATAGGGAGAGGCAGATCAACTTAGGATCTCAAAGAAGACAACTGTGTTGCCTCATTGGTCTTAGTAATAATGTTTAACTTACTAAAACAACGTGTACCTGACTGTGACCAAACAATAAACTCTATCTTGTTAAAGACAGAAGTTTCTTCTCATTAAGACTCAGTAGTGGTTTTTCTCTACCACTGAAAATGAAGTTGGCCCTTAGACCCACCAAGGGAGAAGAACAATGGCAGCCAACTACCCCAAACACAATCTGGTAATGGTTGACATCATAGCACATCCAATAATATTACTACACTCAAAGGAAGGAAATCCACCATCCTTACCTGGACTGGTCAACAAGGTTGACCATTAACTGTCCTCTGTAATGGTGCAGCAAGTGAAGGGAGATTAAAAATCGGCGACAAAGATTAGCCTTGCTAATAGCACGTACAATCTATAAAAGAATGAAGAAACAAAAATGAATTAAAGCAATTAAAAAAACTGTGATTTTCCATACATCAGCTCATTGCAGTAATTTGTTGTCTGGGAAGTGGTTTTGAAAAGCCTGCTAAAGTAATGTGAATGGAAATCTTTCTGTCTGGTACTAGTAAAGAGTTAGATGTTACGTGTTGGGTCTGCCTTCACAAAATCTCCCATTTTTTGACACTGTGGCACTAAACGGACAAAAATAGAGCAGTGTATTTTACTGCCGGCCTCTGCAATTCTACTTCCAGAAATCTCTATTCATCACCTTATCCACCTGTAGTCCAAAATAAATGGGGTTCGCTTTGATACATTATGCAAGTATTGCACAAGTTGCTGACTTTCCACCCCCACACAAAATGAAAAGAACTGAATAGGTGCTGGTCCTTATTTACAGTTTCATTTATAGCTTCACCCCACATCATCATTGAATCCCCCACAGTGTGGAAGCAGGCAATTCAGCCCATAAAGTCCACACAAACCCTATGAAAAGCATCCCACCTAGAGCACCCTAACCTTGCAATTCCCATGGCTAACCCACCTAGCCTGCACATACTATGACGTGATGAATCCACCTAATCTGCATATTTTTGGACTGTGGGAGGAAACTGGAGCAACTGAAGAAAACTCACACAGACACAGGGATAACATATCAACTCCACACAGACAGTCGCTTGAGGTTGGAATCGAGCCTGGGTCCATGGTGGTGTGAGGCAGCAGCGCTAAGCACTGAGCCACTGTGATACCTCATTTCCAGTCTTACGTAATGTTTTAATGGGTGAATTAACAAATTACATAAGGTTGGAAATGCCCTCATTAGGATGTGGACAATTGGGGCAACAATTATTACGCAAAACCCAAGCTCATGTTCTCTGCCAAGGCCTCCTTGAGGTTAGAACCTGTTCGTTGTTCCCTGATCGATGTCTGAGCCGCGAGCCATCAGAACGTCCCAACAGCATCTGTGAAGGCAAAAAACAGAATTAACGTTTCGGGTCCAGTGAACCAGACCCGAAACATTAACTCTGTTTTTCCCTTCACAGATGCTGCCAGACCTGCTGAGCTTTTCCAACAACTTCTGTTTTTGTTTCTGATTTACAGCATCCGCAGTTCTTTTGGTTTTTCTCAGAACATCCCAGTCTGGAAATTCCAGTCCACCACAAGTCTGTCTTCTTTGCAAGTTTTCTTCGTACCTTTTTAACAATTTTCTCAAGGCCCACCTCTTGTCCTGGGCTCTCAAGGTCCTGTTGTCCCCACTTTGTTTTAAGCGTTGTTCCAGATGATTACTTTGTTAAAAATACAGTTTGAAAATTCTTTGACATCACCCGCAAACTGGAGGAGCAGCACCTCATATTCTACCTTGGGAGCCTCCAGCCCAATGGCCTCAACATGGAAGTCACCAGTTTTAAAATCTCCCCACCCCCGACTTCATCCCATGTCAAATCCTCCCTCTCACACTACCTCCTTGACCTGACATAACCTGTCATAACCTGTCCATCTTCTCTCCCACCTATCTGCTCCTCCTACCTCACTGACTAATCCCCACCACTGCCTACCTGCACACACCTATCACCATCCCACCTACCTTCCCCAGCTCCAGCCCTCCTCTCTCTATTTATTCCCCAGCTTCCTCTCCCCTGCCCATTTCTGAAGAAGTGTCCCGACACAAAACGTCAACTTTCTTGCTTCTCTGATGCTGCTTGGCCTGCTGTGTTCCTCCAACCCCATGCTGTGTTGCCTCTGACTCCAGCATCGGCAGTTCTTGTTATCTCTTGAAAATTCAAAAGGTGTATATACTGAGTTTTGATGAAAGGGCAGGATTAGGTGGGTGGTATCACGGGCTAATTGGACAGCTTTTGCAAAGAGCCAAGTACAGCCACAGTGGGCTGAAAGGCCTCTTTCTCTGATCTATAATTTGCTGATTCTAGGGAGTGGTCGGTGTGGTGACTTAGAAATTTTGCAATGCCAGTATTGTAGTAACCTGTGTGTTTGTGCCTGTTCCATTGCAAGTAAAAAAATAGACAGCAGAGATGCCTTAAAAGCCACCCTCGGTGCATTGTTATCAGCATCGTCTTTCATTCTGCTCACAACGAATGATAATGCTGATGGAACATCAAGCCACTTATGTCTCCAGTTAGTCAAAGAAAGGCAAGATAAAAAGGTCTTAAAAATACTGCTTTGTTTTAAATATCTGACTGATGGATAAATTGCTCCGTAATAATCAAATAAAGTCCACTGATAAAAACAGAGTAGGTTTTGACCATGACACTTTTATCTCTGTGTAAGATAGCAACTGCAGTCAGTGTTTTAGTCAGGAAAAAATGAACGCATTACCATGCCAGTGGCAGGCCAGAAAACCACTGCTACGATTGTAAAATAAGATTGTGACAAAATCAATGGTGTTTTGGTCAATATTACTTTCCCATCAATAAGGCAGTATCTTTTACTTTTCCATGGTAATTGCAACAAAGATCTATCAAAGTGGCTCTCAAGTGTTTAGAGGAGATGCTGATAAGATCCAGCTGAGGTCTAACCCAAGGGGAAATCTTGGGTCACAGCCATATTGGAAGGGAGATCTAAATGTGGCATTTCATTGGGCTAATGTTGCTCAGATGTTGAAGCATCATCTTCTATTTGTTCAGTACATATTTTGTGGTTGATGTGAGTGTCTCCCACTGACTGTTGCTTTACCAGTTTTTGTTATGCATGATAGACTTCGACTCTGAAATGATCTAGGGTTCACTGAAGCAAAATAGACTTGATCTACCAGCCACTTAAAGCACTCATGTTGGGCATTGCATATTCTACACATATTAAGCTGGGTTTTCAAGTGTAAGTAACCCTCACAGAATATTTGCAGGGAAACAAAATATATCTCTTTTGTAGATGAACTTATAAAATCAAGAGTGTGTTACATTTGTCAATTGCTCAGCAAAGTTCTGAATCAAAATATGAACACTTTCCTTTCCTATGCAAGTAAATTAAGGGCAGCTATGTACATAACAACAGTATACACTGAAATCTAGAACTGATATGTTTAATAGATAGTTGATAGGATCTCACTGAGGCCTGTGGTAATCTATTGATGTTTGTGACATTTAAATGACTGCTGACAGTATCTAACCAGGGCTATGTGGAATAGGCTGTGGAAAGTTTTGGCACCTATAGCCCTGTTGAAAGACTAGCATCTACAAAATGTGGGGCCTTTTTAATATATAAAGAGCAGCTTTAATCTTAGCTTAACTCAGAGCGCAATATGAACTATTGCTGTAAATTATAGCCAAAAATTTCAGGAAGTATGCTTAGCAAATGCAATAGTCTGTCATCAGGAGACTAAATTTAATGGGACGGAATAGTGAGAAGGCCCATTATAGTGATACCAGGCATGAGAGCACATAGTTACCATGAGGCCCTAAAAAGCTCATTCAATGTGTTCATTGGAGCCGAGAAGGGGAAATCTAAGTTAGTGTTTAAATTCTGAAAGTTTCTATTGGGAAAACAAAAAAATATTTCCAATGTTTGACTGGGATATCATTTCAGTTTTATTATTTGAAGTATTGAAGTGGAATTTAAAAACATTTTCATGTCAATTAGCATTAGAACGACCGAGTTTTACAATGCAAATAATTGGAGCTGCTTGAACTATATGATTTAAGAAGAAAGTAAATAAGTTGCTGAGGGTGAAAACTATTGAATAGCTATTGGAAAAGTATAGGACAATGGGGTTAGAGTCAATGGGGCCCATTTTGCTCTCCTTCAAACTCTCTTTCAGTGGAATTTAGAAGAATGATGGAGATCTCATGGAAACCTATAAAATTCTAACAGGTCTAAACAGAGTAATCACAGGAAGGATGTTCCTGATCATTGGGAGTCCAATGCCAGGGGTCACAATTTAAGAATGCAGGGTGGGCCATTTAGGACTGAAATTAGGGTAAATTTCTTCACCCAGACAGTGGCGAACATGTGGAATTCTCTGCCATAGAAAATAGTTGAGGCTAAAGAACCGAATGTTTTCAAGAAGGAGTTTGATATAGTTCTTAGGGTTAAAGTAATCAAAGGGTATGGGGAGAAGAGGGGATCAGGAGACTGAGTTGGATGATCAGCCATGAATGGTTGAGCAGGCTCAAAGGGCCAAATGGCCTACTCCTGTTCCTATTTTCTATGTCTCCATGTTTCTCTCCCTCCGACTAAGTCAGACCTGATGAATTTCTGCAGCATTGTCTGTATTGTTTCAGGGGGAATCTTTTACAGCTGAATCAAAGATCTCGAATTCCAGATATTTTCCAGAGGATCTGCAAAAGGGAAAATGCCACTTACTTTCTTGCTGTCATTGTCTCTTTCTTTGCCTGACCATTATCCTAGACCTTTGATTCTTGGTTTGAATGTGGAAAATCAAGAGGCCTGGTTGCTGTCCATTCCAACACCTGTCAACCTACTGGAGAAGATGAGGTGGTGTCATTTCATCTCTCCAGGTTTATTTTGTTAAGGAGATTCAAGCACGATCTTGCTCCATTTGGAGATGGTCCACTCTCCTCCCATCCTGATGACCAAAGCAAAAGACCTGCAGACCCAGAATCACTGGTTTGCTTCCTCCTCCACCTTCATTTAGTGCCTGAAAATGGAGCAACCCTTTGAGCAATACCACAGGAAGGTTGGCATTGCTAACTCCAGCTTAGAGCTAGCACCATTGCTCCACTCTCTTTCTATATCTTTTCAATATTTTTCAACTTCAGCAATTTATTTACTTTTGTTTAAAATAATGATCTAACATGGCTCTTTCTGTGGTTCCAGTTGTTCTAACAGTCAACCACAAGCTTAAAGTGTGAGAATTTAGACAGAAATCATTAGATGTCAATAGATTCAAGAACTAATACCAGAATAATTCCCTCAGAAATTAACTTGAAATAATAAAATGATAGTTCCTTAAAGCTTTTCTGTTCTCCACAAAGACTTATTTCTTGTTTCAACAAAAATACACTCATCTGTACAGATCATGTGCTCCCAAAATAAGAATATGGTTGCAACGGTTAATTTATATGTTAATAATATATAAATCGAAAAAGAATAACCTTTGGGAATAAAGGCTCAATCTTTAATACAATCTATTTATTCCATCAGTCCAGGATTCACAAGCCTCACTGAGGATGACTCAGCTGTACAATACTGAGCAAGTACAGGTCCATTGGAAATTCCATTTCTCAGGTTGTTCAATGGAGGTTCTCCTCTAGCCATGAAATACCCCAGGGCTCTACTTAAAGTAACAGCATTCTCAGGGTGCCTTGATCACTATTTCTCCCTCAGCCAAAACCACATTTCAAGTTACTGGTGGGTAAAAACTTTCCCATGTATTTGTAATGCACCATGATACAAACATTTGATAACCATTGCAGATGTAACAAAAATTAGACCAGTGTCTTCTCCTTCAGTTCTCTGCTGAGAGGTGAGGACCTTGATCTCCACCATGGATAGGAATACAAGCATTTCCTGAATCCAACCCAATTGCAATCGCGATTAAAGCTCAGTACTATCAATTTGATCTACACTGGCTCTCTGCCCGACCAACCAGACAAGGATTTCAAGATGCTGTGGCAAAGTGCACTTTTGTCGTGATGTGCCGTGAAAATAGTGATGATCGATGCTCCAATTTTCTTTGCATCACATAGCTGATCAGGAACCTCTCCCACACATACCACCTGCTGTCCGTGTATGTCAGAAGGATTTACCGGTTAGCCCCCTTACTGTTTACATTATTTTATGAACCTCATTTTAATCATATCTAAAGTACATCTGCATGCAATTCTTTAAGCCTAACTGAAATGTTTTAAACTGGGAATTAATCATTCAACCTTCCTCTGCACCTTCTCCGAAGCATCAATCTCGCCCCATCATGCGAGCAATTTAAATCTAGGTGCAATATTTGCATTGAGATTCAAGTAAGGTCTGGTCCAAGGACAAAGTAGGATGATTTGCTTTATTGTAAAATGTCCTCTAAATACAACCTAGAACCCTATTTGTTTCAGCTATAGCTTCACAGCATTTGATCACGAACGTTGAGAGAGTGATAAGTGTAATAAATAATTAAGAGATTCACACAGAGCACAGGCAGATATTTAATCCCTTATGACTCAAGGCACCAATTTTCTTTGATCTATGAGGTGCATTCAAATGCTCCTTAAGAGCTAAACAATGGAATATTAATGCTCAGATTGTCGGTCTAAATGGTTAGAAATGTCACCATGATGCAAATGTGATTTGGTTCAGTTAGATTGTAAGTGAATCAGAATTATTTTCATCGCAAGCAATTTCATTATATCCAAAGTAATTTTAAACAAATTCTACTTTTCAAAGAAAATAAAACCCAATCAATCTGCATACCTTAATATACAGAGGGATTCCAATGTTCAAAATTTATTCATTGTTATGAACCCTTCACTTGTCCTAAGCAGATTCCTAGAAAATGTATAATTGGAAATGGAACAGCTAGATATAAATAACAATACAATTATTCTGGCACATATAACATTTTAATAAATATGTTGTGCATTTTTCCTCAGAATCTCATGGCAGCGTCACTACATTTGTTTGTGTGCCACAAGCACCAGGAATTGCTGTGATCTGTTGGATATTTTCTCAGCTTCTTAGCCAGCAGCTCTGTGTTCGACCCTCACTCCGGGTCTTGATGGTCGAGGAAGTAGCGCTCCTAATGCAGCTAAACTGGGTGAGCAACAACCTGCAACTTCTTCCAACACACATCAATGGCGGGCAGTAAGAATGGGTTGAATTTGTGGTCAGCTATGTCGGAGCCTCCAACATCATGCGCATTTTCACAGCAACTCAGACTTCTTGACTGAACTGTTACATCCCATCACCCTGCTGTGTGATTTTGCTGTCCTATTTTGAGCAAGGGTCCTGCATCCTGAGGAAGCTGCAATATAGACTGAGACTGAAGACCTGTTCTCCAAATCATGCTCCTTGAATGCTCTGACATTCAACCACTTCTACTCCCTCCCATCACCTTGTTAGAATCACTCAATCAAAACCTTTAAAACTTCTATTCTTCCTGACCTCCGCAAAAACACTGTTACTGCACAGTGAGAAGACTCTGCTATAAAGCCCCATTCTGGAATTGAAGTATATAATCTTGAGTTTAACCTCAGTAACAGTACAAAGGCGTTCTGCACTGCCAAAGTGTCACCTTTTGGATAAGGTGCCAGAGAGGAGCTCACAATATTGTTTACATCTCAGTCACGCTCTGTGGTAGAGCTGTCAGGAATCTGGGAAGATCCTACGTTTAAGTTTACATCAGAGCAAATAATCGTTGCTTAATATTTCAGACTATATTGTCTTAGGTGCCGGACTTTATGTGGAGTGTTAGACCGAGGCCAATCTTCCTGTTCAGGTTGATGTTAAAGATCCCTCAACCCTTTTTCAAACTAAATCAGCAGGATCTGTCTGGATATCCTGCCCAATGTATGTCCACAATCAAAAAACAGTAGATAGCCTTGTCATTTCTATCCCTGCTGTTCCTGAGACCTTGCTATGTACAAATTTCACCCCCGCCCCACCATTTCATTACTTTAGAATAGTGGTTATATGTAAGAGGTTCTGAATTGGCTGAGAACCACCTTAGGATACTTTGAGGCCATGAAATCCAGATTTATTCGGCTTACCACCAGCCTGATGTATCATTCTATGCAAGTCAATAATAGATGTTTTTCATCAAGTTAAATCAAGATGAACCTGTAGACTTGGATAGATTTTGTTTATATATTGTAAAAACCGAAAGAACTTTTATTCCAGCCTTGGTCAACTGGCTGTGTGAAGTTTGCACATTGTCTGTGTGGGTTTCCTCTAGGTGCTCTGGTTTCCTCCCACAGTCCAAACCTATGCAGGCTGGGTGAATTCGCTATGCTAAATTTCCCATAGTATCTAGGGTGGGAAATAGAGGTATAGGGTAGGGGTAGGATCCTCTTTGGAGGCTGAATGTCTTGCTTCCACCCTGTAGGGATTCTATGATTGTTGTTATCAATTAACAACGTCTTTTTAAACTTTTAGCCATCATTTCCATAAGGTATAAGTATATACTAAAAGTATAACCTATTTCCTATGTACTTATGGTCTTAGATGGAGATAGATGGTTTCATAATTTTGGATAACATATATAAGATGCTTCCTTGTTCAACGGGTTCAATTTAATTCCGATAGTGTGATTTCTGTTCTGAGACTGCACCTTTTCAACAATATCCCTTTACAGATTTGTGTGACCCAGAATATTACAAGTCGCCTCACTTGTAGTAACTTGCTTATTGGATCAAATGGAATTTATATTAAATTACACATTCTTTTCCCAAATTATGCAATATCAAACATGGTCCAGTTTTTACAGGCTAAAGCAAAGGAAATATTTGCTAGCAATTCAATTCGACAAGTGCCGACAAGTACAAATATTCTATGCAAATATAATGAGCAAATTCCCTAATGGACTTTTACCTTGTTCAAGAAGTGTCTTTTAAGAATAATGAAAGCTTTGAATAAGCATATTCTGCAGAACTGCTTTTGGTTTTGAAGTCAGTTGAAATTAATTTTGTGTGTATTGTACGCAACATTCATGCTGAAGATGGCTCCTTGCTGGCCAAATCTTAAAGTTAAAGGCTGTTCATTCCTGGGAAGTTGGGGGCAACAATCCCGAGGACCTCTCCAATGTATCTTTCCCATCATCAAAAACAAAAATCGCACAATGGGTGCAAAGTTGGGTTTAACAGTGTTGATAATGTAAAGAGTTAAATGGGGTCACAACATAAGTCACGCCTCCAACACCTCCCTACTCCCATTATCAGCACATGGAGGACTCTTTCTGTCAGGCGGTAAACATTTCGATTTCAGTTTTTCTCATCTTTAGCTCTGTGTAGCTGACAATAATGAGTATTTCATTAATGCATAAGCTGTCCAGTCTGATGTCTCATGAGAGGCTATCATGTAACTCAGATAGAACGTAACTAGCTATTAAGTACTATGCGATAAACCAATTCTTTTCAACAAGACTGAGTCTTCCTTCTGCTGAAGACTTTGTGTGGGTATCCTTCCCTACTTATAGGAACAGGAGTAGGCCATTTGACCACCTCAGCCTGTTCCACCGTTCAATGAGATCATGACCGGTTTGAGACTTAACTCCATACACCAGCCTTTGGCCCATATCACTTAATACCTTTGCTTAACAAAAAATTGCCTTTCTCAGATTTAATACTAACAACTGATTCGGCAACCATTGCCATTTGTGGAAGGGAGTTCCAAACCTCTACCTCCCTTTGTGTGTAGAAGTGCTTCCTCACATCTCTACTGAAGTGTCTGGCCTTCATTCTCAGACTCAGCAACAATAGCTTGAATTGATACCAATGTGAAGGATTAGTGGTCTCAAATCCATCCAAAACACCACAGCTGGTTCAAGTGGACATGAACACAACATACAGCACCCAGACATTGGTTCCAATTTTGTCATAGATACCAAGTGGCATCAGCTCTTTTAGGTTCTGATGTGGCATCCATGGTAGACACACACTCTCACTCTTGAAAAGAAGCTAAATTGATACCAGTTTTGTGAATTTTCCTCTTTACACTCTAGCCATTGCACTCCCCTGACCTCATCTGGATGAACCACAGGGAATAGGATGACAGAACTCCCCCGACTCCTTCCCTCACCTCTTCAGTACCATTTATTTGGGTTATCAATTATTTAGAGATTTTTGGCTGTGTTACTTCGTTTGCCAATTGTTATGATTCTACATACTTTTGGTGTGTTCAATGATTGATCTTTTTAAGTTTTTGAAGTCTTCAGGACTGGTCAGGCAGGTGTTCTAGTATTTCCTTCTGATTTCAAGGCTTCAGCACTAAGCAGCTAGTCCCAGTAGTGAGACATGTATTAAGGGACCTTCCTTCTATGGTCAAGAATAACGAAGAATGAGCAGGGGCCACCCAAACTATGATGAGCTGATTGAAGAGCGAGGATGAGAAGGCAGGGGAAGAAGGGTTCCAAGCAGTCTGCTACACCCCATCAAAGTGCTCAGAGAGTGATCCCCATACCTGAACCATAGTTATGATCAATGTTTGAGATGTAAACTTTAATTAAATATGTCCTGTGTCCATCAGAGGTTAGAAAAATGGGAGGTGATCTATTGAAACATTTTAGATCCTGGGAGGATTGATAGGATGGATACTGAAAGGATGTTTCTCCTTTTCAGACAGACTAGAAGTACAGATCATAGTTTAAAAGTAAAGGGTCTTCCTTCAAGACAGAAAAGAGTAGAATTGTTTTTCTCAGAGGTTCATTCATCTTTGGAATTCTCATACGTACAAACACATGAGCGCATGAATTACAGCAGGACATTTCTGCAGGAGTTCCTCAGTGCAGGGTCCTATATCCCATCATCTTCAGCTTCATCCTTCCTTCCTTAATAAAGTGAGAAGAGAGTGTGTTCACTGGTGACTGCGCAATGTTCAGTAACATTCACAACCTCACTTCATCATCTTTTCTAGGTCGGCTGGGAAGGGTAACAACTGGTATTCTAGCCAGTGACGCACATATAATGAATGAACAAAAAATTCCCTCTTTTTAAGGCTTTCCCTTTGAAGTCTCCTTGAATCCTCATCAGGATCTCTCTCTCTTTCTAGTCAGTCACTGAATTTCCATCCTTAGTCATTTATGCTGTATCAGCCCTCTTTCATAAACCCAATGCCTGAATTTAGGAATTTGGTTTGCCCTAAGGTGATCCGATGATATTATTGGTGGTATGACAGAAACTACTTTTATTTTGTCCTTTCTAGCTGATCTTATCATGTGGTTTTCTAATAGAGGGCCTGCCCACAACTCCCAAAAATAAAATTTTGCCTTTATCATTTTTTGTCTTGATCCAAACCACGTCTTCATCCTAGCTCCGTAAACATAAGCAATCCCTCTATATTGTACTAAGCAAATCATTAACCAACAGAGCCAACCTTTCACCTTTTCTAATTCCCTGTTCTTCCAAAATGCCATGTCTCTTCAATATTCAGGTCCCAATCCATTAGATTCTGCAACTATTTCTCAGGAATATCTATCAGATCACACCTATTTATTTCTACTTGTGCAATCAGCTAATTTTTTTCTCAAATATTATGTGCTTTCAAAAACAGAATCTTTAGTTTTATTCTTTTATGATTTTCTTAACCTCTAGTCCTATCTGTTGGTTGACTCTTAGAGCTGTATTGTCCATTCTTTGCTGTCATGGTCTGTTTATTATTTCTTTTGCTAATACCCTTCTGTCTTGCCTTATGTCTACTCTTTTTGTTTTATTCACTCATGGGATGTGGACATCGTTGGCTGGCCAGTGTTTGTTGTCCATCCCTAATTGCCCTTGAGGTGATGCTGAGCTTCCTTCATGAACTGCTGCAGTCCACCTGCTGTGGGTTAACCCTCAAAGCTGTTAGGGAGGCAATTCTTTAATTTAGCACATCTTTCCAAATTTGGTCCACTATTGTGTTTAAAATGCTCTCTGCTTCACTCATTCTGGAACTTGCTAGAATACTAGTTCCAGTATGGTTCAAAAGTAAACTATTCCAATGATGAACTCCCAATCTCCCAGTAACAATGTCAGTACCACATAAAGTGGAACCCATTTCTCCCACATTAGTCTTTGAACCACACATTAATTTCTCCAAGCTTATTTGCTTTATACCAATTTACATGTGCATCATGTAACAATTCAGAGATCACTTCCTTTCAGCTTCTGTATGTTCAATTCTTTACACTGACCACGCAGTAGCTAATTCCTTGTCCAGCCTAGGTAAGTGGTACCTGGATGGACCATGACAACTTAATCCTACCCCAGCCACCATAAGTTCCTCATCAGCACTGAGCAGATATTCTGAATCCTGGGAACAGGCAGGAGACATGGCTCTTTGGACTCTCAGTCTTTGCTGCAGAAAATAGCATCAATCCCTGTCACAGTGCTGCCCCCACCTAGATCGCTGTTCTGTCCCCCCAGTTGAATGACTTCGTGTATCACGGTGCTACGCTAAGTTAGCTCATCTCTCTGCAGCCTTGTCCAAACAAGCTGAAAGAACCACATATCTGTTGGACAATTGCAAATGCTGATGCTCCTGTCCTCTGAATCCTCTTAGCTGTCTCACTCGTGGTTATACTGTCCTGTCCCTGAGCACTGAACCAATCAGAATGCCCTATGTTAAAGGGTGTGACAACCGTCTGGTAGAAACTATCCAGGTAGCTCCCTCTCCCTGATGCAGAGCAGTGTCTGCAGCTCGGCCTCCAGCTGATTGACTCTGAGCTGAACTTCCTTAGGCCTGCAGATATGTTTGCTCTTGATCACTTGTCCTCAGAACTGTGGAGACAGGCCCATTGATTTAAGTTTATCATGAGTTTAAAAGATTCTCGGATAACAAGAAAATCAAAGGGGTGTCGGAGGTGGACAGGGAAGTAGAGGCTACAATCAGATAGCCATCAAATGGTGCAGCAGCCTTGAGTGACCGAATGGCCTACTGCTGCTTCTATTTGATACATTTGTATGTATTCATCTTTATTATTGAAATCTGCCAACTCTTGCAGCTAGAGCTCCCAAACTCAGAGTTGGTTGAGGATAGCATTGTCAACATCTGTGAAGGAGACCATCGCCATGAAATCTTATGCATTGAGTTCCTGCCAGGCTAACATTGGAAATATGTAACATTGTACAGTTTGCATCAGGCTGTTGTACAAGTGGGAGCTACTGAGGTCCTCTATTTGGAGAGAGATCAGTTCATTTTGTTTCCTCTCACCAGAGAAACATAAGTGGGATTCTTTTCAAGAATGATAGGTTTGACGATGGTGCACAGTACCATTGACTGCATACAGCTCGCTTAGTGGGTGCCTTCATGTTACCCTATAACAGAGTGGGACAGAAATGCACACCACCAACATACATCTGGCATGTGACTGCAGACAGCACATTGTAAGCGAATGACTGACTATGCTGAAAATCTGAAATACAACCAGAAGCTGCTGAAAAAAGTTAACACGCCTGGCACTATCTGTGGAGAGAGGAAAAGCAGAGTTAACTGTAATGATTGTAACAAGGTCAGCCAGTGGACCTCATAGAATATGAGTTCCTTGATTGGGGCTGTTAACCTGGTCCAATCAGGAAGCCCTGGCTGACAGATATAAACAGGGGTGTCAGGGTTTCTGCTAACACTAGGAGCCAGCTCTGAGTTAGCTGGGTAAGTTTCATGTACTGTGCATGTGTAAATAAAGGATGACTTGGCGGGATACTGGCCTTCATGGAGATATTTCATTAACATTTCAGCTCTGGTAAAAGTCATTGACCTAAAATGTTAACTCTGTTACTTCCCCCATGGTTGCTGCTGAACATACTGATTATTATCAGTGTTTTCTATTTTTGCACCTTGCAGGTTAACGTACGGTATCCTGGCAGTAGACACAATTATTCCTTTGTTCTCTGGCAGTCCACAGTGTCAGCTGTGTATAAGCCACTGTGCCAAACCAGAGGGTTACTAGATGCAAGGCCTATTCCCTGATAACACATTGTTCACAACTCACGTACATGCCTATGTGCTCACGATGAAAACCAATAAATCAAATTCAAACTCAATGCTTCAAAAAGAAGTCTGAAAAGCTGGACCACTAGCTTCTTCTGAGATAACAAGCCCCATGCTTGTTATCTCGGATTCTCCAGCATCTGCAGTACCTTTTATCTCTCCCCACTAGCTTCTTCTGCCTGACCTGGTCTGGAGAAGTCCTGAGCCATTCTGTCAAGTGGGTCTCAAGATTTGTGCTGATGTGCAACAGTTGTATATCTTATACCTCAGATCTGTACAGAGATGATAATCGCGTCTAACTAGTGAGCTATAGGTTCTATTCACTGAGCTCCATAATGAGCTGTCCATACTTCCAGCTCAGCCTTCCAGGTTTATCCATAGCTCTGTTTACTTTTAGGGTCTTAGAATCATAGAAATCTATAGCACAGAAAAGGCCCTTTGGCCCATTGAGTCTGTGCTGGTCAAAAACAACCACCTAAATATTCTCGTCCTGTTTTACAGTACTTGGCCCATAGCTTTGTATGTACTGGACTTTGCGAGTGCACAACAAAATATGTTTTATATGTTATGAGGGCTTCTGCTTCTATGTCCCTCACAGGCAATGAGTTCCAGATTCCCACCACCCTCTGGGTGAAAATGTTTTTCCTCACATTCCCTCTAAACCTCCCACCCCTTACCTTCAATCTGTGCCCCTTGTCATTGATCCCTCTACCAAGGGGGTACATTTTTTCCCATCTACCCTATCTCTGCCCTTTATAATTTTATACATTTCAATCACAATCCTTCTCAATTTCCTCTGTTCCAATGAGGTCAACCCCAGTCTGTCCAATCCCTCTTCATAACTTAAATTCTCCAGCCCAGGCAACATCCTGGTAACTCTTCTTTGCACCTCCTTCAGTGTAATCATGTTCTTCCTATGTCTTTGTATTTTGTTGAGTACACATTCCAGATGTAAACAATCAAGCGCAGTGAGGATCAAATATAAACAGGCTCACAGAATCAAACTAAGAACAATCAAATGCTACGACAATCAACACAAGGGAACAGCCCATTCCACCAACTATTGTGAAGGAAGCTTAATTATTGAGTGTGTTCAAGATGGAAAAATGGAAATCAATAGGTTTCTGGAGACCAATGATATCAAGGATCTGGAGTAAAGTGTGGGAAAATGACATTGGGGTAAATTCAAGAAGTCAAGTTCTGAGGAAATTCATCTGAGACCTAATTGAATGATGGAGCAGGTTTATTGGTCAGAACGACCTAGTCCTGTTCCTAAATTTCCAGAAGAGAAGCGCAAGGAAGTGGTAGGTGTGAGACCTGCAGTAATGCTCAATGTGTGAAGGTGAAGTGGTAGCACATGGATGATAGGATTGAATTCTTTGATGATAGACACTTTTGTTTGGTAAGTAAAAAGAACACAGTGATTTGAGTAGTTGCTGGGATTAATGGTTGTTGGTAGGATATGGTATGTGAAAATGCATTCGCCAACCTTGACCAGTTGTCAGATAAGTCTAGTCTTCCTATGGCTCAGGATTTCACTCCTTGAATTTTCCTCCATGGGGCTATGTTCCCCTTGCCTTCTCAGTGTGTATTAGTGGTGGAGGATCTTCAGCACTCTTACAGATATGGGATCTCTCTTCTCCTTTCCACCTCTGATACTAAGGCATCCATTTTCTGAAGAAGGGTCCTGACCTGAAACATCAACATTCCTACTCCTCTGAAGCCACCTGGCCTGCTGTGTTCCTCGAGCTCCACACTTTGTTATCTCTGACTCCAGCATCGGCAGTTCTTACTATCTCTCAGTGAAGGGTCAAAGCACTTTTGCCTACTCTGTGTTCCGTGCGCATTATTGTTTCACAGCACTGTTCTGAATGACCTCAGGACTTTAAACACCCACAGGCCACCTTCTCTTGAAGCACAGTAGGTTAGCTTTACACAGTATTGGCAGGCAACAATATTTAACCTCATGCTGATGGGTGCAGATAATGACCAGTTAGGGAGAGTAGGCAGTACAAAGTTGGTGGACTCTGTGTGTTACACTGAATGGCAACAGGTTGCTTGTACATCAAGACACTGTAACAATTTTCAGGGGCTAACCAGTTTAAGCCCCTCATATTGCCACCTCAGCATGGATTTGCCTGACAAACAGATAGCACACAATAATATTCTTTAAAAGTGCACCCGCAAATTTCGGATCCACGTGAAAGGGTACGAAGGTAAGATCAATTTTAATCTGCATATATATATATATACTTCATTTATGTTGCCAGATAAACACAATGAACTCCCATTAGCTTGTTCAGGAAACAGGAAGATCCGTTATTTCCATCAATACAATCTAAAACAGGAATGACGGTCTGAGTTATATTTCGAACTGACATGAGCCAATTCTCACATTTCTGGTCACAAGGCCCCACAAATTTCCCTCCCCCCTCTTGTGAGCCTGCATCATGGGATGATTTCAGTACAATACACAGAAACCCCAGAGATAGAATCATGGAATTAGACAAAAGAGGCCCTTTGATCTGTTAAGTCTGCACTGTCAGAACGCACTCCTCTCTATACTACTCACACTTTTCCCCATTAAGTCCATAGCTTTGAATGTTATGAATAGCTTTTCAAGTGCTCATCCAAGTACTTTCTAAAGGTTGTGAGGTTTCCCACCTCAACTACCCTCCCAGACAATGCATTCCAGATCCTTACCACCCTCCGGAGAAAATTCCCTCTAATCCTCCTTTAAAATTATGCCTCTTAGTTCTTGACCTTTCTACTCAGGGGAACAGCTGTTTTCTATCTGCATCTCATAATCATAAACACTTCAATCAGGTTCCCACTCAACTTTGGAGATAGCAGGAACTGCAGATGCTGGAGTCAGAGACAATGCAGCGTGGGCTGGAGGAATGCAGCAGGTCAGGCAGCATCAGAGGAACAAGAGAGTCAACGTTTTGGGCCTGGACCCTTCAACAGGACTGGGGAGGGGGAAGAAGATGGACAGGTAGTGTTAGATCAAGGCACTGACACTACCAGTCCATCTTCTTCCCCACCTATCCGCCCCACCCTTCCCAATGACCTATCCCCACTACCCCTACCTGCATCCACCTATCGCCATCCCACATACCTTCCCCAAGTCCCACCCCTCCTCCCTCTATTTACTTCCCAGCTCCATTGCCCCTCCTGAAATGTTGACTCTCCTGCTCCTCTGATGCTGCCTGACCTGCTGTGTCCCTCCAGCTCCACACTATGTTGACTCCCACTCAACCTTCTCTGCTCCAAAGAAAACAATCTGATGATCACAACCGTGCGAAAATTAATGTTTTGTTTTTAGATGATATTATTCATGACAGCATACAGATGGCAAACGATAGGTTCTTGGGGAAAGACGCAAGATAAGTGTGCTAGGGTAGGAGAAGAAACCTTTGCAAGCAGTTCCCTGATTAAGACTAGATAGATATGATTGAAATCAGGGAGTCTTGACCATTTAAGACGGAGATGAAGAGGGACAAACACAGAGAAAGTTGAAGAAACTTAACATGTCTAACAGAATCTATGGACAGAGGCACAGAGTTAACGTCTTGAGTCAGGTATGACTCTCCTCAGAGATGAGAAGGAATTTGTTCTCCCAGAGGGAAGAGATTATGTGGAATTCTCTCCTGCCGAGAGCTGTAGATGTGATGTCATTAAATGTATTCAGGTTGTGATTCACAGGAAAGGAATCAAGAGTTATGGGGAAAAGTCAAGAAAGTGGAGTTGAAGATTATCAGATTAGCCACAACCTCATGGAATGAGGGAGCAGACTTGATGGGCTGAATGGTCTAGTTCTGCTCCTATTCTTAAGACTCATGGCCTTAATTATAGTGGAGAGACAGTGGAGTGCAATGGTGCACTCAGCTGCATTAAAGCTGCAGACAGATTGAGTAGGGTGGGGATAGATTTTTGCTTTTGTCAACAGTTTACAGAGAACTGTGGGCCAAAGGGCCTGTTCCTGTGCTGTACAGAATGTATTTTGTGACTTTAGTTAGAACCATCTAGTTGTTGTGTCGGAGATGGTTGCTTGACTGGATGGATTTCGGGACATGATGACCTCATGGTAATATCACTGGATTGTTAATCTAGAGACTCAGACAATGCTCTGGGAGCCTGGGTTTGAATCCTGCCATGGCAATTGGTGGAATTTGAATTCAATAAAAATAATCTGAAATTAAGAGTCTAATGATGACCATGAATCCATTGTCGATTGTCAGAAAAACTCATCTAGTTTACTAATGCCCTTTAGGGAAGGAAACAGCCATCCTTACCTGGTCTGGCCTACATGTGGCTCCACAGCAGCATGGTTGACTCTTAACTAACCTCCAGGCAATTGGGGATGGGCAATAAATGCTGCCTGGCCAGTGACGTCCTCATCCCATGAACAAATAAAAATTTTTAAAAAATGTTTGGAAAAGTGACCATAGATTGGGAGGCAAGGACTTTTGAGAGGAGACAGAGGTGAAAAATAGCTTAGGCTCCTTCACCCTTCTGTTCACTGACCTCCATCTGTTATAAATATACAACAGACTCCCAACATTATAATCCCCATCCTTGTTTTGAAATTGTATCATGGCTCTGCCCCGTACCACCTCTGTAATTCCTCAAGGCCTACAACTTTCTGAGATTTCCACACTCCTCAAATATGACCTCTTGTACTTTTTATTGATCCCCCACTGGGGGCCATGTCTTCAGCTGCCTGTCCCCCAAAAAATAGAACTTCCCCCCAATAATCTGTACCTCCATACCTCTCTCTTACCCACTTTCCTTTAAAGGAGCTTCTTAAAACTTAACTTTCCAACCCAGATTTTAGTCACCTTCCCTAATACTTCCTTATATGCCTTGGTATCAGTTTTCATTTGGTAATGTCTTGGGACATTTTGTCATGCTAAAGGTGTTATATCAATTCAAGTTGTTGTTGCATGCAGTTGCAGGAAAAAGGAAAAGGAAAGGACAGTGACTGGAGCAGAGCAGGTGATAATGAATGTGATGATGGAGCACAAAGAAACTGAGAGGAGCAAAAACCGTTTTCACAGGATGAGTGATTGGTGACAGGAGAATGGAAGAGCCAAGAAGGAAACATGGGACATGAAATGTCAATGGACAGGAACCTTGGAGTAAGATCTGCTCCCACAATTAAGGGATGCAGCAACTGATAGTTAGGCTGATCTATTCAGCCTGTGATGAAAGCCCATGTGCTTCAGTTTGTATTTCACACAAACCTGGGGGCACATATGAAGCAATGCTTTGGAATGGGACTGACATTGTTAAATGCGTGGAAAACTAGTTCTTATACTGCTTCCATTTTGCTTAGCCATTTGTAAAACATGCAAATTTACGCATTGATATGAAATCAACTTTGCTTGTACCGTGCGAGATTTTGGTGAGAATGAAAAGGCCAAACTCTATGTGTGCAGATGCTCTGGAGTCATAAATGCAATTTACAAATCTGGTCTAGAGATTCAGGGTCTACATAAGGTCCACACCTATTGCAAAGATGTTAGGCTTAGAGATTTTTATTCATTTATGGGATGCCAAGGTCACAGGCTGGGCCTGCAGATTTGCCCAAGCTTGGTTGCCCCTGAACTGTGTGGTTTGTTAGGTCATTCAGAGGGTAGTTAAGAATCTACAACATGCTGTAGGTCTGGAGCCATGTAGACACCAGTTAAGGACTGCACATTTCCTTCTCTAAAGGATATTAGTGAATCAGGTAGGTTTTTCACAACAGTTGAGGATGGTTTTATGGTCATTATTGGACTTTTAATTCCAGATTTTTGTTGAATTAAAATTCCAACCCCTGCTGTGGTGAGATTTGAACTCAGTTCCCTCAAACATTTCTAGGGATTACAAGTTCAGTGGCAATGCTGGCACATTATCTCCTTCCCACAGAAGGTGAACTGAGGAATTGATGTAACTGACAATAGCAGAGCCAACTAGGCTCTGGGCCTAGTGTGGGAAAGTGGGACTTGTGAAGGTAGTAGTATTCTTATGGCAGTACAGACTTGATGGGCCGAAGGGCTTCTTTTGTGGTGTATGATCCTATGATCCTAATTGCAAAAGTTATCATTGCCAGTGATTTAGATTTATTACCAGAGGGAGAGTACAAGGCCGAGCAGTAAAGTCCCTGGCCCAGTAATCCAGTGTCCCACAGTAATTGTCTGGGAACACAGCTTTGAATCCTGTTATAGCTGATGGTTAAATCTGAATTCAATAAAAAAAATTATGGCAATATAAAAGCTAGTTATAAAACCCCCTTTGGTTCACTAATCTGCCATCCTTACCCAGTCTGGCCCATGTGTGACTCCAGACAAAGCAATATGGTTGACTCTTGGCTATTGGATCAGGCATGATCCTATCAAATGGCCGACCGAGCTCTTGGGCCGAATGGCCGAATCCTGTTTATATTTCTTACGTTCTTTTCGATGGTCCTCAGAAATGGCCTCACTTCAAAAGCAATAAATGTTGGCCGTGCCAGCGATACTCACCTTCAATGAATTAAGAGAAAACTTTTCATAAAGAGTGTCAAAAGACATTCAGACAGGTACATGGACAGGAAAGGCTTGGGGGATATGAGCCAAAGGCAGGCAAATGGGACCAATTCAGTTTAGGAAATTTGGTCGGCACAGTGGGTAAGTAATTAGCACTGCTGCTTCACAACACCAGGGACCTGGGTTCGATTCCAGACTCAGACTACTGTCTGTGTGGAGTTTGCACATCCTCCCTGCGTCTATGTGGGTTTCCTCCAGGTGCTCCAGTTTCCTCCCACAGTCTAAAGATGTTCAGGTTAGGTAGATTGGCCATGCTAAATTGCCCATAGTGTCCAGGGATGTGCAGGCCAGGTGGATTAGACAGGGTAAATGTGTGGTTATGGTGGGATGGTGAGTCTGGATGGGATGCTCTTTGGAGATCGGTGCAGACTTGATGGGCCAAATGGCTTCTTTCAGAACTGAAGGGATTCTATGATGGTCAGCATGGATGAATTGGGCCAAAGGATCTGTTTCTATGCTCTATAACTATAATGCCAGGTAAAACTGCCACTCCATATGTGTCAGTGGCTGTGAGAGCCAAGGAAATAGGTCCATTCAGAAAGAGTGAATTATGGCTCATGTAATGTTTAAACGATCCATTTGCTTGCAAGGAAGTGTGAGATGATTAGCTTTTCGAGGCTGCTATCCACAGCAAGCAAAATCTTACCACAGTGGCCCTTGATGCTGGGACAAGATCAAGATTGTACTGAAGACTGTTTGAATGCAAAAGGCAAAAGCAATGCATTTTGAATTGACTCACACTGCCTTTCTTGCTGTCTCTTCAGATATATATACAGTATATGCTGTCCATTGCGCATTCTGTTGAAACATATGTGGGTCAAAGTCAATGCACGATATAAGACTCTACGGTAAAGGGAAGACCAATGACCTGTAATACCACTTCAAAAAAAAAAGCAGGCTTATGGTTTACTAACAAAAAAAATCTAGAATGGCAAGTGGATTCCTTCCATTAATGCAGCAGTCAATCAAAGCACAAATGCCTAGAGATTCCAGCTGGAAGTTTTTTTCAAAAAAAAATTTTTATCTGTGTTTCAGCTGCCAGTCTCTAAAACCCGGCTCGCAGCACGGCTTTACATATTGGCCTCACCAGCATCAAAAGCAGGCAATCAGGACTAAATCAGCATGCAAAATGCCACTCAACCTTGGGCTTGTATTAAAATTTTCAGGGACTCAATTTGTGATAGCAATCGTTCCTATTAAAAAAGCAAAATGTAAGATAGTTTTTTTTATATATATAAATCTCTGGGTGTAATGGAATCGTTAATAAGCATGAGCTGATGTGATTTCTCACCACAAATCCTGCAGAGGGTTCAGAAGTGGGAAAATAGTGTTTGTGAGCCAGGCACTGTCTTCAGGCTGCTTCAGTGAGATACAAGGAGGCAACTGATAAGGAAGGCATCAGAAGGGCAGTTAATTGCCTCCAGTCTCTTGGTGCTGGGAATATTTAAAATCTATGGGATTAAGGACAGATTAAAACTACGGAAGCAGGGTCCAATGGCGCTTGGAGATTGCAATCAGAATCGGTTAATAGTGAGGAAAAAAAATGAACATTGCAAATAAAATGACAGATAGGAATTCCAGATCCGCTTTTAACACAGCGAATTCTATCTTGTAAATGCCATTCATCTCTGTGTAAATCATTTTTTCTGCTGCAGGCTTATCAACCAATCAGCAAATTAAAAATGCTCTTCCCTAGGAGGATTAAGGAGGTTGATTGAAGTCAGTCAGAAAACTAGCTAATAAGTCTGAAAATGTCACTGCGGTTCTATGTGGTACGCGGTACTGTTCTGTTACACCAGAAACCATCTTAATAACATTTGATCGATAACACCAAAAAGTTCTATTGGGTTGCAAAATGTTGCAGTATGGATTAATTTGGTAATAAAAAGAAACATTGCAATGTTGCAGTCATTTCTATTACAGTTCTGCACCCATTTTCTCATGTTGTCTGTTAATTAAACATGGATTTTATATTGAATAATGACAATGGAACTGTGAAATTAAATGAAATTAGAAATTAAATGAAATCTCAGTTGCTGCTAGGACATCCCTTAAATATATAATATGAAGTTGATGTAAATCCTACTGTATTTATGGACTGGAGAGGACAAAAAGTTTGGATATTTTGAAGGAATTTTTGAGAAATTGAAACAATGACTTACTCCTTGTTTCCTGCCCCATCTGATCATCTGCCATTCATTCAGTGCTTGGAGGAGATTTTCTGTACTTAGTGGAAACACAAGTTATTACACAAAACTCCTTATCTAAAAAGTAAATTGCTGATATGAACTCTGCGCCCATTGAAGGTCATGTGCATATTTTCTGCTTCCAAAATACTATTAAAGGATAATACATCAAACTTTTAACATATTATATTCCAACCATTACTCATAAATTTTTTCCTCATAAAAGTATCCCTTTAGTTGAATGCCTTGTAACACTCTCTAGTTTGTATTATTCTACTCACTGTACCCAGGTGAAATTCACTCCGAATGTTCTTTTTTCAATTTCCATTCTACTTGCGAGTGTAATTATCAGCATCTGCCAAGCACACTAATGCTGTATTTTAAGTATGTTAGAATTATTTCCTCACAGCTTAATTATTTTGAAGTTGAACCTTTACAAGATAAAATCAAGTTTAGCGCGGTGGAAATGAATAGGTTCACACAGTTGGTGAATGTAAGATGCACAGATACTGAGAGTTCGGATGCCAACATTACACAGGGCACTGCGTCCCATTTGTGCAGTTTCCATGAAGCAATATTTTGACATATTTTTAAAATATGCTTCATTCTGGCCCGGTACGTTGTTAAAATTTTGTGTTAAAATTGCAGCATCATGCCAGCAATGCTATTCCATCATCGGACCATTTTCATCGTGTTCAAACAGTGAGTGAGTTTGGAAAGCAACGTACATTCTTTTTTGTTATTGTATTCCTCACACCCCGTCCCCGCAATAACAACCAAAACAGAATCCCCCTCGTCCTCACATACCACCCCACCAACCTCCGGATCCAACGCATCATACTCCAACACTTCCACCATCTGCAATCCGACCCCACCACCAAAGACATTTTTCCCTCCCCACCCTTATCTGCTTTCCGGAGGGACCACTCCCTCTGCGACTCCCTTGTCCGCTCCACACTCCCCTCCAGCCCCACCACACCCGGCACTTTTCCCTGCAACCGCAGGAAGTGCTACACCTGCCCCCACACCTCCCCCCTCACCCCCATCCCAGGCCCCAAGAAGACATTCCACATCAAGCAGATGCTCACCTGCACATCTGCTAATGTGTTATACTGCATCCACTGTTCCCGTTGTGACCTCCTCTACAGTGGGGAAACCACGCGGAGGCTTGGGGACCGCCTGGCAGAACACCTGCGCTCAGTTTGCACTAAACAACTGCACCTCCCAGTCGCGAACAATTTCAACTCCCCCTCCCATTACTCAGACGACATGTCCATCCTGGGCCTCCTGCAGTGCCACAACGATACTACCCGAAGGTTACAGGAACAGCAACTCATATTCCGCTTGGGAACCCTGCAGCCCAATGGTATCATTGTGGACTTCACAAGCTTCAAAATCTCCCCTTCCCCTACCGCATCCCAAAACCAGCCCAGCTCATCCCCGCCTCCCTAACCTGATCTTCCTCTCACCTATTCTCTCCTCCCACCACAAGCCCCACCTCCATCTCCTACCTCCTAACCTCATCCCGCCCCCTTGACCTGTCCGTCCTCCCTGGACTGACCTATCTCCTCCCTACCTCCCCACCTACACTCACCTTTACTGGCTCCATCCCTGCCTCTTTGACCTGTCTGCCTCCTCTCCACCTATCTTCTCCTCTATCCGTCATCTATCCGCCTCCCCCTATCTCCCTATTTATTTCAGAACCCCCTTCCCCTATTTCTGAAGAAAGGTCTAGGCCCGAAACGTCATCATTCCTGCTCCTCTGATGCTGCTTGGCCTGCTGTGTTCATCTAGCTCTACACCTTGTTATCTCAGATTCTCCAGCATCTGCAGTTCCTGCTATCTCTGAAACAAGGGTCTGCTGTATTTCTGTTCACACAGGCTGAGTGATGTTTCATAGTTTTGTGCAATATTTGTAAGGATCATGTTCCTCTGCTTGGTTTTGAACAGGTCCTGTGTCCTCCAGGACAGGTACAGCGTGCAGATCTTTGGGGAAGTGGGGATTAAGATTAGCTGGCTTGCTAAGGCCGTGTGTTAAAGGTTGAACACTCAAAGGTTAGATTTTACTTTTTATTCATTCAGGAGATATGGGTGTCACTGCAGACCAACACTTATTGCCCATTCCTAATTGCTCTTTGGAAGGTGGGAGTGAGCAGCCTTCTTGAACTGCTGAGGTCATTAGGGTGTCGGTGCATGCACAGTGCTGTGAGGAGGGAACGGACAAAGTACATTGTGCATAGAATCCACCCCCAGCCTGAATTAGCATGGACAGGACTCGAAGAAAGAAAATCAGAGTGGCAATAAAACAAAATCAGAGTGAATTTCACCTTATGTTCATTGTGTTGAAGAACATATTTAAAGGAATCAGCTGAACATTGAGTGAAATTTATGAGTTAAAGTTGAAGTGAGATAAATTAGGAGCTTGATGAACACAGCAGGCCAAGCAGCATCATAGGAGCAGGAAAGCTTGACGTTTCGGGCCTGGACACTTCATCAGAAATGGGGGAGGGGAAGAGGGTTCTGAAATAAATGGGGAGAGGGGGGAGGAGGATAGAAGATGGATAGAGGAGAGGATAGGTGGAGAGGAGGCAGACAAGTTGAAGAGGCGGGGATGGAGCCAGTAAAGGTGAGTGTAGGTGGTGGGGTAGGG
>JAHRHZ010000046.1:7961583-7972097 GCA_024137785.1 Ginglymostoma cirratum
CTACCCCACCACCTACACTCACCTTTACTGGCTCCATCCCCGCGTCTTTGACTTGTCTGCCTCCTCTCCACCTATCCTCTCCTCTATCCATCTTCTATCCACCTCCCCCCTCTCCCTATTTATTTCAGAACCCTCTTCCCCTCCCCCATTTCTGATGAAGGGCCCAGGCCCAAAACGTCAAGCTTTCCTGCTCCTATGATGCTGCTTGGCCTGTTGTGTTCATCCAGCTCCACATCTTGTTATCTCGGATTCTCCAGCATCTGCAGTACCTATTATCTCTAAATTAGGAGCTTGATGTGTTATCTGTTCGTTATCCTTCCAACATAAAGTGGAAACAACAAATATGAATACGAACTCGAGTTTCAATGGGCAGAGTGTTCCTTTTAGCAATATGTGTATAGACAAGAATAAATATATCAATTTGCATATACCAATATAACAACAGAGCAATCCTTGTATACAGACAACTTCCTCTAAGCACTGAACTGATAGCAAAAAGGGGAAATAGGAAACAAGGAGAATAAAGGGCGAATGGTCTGTTGTACTGAGTAATTTTATCATTCAGATCTGCTCAGCAACTGAGATTTTCATTGTGCCTGGGATCTTTCAAGCAAAATCATAGCAGTGGAGCAGCAAATTACCCCGCATGTTGGAAGTGTAGAAATGTGTGAGATTTCTCACCGAATGACTTGTCCTGAGTACAGATTATGGATAATAACTGAGACCCTATAGCAGTGGCACCACTAGCAGAGAATGCAGTAATGGCTGTGTTGGTAACACTAATCTTTCTGGTGCTTTTCCATCTATTTCATTCAATCATATCACAGTCAAATGATTTTGGTCCTTCTTTCATGGATTATAAATTAGGAAGATTAAGGTATAATCCTTAACAGAGATCGAAATCATCAGAGGGCTGAAAGATTATGGTAACTTACCAAAACAAACAGCAAGATCTAACACACAGAAACATTTACAAAGCTTAAAAAAAACCTCCAACAGCTGTGAAATTTGACATAAATGTTTATAGAGTTTCCAGATTGCAGCAGCAGTAAAGGAAGGAACTGCTGTATTTATCGAACGAAGAGAGTTGGGTGTAGCCAAGGGGTCTTTTTAATCCAACAAAGACAAAGATGTCAAGATCCTTTAGCTGGCTTAGGTCATTTGTTATTCTGCCTCATTAATTTGGAGGTTCAAATGTTGAGACTCGCAGTGAATGTAGTTCAGGAAATCGGTGGGTTAGGAATCTTTTGGATTTTCCTCTTGTCTCTAAACATTAATGATGGATTCTTCCTGAGCACTGCCTCAAGGAAGTCAGGAGAAAAATCAAAGTACATGAAAAGGATTGTGTTTTTTTTTTGGAGATAGTAGGATAGTGTTTTTTTTGTTTCCTTTCAACACTTTTGTTTATTAATTATTCAAATATCTGAGATACAAGAGAAAAAATAGTTAACTGGAAGACGCATTTCAAGGCAAAAGTTCAAGTGATGAAACCTCCAAGAAAACATCAATCAGACTTGGCAGCCCTAGAAACAGAGCCCCAGTGTGGTAGATCACCCCATCGACTTGTGCTTGCTTTGTGCCTGACTTCCCTTCTGGGACTGCATGATTGTGAAATCAGCTTTATGTTATTCAACGTGAAACATTTCTGGTGAAACATGCATCACATTAGCTTGTTAAGTGAACATCCTTTAAACAAAAAATGAACCCTTCCCTATTTTCCTTCCTTTTCCATTGAAACTGTTGATTCACAACTGGGTCTCAACAATCTTTTTCAATGGCATGGCTGGCAGCAACTGTGGAGAGAAAAAGAGAGTCAACGTTTTGAGTCTTGAATGACTCTTCCCGTAAAAACTCTTCTTCTGTTCTAAAGAAGATTTATACCCAGACTCAAAATGTTAACTCTCTCTCTCCACAGACACTGCCAGACCTGTTGAGTTTCTCCAGCATTTTCTGCATTTGTTTCAGATTTTCAGTATTCCGCAGTATTTTGCTTTCTTGAAGAGGGATTCCCTGCATGTGGATGAAAACTATGTGATGAGTGTGGAGACCATCACAGCTAGGAACGCGATCTTCTCCTCTCCTGATATTCGCCCTTCGACTACTGAGAGAAAGCGTAACCTTCTCCCCTCTTTTGGGATTATGAGAACTGAAGCCAGTCAAAGCAGCACAGGCTGAGGACCAAATGCTGGAGCTATTTAATGTAAGTGGGTGAGAAACACGCCACACAGTACACTTGTCAATGGAACAATTGTAAGTAGTGCCATACATTATTCATCTCACAATACTGATATCTCGGCTTGTACAGGGTGCAGGTGATTGGAGATGAAGCATCTGAGTCTTTTTGAACTGACTACAATGTTTTGAGTTCAATTTCCCTTGTTGGTACTTGTGAGGGAAGCGATGGTTAGAAGCCAATTGTTCCTAATTTTTTGTTTAATTACTGGAAATAGTTTGAAATGTAAATATATCTTTGAAATGACAATATAGTGAAAAGGTCTTTTTAGTCAGGCTTCAGTGCACTCACTATTGAGCTGCTGCTGTGCCTGTCTGTGTTGTGTCTGTAATAGCTTTTCATGGGAAATCATGAAATCCTATTTACATCCTGATGACTGAGGACAGTCCGATGCTAACTCATGGGTCACTGTTACTAATCAACTATAACATCATCCTCTGCAGGGTGGGGACATGTACAATTATTATCAGTTTTCAACTGAAAACTGACTTTATGAGCAATATAAAATTTTCATTTATTCATTCCCTTCTAAAAAAAGGGATGAACTTTTCATTATTGTCAATATTTTAACCATGAAACTGTCATGTGAAATGGTTTAAATTGCATCAGAGATAAAAGGTTAGTAGATAGGAGATGGGGGTGGGCTTGAGGTGGGAGGAGGGGATAGGTGAGAGGAAGGACAGGTTAGGCCCCTTGACCTGTCCGTCCTCCCTGGACTGACCTATCTCCTCCCTACCCCCCCACCTACACTCACCTTCACTGGCTCCATCCCCGCCTCTTCGACTTGTCTGCCTCCTCTCCACCTATCCTCTCCTCTATTCATCCTCTTTCCGCCTCCCCCTCTCTCCCTATTTATTTCAGAACCCTCTTCCCCTCCCCCATTTCTGATGAAGGGTCTAGGCCCGAAACGTCAAGTTTTCCTGCTCCTCTGATGCTGCTTGGCCTGCTGTGTTCATCCAGCTCCACACCTTGTTATCTTGGTTTAAATTGCAGTTTTTTGCAAAACCTGCTCATATCCAATATGATACAACACGATTTCAATAATTCAATGCTCAATAAAAAGGCTATCTATCATAATTTAGCAGCACAAACAAGGTCAAACCTAAAGATTTGCTTCATAAAGAAACTTAGTCGATCTAAATAATTACTTGCCTTTATAAACCACCTTATTGAATCTGTCAGAAATGTCCCAAAGTCTTTCATAAAGGAAGGATGATATTGTGTTTATTTGATTTTGTGCAGCAGCCATTTTGAACAGTAAGGTCCCACAAATAACAAAGGGATTAATTTACTTTCATAAAAGGCGACAGCACCAAAACAAATGCTTATCAAAATAGTTTATCAAATATAAGCCCCTGTTTTGCTCCAGATGAGTTTAGTCTAATCCAATGCCCCAGTGCCACCTGAAAGCTTTTAATTTTCTTGTTAGATTTTTAAAGCAAATCATGGGATGTGGGGTTCAATGAAATTTATTGCCCACCCCCAGTTAAGAGTCAGACCAGGAATTCCCTTTTCTAAAGGACATAAGTGAACTAGATGGGCATTTCTGACAACCAACAATGGTTTCACGGTCATCATTTGACTCTTAATGCAAGGTTTTTATGGAATTCAAATTCCACCATCTGCCAATGGCAGGATTTGAAACTTGGTCCCCTAAATATTACCTGATTTTCTGGATTCAACAGTTTAATAACAGTACCACGAGGTCATCACCTCCTTTTAGCTATCGTTTTGTGTATCCTGGTTCAACAACGGGTGTGCGACAGAGAATTCTGAGGTGTCTCCATCGTTCCGAAAAGCGCAAGTTTCCGAACCATTCTTTAAATACTACTTTTTGTATTCATCTTAACTTTGGGTCCTGTTGTTGCTAACTGACTGCTCAACGGAACTAATATCTCATAATTACCCCAACATAATCTTGGATTAATTTGATGGTTAGGACAATATCAGTGAGAGTTCTGAGCAACATTAACTCTGATTTCTCTCCACAGATGTTACCAGACCAGCTGAGCTTCTCCAGCAATTTCTTTCTTATCAATGAGAGTTTCTGACGGTGCAAATTGTGAGATTACAGTGAGCTGGAGAAAAGGAAATAGAAAGGCCAGTTGAGGAGTCTTTTGGTACAGTGGCCATATCCCTACAGCTAGGCCAGAAAGTCTAGGACCCAAATGCTCTGGAGCTATGTCATAACATATCCAAACAGGTTGATTAAAAACAATTATAAAATGATCAGTTGTGGCTAAGTTTGCTGCAGGAATTACTTTGAAATATTAGTTGGCTTTAGTGAAGGAGATTGAAGTATAGACATATTTAATGTGCTTATTCAGCACCTGGGAAATATTAGTTAGACGGGTGTATGCCAAATATATTCAAATTTGCAGCTGTCTGATCTGAGGCACCAACAATTGGGACCGTACTGTGGGAATGAAAGCAAGGAGTTAGTGATTGCCCAGGAAAGAGAGTATTGTAAGGAATGGTGATGGAGAGATCAAGCAAGTTAATAGCCACAAAGATATCATGAGAATTAGAGGGTCAATGATAAAACGGTCAAAATCTTGAGGTTAGCATTATGAAAGACCTAATGAAGGACTTTTTCCATGACACATGTGAAAGTAGTGGTTTTGGAAGAGGTAAAAGGATTGAGGTGCTAAGGAAGATAATAAATTGACCAAATCACGGATTGCATGGCAATCATTTGGCCTGGTGTGGCCTCAGTGTGGGCTTTCAACCTCGAGATGATTCCAGAGTGGTCTCTTGGCTCAAAAGCCTTGAGGTGAAGCCTGGCATGGTCTGGAATCAAGACCTGACACGGACTAGAGGCTAGATACCAGCGTGGACTGGGTTTGAAGGACTGTTATTCTGGACTTCTTATTTCAATGATGTTCCAACAATTTTCCCTCAGAATTTATACTTAAGAATCTGTACCTCGGCACATCTGTACCAAAACTAGTGCCTTAAGTCACAAGTTTTAAAGTTTGCACTGCACTCATTTGAGTACATATGACAGTAAAGCTAATTCTAACTTTAATTCTAATTCTAACGGTTATATGGTCGTATTGGGAAAATAGCATGAGGTAGATAATCAACTGTGTTCTAAATGGGCTAAGTAGGCTCGAGGGTTTTTTTTGGCCTACTCCTGTTCTTACTTTCCTATGTTACTTTCAAAATCCTCATAGATGCAAGGTGGACCGAAGATAGTGAAGGCAAGGTTGTAGCCAAGAAGATTAGTTAGAGAGTTTACATGAAGGAAAAGATTAAAAGAGACAGGAGATTTCTGACAAAAGCTGAAATGCAGATCTTTGGATCTAGAGGGGAAGGGGAGAGAGTAGGCTAGGCCTCTCAGGAAGGAAGTTAAAGTTGGTGTGTGACTGTAAATAACAAGACATTTAAATAAAGGGCTTAAGAACTGGAGGAGTTTGAAGTACATGAAGGAAAAGTTCTGCAGTAACATAGGGAAGCATCAAGATGTTAAACTGCAGATGAAGGCCACATTGATCCCAAATGGTTTGTGTTGGAGTGGATGGTAAATATCATAAACTGATAGGGAGGCTTTTGTAAAATGTAGCATTGATTCCCCAGGAATCATGTATCTATCAGCAAAAACATACCACTACAGTCATCCATGATGAGGTCGGGATTAGATAGGGACTTGTTTAGGAGTGATCAGGTGTCCTGAAGAGAAAGTCCTGATATCCCAGTGCTGCTTGAAGAAATGGACAGAGCAGAATTATTTAACTCCCCTGAAAGATGTGTTGGGATTTTTTCGGTGAAGTAAACGGAAGATGGGTTATTTAAGTGGAGCCCATAGAAAGCCATTGATTGTTGACATTATGTTGAAGCTGACATGAATGCCTTGTGGGTAAGTCTCTTTTCTTGGCCTTCTATTAATTGCTATAGGCCTGGTGGGAAAGATTGTCTTTGCTGAAATACGCAGTCTGTCACGCAGCGTGAACAGGTTTCCAATATACTCATGTTCAACAAATATTGCCTGAAATCTTTGGCTATTCACCATGGAAATAATTACATTCACTGCCAATTAAGGATTAGTTTTCAGAAAAAAAATTTCAATTTTGGGATTTAGACCACCTGAACTACACAGTTTACAGATCCTAACCATTCAATTTCCAAACTTGAATTAAAGTTTGGAAGAAAATTGTTTTCCAAATTTGGCCTCTGGGGAATGTGACCCCACCCCTCTTTAATGTTGCCAACCAAGATCCCTGGTTCAAACTCTATGTGCCGTTGGAGCAGACATTTTTTAAAAATAAATGGCAATTTTCATAACCTCATCCACTCTCCTGAGGTATTTACTATTCTGATGTGCAGGAATCCAGTTTCAAATTCTAAAGGACAAATAGGAAAAGGGAAAATCTTCCGTTAACTGCAGCCTGACAAATTTCCCCTCATTAAATCTTAATGAAAAAATAAATCCTAGAGCTTCCAGTGAATGAGGTTACCAAGGAATGATGGCAAATTTCCCAAAAAAATGTTACTGAGTGACTCATAGGGGAAATAAAATGGGAGACCATGAACGGTCATCTGCTTAATCTCAGGGTTACAGCATTGTTCATTGATGGACTACAGGAGTTTGGGGTGACTGGAAAAGTGTCAAGAGCCAGGGTTATATTTGTGACTCACTTGTAATACCGAAATATTTCTGTTTGCACCAATTTCCTTTTGCATTTCCTGATTTCAGTTCACTAGTTGATTACATTCAATTTAAACATTCTTATGCAGATTTTTAAAAAAGATATGTTATCACCTATTCTCCTTTCCAGCCCACCTCCCTAGTCACTGTTGAGTAAATCTCTCAGAATCAAAGAAAGCTGGTGCATTACTTAAAGGTTTACTGCGCTGTTCAAAATCTTTCTGTATCAGCAAAACCTAGAAAACAATGTCTTATATTTATAGGGTGGAGTGGTGTCTCGAGACTGGGACCGGGCAAAGGTGAAGGTCTGAAATTTTCTCAAATTTTGGCTTGAAAGGAAACTCTTTTTATAGATAATCCTTTCAGATGAATTACCTACGTGCTGTGGGTAAAAATCAGGCCTATTTTAATCCCTTACTGGATCCGCATCAAGTTTGGGGTACGACATTGGCTATGTCTAAGTATATGATGGGATGAATTCTCAGAGCACACCTAGAGCTCCCCAACCCCATCCTAATTTTGAAGCTTCCACCAAAAGGCAGCGCTGTTGGGTGGAAGAGCCATTATACCTCCAAGCTATGGAATGAGATCCTCGTATGAGTCAGTGTTTTCCAGTGGAGAGGGCAGAACCTGGAAAAGAAAATATAATTTTCTTAGTGAAATAACTGCACATAGGCTGGTACCCCATCACTTTATTTACATGTGCACTGCATATGGGTTGTGACCAGCCAGCTCAAAACCAGTCCCTAGACTGAGAGGCTCAATTCTGAGGAAGGGTCAACGGACCCAAAACGTTAACTCTGTTTTTCCCTTCACAGATGCTGGCTGACCTGCTGAGCTTTTCCAGCAACTTTGGTTTTGTTCCTAATTTACAGCATCCGCAATTCTTTCGATTTTCCCTAGACTGAGGGGACCTTCTGAATCTCCTGTTTATATCTGACAGCCAGGGCTCCCTGATTAGCCCAGGTTAACAGCCCCAGTCAAGGAACTCAAAGACAATAAGAACAACCTGACCATGTTTCCAATTACTATACTTAGACACTTGGAGGTTATGACGTATCAGACTAAAATTAAACTCATTCTGTTCCTAGTGGGTGACCTGGCTGATGCTGGAACAGTATGTATTTCACCCTTTTCATAAAGGGTGTGTATACCCTTTAGGAGTGGCAGTTCAACAACTGATGGGAAACGAAGACTACCAGAGAAGAGCTGGCAAACTCCATTTAGGAGGGACCTTCAAGAGTGGACACTGGACTGGAGCAAAAGAGATGATGATAGATTGGGACTGGTAGCAGAGTTTTGAGCCCTATTGTCCTGCACAGGAAAAGAAGAATTAAGTCAAAGTCTAAGACGTCCAAAAGTATTATTCAATTTATAACTTAAAATAGTATTCCAATCTTATATCTTCTCCAATTATCACATCCTCAAGGGTATTATTTAAGAATGAATAAACATAATTATTTTTATAACCCATGACACACATTTAAATTTAATACTTGTATGGTTGTAAACTTTAATGACTTCTTATGAGGGTTAAAGACAGACTTCCTCTAGCAACTGTGATTGACAGGTCAGAGAAAGATGCACCGTGTTCGAATAATGGTCTCATAGATAAGCAAAGAAAACGTTCTGATTGTATATCATTGATCTCTTTATTTTCATTATTCACCACTCTAAATTACAAGAGTATTGGTCTGACCTGGATCATGAATAGGTCTTGCAGGCTAGGACCTTCCTTGACAATGATGTTTTTGTGAAGCATTTTTTTTTCTGAAACTGGATGAGAAAGCACATATGCTCTCTGTCTCTATTTACCAATTTTACCTCACATCCAGACTAAACGTAATGAGCTGGGGATTTTATTGTTATATTTCAATCATCTTACTCACCTTACAGTTAACTGGTAATTTTGATAGGGACATATATTTAAGTTGAGTTATACTTTATATCTCAAGAATTGAGCATTAGTAGAAACGTTACTCTTGCTATTATTGTCCTACTCCTGTTAGTTGTTAAAAAAAATCATGCATTACATAACAGCATAAGAATTAGGAGCCGGGAGTAGGCCATCTGGCCCATTGAACCTGCTCCACCATTCAATAAGATCATGGCTGATCTTTTAATGGACTCTGCTCTGCTTTCCCACCCATTCACCATAACCTTCAATTCCTTTACTGTTCAAAATCTATCCATCTTTGCCTTAAAAACATTCAAATCTGTTCCCCCGTATTTTGAGGCAATGCCCCTAGTCCTAGTTTCACCCACCAGTGGAAACAGCCTCCTTGCTTCTATCTTATCTATTCCCTTCATAATTTTATATGTTTCTGTAAGATCACCCTTCATTCTTCTAAAATCCAGTCAGTATTTTTTATGTGTGGTAATCTATGACTTCATGGGGTCAACATCTAAAATATTTCATCTTAACATTTTTGGAAATGAAGTTAAAAATAAAATAATCTTAGAAAGATCTTTCGGAAAACACCGATTCATTTCAAGTAAAATCCACAGACGCTGCAATCTGCCAGCGTCTGTCACATCTGACCATTCATCTCGGTACATGTTGGGGATGAGTGTTGGTGGCTGTTTGACAATGTACATCCTGTAAACTATTAAGACACCAAACAAACACATCTGGTACTTTCCTCCAATGGGTCAACAGAAAGTATTCTATGTGTGAAAACTATAGCCAATTTGTCTACTTTTCCCAGTGGTGCTGGGTGCAGTCACAGTGTCCACTCCTCCATTTAGTTCTTTGAATAAACTCAGTTAATTTTACACAGCCCAATACCTTCCATACGTGAAAGGAAGGCAGCTCAGAGTTAGGGTGAGACAGTGCTGAATTGGGAAACTATTAATTTATGTTTTTGCTTGCCAGGAATAGCAAAAAAGAGGCAAAAAAGGACTGCAGCCCCACTCTGGATGTGTTAGTGGCCTGATGTCTTAGCGTGTAGACTAGTATGCTCTGAGAGTCACAACTCTGACAGCAACCTTTTAAACATCCCTGCGCTGTAGGTAGAAAGAGAGAAGGGTACAATCTGTTAGTCTCAGTTTTGCATGTCGGCCACCGCTTAAAAGGAACAGATAAATGAAGCGTTCAAACACCTAGAAAGTCAAGAATCTCAAAATTTAATTTTTGACTTCAATGCTACTCGTGAGATCCAATACAATGGCTGCCATGTTCAACCATTCACTCTCCATGAAAAATTCAGAGACTGAGTTGAGCATTTTGTTTTAACTTTTGTTTTTTGGACTTATGCCTTTTTCTAATCCGTGTGTGTGTGTATTGTGTTTCTATTTCTTCTTGCATTTAATAATTAATAAAGTCACTCCTTTTTTTGATTCAGGAATGCCTGGTTAAAATGGCTTCTTTTACAGCATAAGTATATTTGGGCCTAGGAGTAAGGGATCTACAGGGGAAGGGATCCCTTCAGGTTTATTCTGACTGTGACCAATCAAGAGGTGGGGTCAATAAAGAAGGGTAACCGGTCCACACATCCTTACCCAGGAACTTAATGAGGTACAAAAACAAAGTTGCTGGAAAAGCTCAGCAGGTCTGGCAGCATCTGTGAAGGAGAAAACAGAGTTAACGTTTCGGGTCCGGTGACCCTTCCTCAGAACAGTTCTGAGGAAGGG